>VZRU01015415.1:466351-495611 GCA_013398155.1 Pedionomus torquatus
GGGGGAAGGTGGAGGAAGGGCCATCTGTCAGTCTGGTTTTGGTAAATTTGGCCGAAACCATGACAAGTAGCATACCATTAAAACATGGAAATCTAATTTGCCGAGTACCCTCTATTATGGTGTCTGAGGACACAATAGACGTCATACTAGGATCAGTACAATCAGCTAAATAATTGTCCACAGGAAGTAATGTAATTTTCCTTAGAATTTTTCCCAAGTGACTCCACGTGCATGTGCAGGCACAAGTCAAGTCAGAATCATACAACCACGGAATAATTTAGGCTGCAAGAGAGCACTGGGATCCACCTGATCCATATCCCACTTGAGGCAAGGCCCACTTTGAAGTTAGAGCTTAAAAGCTGATGAGCAAGGAATAGTACAGGAAGCAACAAAACAGAGACAGAGGTGTAAAAGCATCAGTGCTGCTGGTTGCAACCACAGGAAGGTTGAACTGCAATGGATGGCAAAGGCAGAGAAGAATTAGAGGCAAAAAGGCTGCAGACATGGCAGTGCCCTCATTTTCCTACAAGCCAGAAGTTTGTCCAATCCAGCACAAGAAGCGAAATTACCTAATGCTAACACTTCTCTAATTTTGCCAGAAAACATTGGTAGGCTGTAATATCAAGCAGAACAAGAAGGACAGAGAAGAGGAAGTGCTGAAAAAAGACTTATTCCCTGAACTTTCATTTCGGTAGATGAGGAGTAAGAAGCACGATTGCCACACGCATTGTAGCTTTATCTACCACCTGCGTGTGTTGGTCGCTAAGGGGTATTGGGGGATTCTGGGCTTGTCTGGCTTTTTCTTCTGTCCTTCTGAGGTGAAAGGAGACAAAGAAACACCAGGAGCCAGGGCAGAAAGAGGCAGGAAGATGGGGATTCATGGGGTCACATTGAACGGGCATTGACAGCTGGCCCTACAGACATGTATTCCAGGAACATCCTGACTCTGAAGCCAAGCATCTGGCCACTGTGCTGCCAGAGATACTCAGAAGAACTTGCCTCTGGTCTTTCCCAAGCCCAAAGTTGCAAGTGAAAGGAGAGAGAAGACCAATCTGTCATTCCAGGACCTTCACCTCCTCCTGCCTACCTCTAAAACCAGCACTGAGCAAGGAGGGGAGGGAGGCATGTCTCTCTGGCAGCAGCCCTGATTGACTTCTTTGCCCCAGGAGGTAAGAACCTGCAGAAGGTGGTCATGCTGTCATGTCCTTTCCCACTCTCTGAAGGCTAGAGTTTCTCTGTCACATCAAGACTGACTCCAGCAGGAGCCAAAATAACATTACATGTAGTGAAATAATTGATACTCCGCATAAGGCAGAGTGCTGCTGTGCCAGGACAGCTCTAATCAGACCATTCTGCTACTGGCTTTGAAATTAATCATTCAGTTTACTGGAAAGGCCTAAATTAAAAGGTGCCTTTTACAGCTCTTTCTAAAAACTGCCCATGTAGGAAACAGCATGATACTGGTGAGGAAGGAGACCGGCCTGCGGGAAGGAAGAGTGTGAAATAGGCACTAGGAAATCATTCTCTGCACATACTGGGAAAAAAAGTTTAGCTGCTGAGGGAAGAACTCTGAATTTTCCTGTTTTTAAAGAGAAGCCATTTTTGCTCAATCAGAACACGGTCCTCACATTATTACCCAGGATGCAGCTCATGCCAAAAAATAAGTGGCTTTGAGTTTCAAAATATTTCTTCAGGGGAGATCAAGATGCTCCGGGAGGAAAGGGGAGCAGATGAAAGAGCACCACAAAGCTTCTGAATCTACAGTTCCAGTTACATTTTGTGTCAGCAAATAATTTGCTTAAACTGCAGACTGTCACAAACAGAGAACAAGTGAATGATTTATGCTGTACATAAAACTGCAAATGCATCACTCAAGTCCTCTGTTTTCTATTAATGTAAATACATAAATTTTACAGGCAGTTCCTGTCTAAAGAATGTATGGCATCCTTTGCTCTCTCTGTGTTCTGTAAGGGAATAATACAAGATACTGGTTATGAACAACAATAACACCATAAAAATGGGAAATCATGCAAGAGCAAGGAAGGAAATGGAATACGTTTTCACAGGGAGCTCAGGTTGTCATAACACCACAGTTCAGGTTACAGAAAGATATGCCTTTAATGCAATAATTAAAAGCTTCTCTGTAATTCTGTGCATGAACTTAATCACAAAACTTTGGGAGAAAAACATCTTCAGAAACTGGAACTTTTCAAACTTTTTCTAAAAAGCCTTCAAAAAGTATTTATTAATCCTTGCAGAACGGAATCTTTTAAAATGTTTCTCCTTGTCATGGTTGGCTTTGCTTTTTGTGTCCTAGCTACCAAAATTTGCATTCTTGGGCATCTTCTGTCAAAACATCCTAGATGAGGGTGGTTTTTAAATCATATGCAAAAAGAAGTTATTATTAATCACAAGCTAACTAATGTTTGCCAGCAAAAGTGAGTTCTTTCTCCAGTTCTCTTGGCTACTTTCTCTGGCCATGATTCAGGAAACAGCTGCCTCCAAACTGAGCTGCAAACTACATATTGTTAATCTCTAAATTTTGGACTTTGCCTCTTCCTCTTTCCCTCTAACTGTTTCTATTTCAGTACTGGGTGAGTGGAATGAAATAAGATCTTGAAACTCTGGCCCAAAGGCCACTTTTCAGCCATCTGTGAAATGCTTCCTGTTTTAAGTACCTGTATTGGCCTTATCACTCCAGTGTCTTACTGAAGATTTTCAGCTTTACTCATTTACAGAGATATGGTCCTGCTGCTATGCACCTGGGAACTCAGAGGAGGGCTTAAATATTGTGGCTGTCTCAATTTCAGGATGCACGTTTGACCCAGGAAGTGAGCATCCCCGCACCCTTTGGTATGGCAGGAGCAGTAGAGATGCCCCAGTGTCACACTGCCAGATGGGGTTGACCCTCTGATGGCAGCTAAACTCTTTAAACGAGAGCATGGTCAGCAGAGAAGGGACATTCTGGCAACTCGAAAGGTTTCCAGCTGCAACTTTGGGAATGGTTGTAACTCTCAGTAGCAATTGACACTCAAGGAGAGGGATGCAATACGTCTATATGCAGCAGAAAGATAAGGCTAAGTACTATCTCTTCTCCCTGCTTGGACCTTCACTCTTTCTTTCTTGAACCTAATGGTTCAAGAACCTAATCTGGCCCCATAAGACATAAGAGTTAGTAGGCCATGGCTGCATGACAAAAACAAGAGAACACATTGGCCCTTTCTGCTTGTTATCTCCTTTCTTGAATGAGAATGCTTGGATTAAAGTATTTTCCATGGTGTTTTGATGCCCACATATCCATACCTCTGTAGAAATGTTTATTTGGCAAGTGGAAAGAAACAGGAATAGATAACATTTAAAAAATATATCCTTTTCTATTTTGTTGTGACAATATCATGCAAAATCTCATTCCTGACCAACAGTGGTCAGGAACGAAAAATAAAATTAGTTCAGGGAAAGGAAAAAAAAAAAGATTACATAACTGGTATTCAGTTTCCCATTTCCTTCCATAGCCACAGGGCAAGAAAGAGCTCATTTTTTTTCTGAAAGACAAGAAGAGATGTAAGGTAGTTTGGCAGGCTAAGAATTAAAGCTTTTTACAGTGTGGCTGGACCTACTAGAAGATATCTTGGAGTTTACTGCCATAGTGAGTTTTCTGTATATGATATATACGTGGTTATACAAGTGCTGTCTGTACAGATACAACTGCACAAAATTCTGATACCAGCTACAGAAATAGTTGTGTGTGATTGCACTGAAGAAGAAAATAAAGGTCAGATGAAGTTGATGACTATTATCTATCTGTATAGATGTTGAGAAAAATTTCCTGCCACATAGCATAGCGCTTTACCTTTCATTTACTGGGAATGTGTATGTGTACTGGGAATGATCCTACTGTTAATACCCAGATTTTAGCCTCACTCCTGTGCTTTCAGTGTGGCTGGAGACTGCCATGGAAGTGAAAGCAAAGCACAGTGAAAATGGGGCAAAGCTGACGCTATGTAAAGCTTTCTGACAAATCTCCCAGAGTATTGCAAACATTACCAGTGTCAAAGGCATACCAGCCTCCATGGAGTCACATCCACTACAGTATCTGATGTTCTGAATTCAGCCCCATGTATATAAGAATCACTACACTTCTGTACCAGCACAGCTTTTCAGTCTTGGCTTTGCTGCAATTGTAAGAAGTCTACATTTCACTTTGCTTTTGCAGCTTCAAAATGTTAGAAACTTTGTCTTTGAAATAATTGATTATGAAAGTCACTGTAAGAAATTACTAAATCAAAACTGAAAGGAGGACTCAATCATTTTCCTATTAAACTTTGCAGAAGAGAAAAGTAGGGACCAGAGCTCATTCTTCCTTCTCTACTCTTTGGATTACTCATGATTCCCTTTTAATTGGGAAATCCTCAGGTGACATTGCTAGTCCCTTCACTGGGTGCAGGGTGAGAAGTGAGACTGGAGCACAGCAGCCATCAGTAATCTCAGATCTTACCTGAAAGGGCAAGTGGGAAGTGTTCTGCTGTCTTTTACAACACAAAAGCATCTAAGAAGAAAAAAGTGGGTGCATGCATCTCAGAAGAGAGGAGGCAAAACAGGAATGGTGGTTTTCCACAAACAGAAACATACTGTTAGCATTCAGAGAAGGCTTCTGGGCTTTGTAAAAGTGTTCTAGCTTCCTCGCCAGGATGAATGTGTTATCCATCTTCCATAAAATTGTACATATCTGTTTCAGCCACTCTTCTGGGAGTTTTCCAGATCCCAGTGTCTCTGTGTAAATGACTGGATAAACAGGTAAGGTTTGTTTCATAGTTATTTTGCACTGTTTTGTGTATGTAGTCTTATGGCAATCTGGCTGAAGTCTTTCAGTCTTTAGCAGGAGGGAGAAACTCAGCTGAGGCCAAAAATTAAAAAAAAAAAGATCCACTAAATTGACTTACAAAGACAATGCCATTTGCTTCATTAGACTTCATTCTTATGGAAGAAAGCAAATATCTAGGAGTCAGTTCACTTTAGGGATGTCTCCTGAGACTAAATTTTTGGGATGAATAATCAAAGCTATTTTAAAATTAACACTGAAATCTCTGTTTTCCCTTTTCATTTTTCATCTACTTTATTTAAAAGTAGACCCAAAAATGCATAACCTACTTGAGCAAAGCGTGTTTTGGGGTAGATGGAGGCTCTGCTAACAAACCAAGTCAGTGAAGAGTTTCCTTGGGCTGAATGACAGCACACAAAATGCGCCTAAATAAAATCAAAGACAGTCCTACTGCTCAGACAAACCCTAGAACGTGTTTTAACAACCAAGTGAGGGCACGGTAGTCATGGCAACATGAAACTTAGCACAGGCTAAGTAATCTGCCCCAGACCTTGGTTGAATGCCAAGGGTGGTGTTTAACCCACGCTTAAATTTATCCTGCTGCTTCCAGATCCTAAACCAGATCACACCTGCCTTGGCTCTGTGCAGGTTTTTGACTGCCATGGGCATCCATTTTTTAATGATTTACATCCAGATCTCAAAGGGGAAGGAAAGATGTGCAGCTGCCGTGATGCTCCCTCCAAGTGCACAGGGGGATCCTCACTTGGCAGGATGTTCAGCAGTACCTCATCACCCAGTGACTGCTCCAGCATGGCAGGTATAAGGGAGGACGCTTCTTGGGCAGTCAGCAGGCACAAAAAATTCTTCATGAGCTGCAAGTGGACTGTATAGTCTGTGTCATCTTTTTTTTTTAAAAAAAAAATTGTCATGGATGTAGTGGAGCCACTTCTTGAAGGACTAAGTAAACGGTGAAAAATATTTGGAGTTGAAAAGAAGCAGCTTTTTGCAAGGGAGTCTTGGCAACTTGTCTGAGCAAGAGTAAAAAGATAATTTCCCTCTGAACAACATAATAACAGATGACCTACTAGTACCTGCTATGGTGCAACCACTAAGAAGCAGCATTTCACAAACACTTGTCATGTGTAGGAGACAGGCAAAAACATTTCAAGAATATCTTTCCTAACACTACTGAAAACAGAATTCATCATCTTGCAGTAAGCATAAAGTAACATGGTTGTATATCTGATCACTCACCAAGGGGTGACCCTTGGGGTCCCCTTTGGGGTCAGAGTTGAGAGTTCAATCCCCTTGGGCCACAGAAAATGAAATAACATCCATCCTAGGCTCTTACTGTTTCAAGCAGAAATATCTAATGTTCTTCAAAACTACCCTTGCCCACAGTCTAGCTGATACTCATGTGTCTATTGGCCCATGGGCAGTGGTTGCCCATGGCTTGTGGAGAATTTGTACAACAAATATTGAAGATGTACCTAAAGTAAAAAAACAAAGAATAGAAATCAAAGATTGTTAAGAGGGCTCCAGGAGGAGAAAGACCATGAAAATTTACATTATTTAGCTGAACAGGAAAATTAAAACTCAAGTACCCAGCCCACTGCACACCAAGCCTGAAATGCCAGGAGAGCTTATTCAGACATATTAAAAAAATGCATGACTGATATTTTATTCTATTTGAATAGTAGAGAAGCAGAGAATAAGAAGCCAGTATTTATACCTTTGCCAGAGAGTCAGGAGGAGCCCAACACAGCTTTTTCATTATGCTGACTTTATTCAATCTGAATACAGAAGAGACTTTGTGCAGGTTTGCAAGAGTATTTTTTTGCTGTGTCAAATGCCACGTGTCCTGGGAATTCTGCATAAACCCGCATTAAAAATATACAAAAGAAAAAGAATGTCTCACTCTTCTTGCTGCCCTCCCAGTAATGGCCACACTTATGGTATTCCTAGGATAACACAAATATATGAGATATTTTCTTAGATAAATTATAAATTATTATAATGATAAAAAACTTTGTAAAAAACTCCATGGTCATTTCTCTGCCAGCAGCAACACATTCATATATAGCAGTGATGTGGGCAGCGTTTTCAAATCACATGGGGATTTCTGGATGGGAAATAATGTTTAGTCAAAGAGCAAACAATTATAAAAAACAGCAATATGAAATTGGATTACATTTTTTTTCTAAGTGTAATCAAAGCCAAACCAAGTATCCTTGAAGGATTTAGGAGCTGCTAAAATTCTAGTGGGAATTAGACTTGTTCTTCTACCTTTTGTTCCATGGATTATCCAAGGGGTAACAGAGCTTGCCAGTTAATTTTGAGCTTCTATACAAAAAATGAAAATGATTGCCATCTCCTTTCTGTGCTGTTTTGCTCAATACTGTAAAGAGAAACTTAATGATTTAATATACTGAGCTTGTCAGGTTTTATAAGAAATACAGAGAAGACTAGCTGTAAAAATCTTCATTAATGATAGGGAAGAGAAATTACTGCCTGTAATAGCGCTTTGGTGTTTACTGCTCAACAGAGAAAAAGGTGTACTTAAAAACCACATCAAGCCAGAAAATTACAAGGCACTTATTTTGCTTTTCCTGCTGAAGGGACTCACCTGGGGAGGAGAGGCTAAATCCGTGCCTGAAAGAGGAAGCACTATGACATGAACATCTTGAAGAGACCGTTCCTGCTGATGCAAAAGATTTCCATCTTTCACGCATGATCAACCCAACAAAAACGTTTGACAGTCATGTTCCACAGAATAATGTGCAGGCTGGTGCTCACTGGAGGCAAAAGAGTTGAGATTCTCAAAAGCTTTTTCACTGAGCATGTCAAGTTATCCTAGACCTGATTGAATGATAAAGCACAAGGATTTAGTCATGGTTTTAGTCGGGAAGATAGATAGCCTAATACCTGCATGTTTGTCTTCTTATCATTGATTATAAGAATCATTCACATGCAAAACATACTTATTACAAACATCCTTTGGTAAACATCATTAAATAATTTTAACTGTCAAAGCACACAATGAGACCTCTCATTTCAAAAATATAAAGTAAGTTTTAAAAACCATGGTACTGCTTTCAAAAGCAGCATGTCTTTGGGGAAAATACTAGGAAGTGGCTATGCAAAAGTTCCACTGACCCTACTGAAAACTAAGAAGCACTTCTGGCTGGCAGGTTCTGGTAGATGTTTTAGATTTATAGAGGTTCTTCATTTTATTAATCCAGAAAACAAATAGGAACCTTCACAGTATTGTGTTTAGTCCAACACTGCAGCTGAAAAACGTACTGATTACAAGGATATAATTTCTCATTAAGACTTCAAAACTTTATGCTATTACAGGATTTTCATATCTTGCTTTTCACCCCCACCCTCTCAACTCATCATCCTTTGGGTTTTGAGACATCCATAACAAGTTTTGAGACTAAGAAATATAGATTCTTATGAGGACTGCAGAGATCTAAGGGTGTGTCGTGGTTTCAGCCAAATTTACCAAGACCAGATTGACAGATGTCCCCCCCTCCCCACTTTGGGAAAAAGAGAGGAGAGGAAGAAAATTAAAGAGATTCAAGAGTTTAGAAAAAACTAAACTACTTTAATGAAAATATAAATAATAATGATATAATAAATAATAAAAAGGACATTTAGACAAAAGGGGGGCGGAAAAAAGAAGTATACAGTATATACAAAACCATATCAAGCTCCATGTCACCAGCAGGCTTCAGGAACAGTCCCAAACTGGACTCGGTGANGGGGCAAATGACAAAAATTACCCAACCTTGGTTGTTATAGCAATAAGTATAAGCAAGGGCCCTTCTGCATACCATTCCTTGGTATAATCAGGTCTTATCACTGCGAGACGAAACAGTTCTGAACCATATGCTGTTAATTTCAGAGTTTAGTTAGAAGAGGTCTAACTAAGAAAGTAAAATTGTAAAACAGAAAATTGGTTCATTTTACCTCAAACCATGACATTCCATCCCTTATTCCATACCATTTGCATCATGCTCAGATTATTATCACTTCTTCTCTATCAACATCTATAGTGATATAGCACTACTTAGGTAGAGAAGAATCTCCAGAGTATTTTAAGTTTATCAGTTTCTGAGGGTACTCTGCTCTCTCTGTTTGATTATTCTCTGTTGACTAGATAATTAAATTTAGTTCTATATGACTACTTATGGGCTGCCTGTGCATTGTTACAGAGCGTCATCTGCTAGCTTCTGCAGAGATTTTAATGTTACACTTACATGAATTTAGACAGCTATCAAACTTTGCGGCGCTGAGCATACTTCCCCTAAATCCTGGGTTTTCCTGAAAAAATTCTCATCAAAGGTATGGTATGCTTTTTGGTATTTCACAGTAGACATTACATCCAGCAAACAGCTGATACCTCAGTGGATCCATGGCTTGCAATTGGCTTCTTAGATGCCCCAGCAGGGCTGTTGCAGCCTTTAACCTCACAGAGAAACAGCTGATGGGAAAGCTCATCTAGAGGGAAATGGTGCAATTTAATGAATATGGCAACATGATCATGCCACTGTGACACTCTTGAACTTTTTATTGTGGTATCAATTGATGCTGCAGTGAGTGACAAAGCTATGCAGCATGGAGACTGAAAAATCTGTTTTATTTTAGATATGGAGTAGAAGGCCAGGTTGGGTCTTGTTTGATCACCGGTGATTCACAGTCCTGCTAAGCAAGCAAGTGTCAGAAGCAGGCAGTGGAGCATATTACATGGCATGTCAGCCACTGAGATCTAAAGCACATGGACATCCTGAAAAGCAGGGAGTTGCCACTGACCTGTAGCCCCTGTGAAATGAGTTGTGCTCCTGTTTGATGTACGTCACTTTTACCAACCTTTGCAACAGACCTTTGCAAGCCCTCCTGATCCCATAAGGCAGAGCACTCTCGCTCAGGACAGATTTCATTGTGAAGGGGCCACTGCTTCTATCTGCATCAGTTCCAGGGAATAAACAAGCCTTCATTAATCTATGACTTTTTATAAGCAATGTATTCATATTAAACATTTTAAAATATTTCATTATTAAACATATTAAAAGGACAATTTTTGGCACATGAGGGTAACCTCAGAAAAGGCAGAGCAGTTTGTCAGAATAGACATTAAGAAAAGATGCAGTAAATGTAAGTAAGAATGAAATGCAAATGCTCAAAGGAGACTTAAATGTTTTGAGTGATTTATGGACATCAGATATAAAAATCTGAAGGAACAGCAAGGAATAATTATACAAGCAAAGACAAAGATTAAAGGAAAACTATAATTAATTCAATAATTAATTTGTAAGTGGTACTTGAAACACTAGAAAGTTCAAAATGTGGCAATTGATACGGTCATGACAGCAAACCATGGTCAGCTGAAGGAAGGCACCAGCACTGTCATGAGCTGAAGAACCGTTATAATGGAAAGCTCCAGATTTGATCGACAGCGTAAGAGGATAATGATGATTACAAAACTGCAACATATCATGACAACAAGCCACTGCTGGAAACAAGGAGTTTGGCTGCTCTCATTCCATGGTGAAAGCACAGAAACCTCCTGCCTCAAAGCACTTAGGTTGCACTGGAAGGAGAATCAGCTGTAATGTCACTTTATAAGATGCAGTATTTTCTTTGCCCGCTCTGGTTATCCAGGTCTGCTGATCAACATGTAGAGGGGAGCCCTTTCACTGGGGGTAAGAGACTCTCTCAGCAGCAGCTGAGCAGAGGACAACCCCTGCTGGGTCTTATGGAAGCTGCAGGAGCTCCTGAAGTACTCATGGACATTCAAATACCTGTTTTCGTAACTTCTATGAGTTACAACTAGGTTTATAAACAAGTAGTACAGTCCTAAAGATCATTTTCAGAATGTCTTTACATTACCATTCAAAAAAACTGATGCACTAATCACCACATTTTTTTCTTGTTCTGAAAAAGCTTCCTAGACTCATGTGCTGTTTCAACAAATACTGACTTTCAACAGGCTATTTCACTTTCAAAGAAGCTGAAATTGATCCCGTGGCTTGCTGTGCCTTTTACTCAGATGATTTGGTCATCACTTTAACTTATGAGAACAGATTGGTGATTTTCCATAGAGGAGTGAAAATGTTCTTTTTTTTTTTTTTAATAAATAGCAGAATTAATAATAGTAACATATGAAATAAGAGCTAATAGCATTTCTGCAAGAAAGATCCAGCAATATAGAGCCACACATTTTAAGTGGATTCTGGAGAAAACAAAATTAGCTAACAAGGAAAAATATCTATTAATGAGTTCCATGAGTCAGAATTTAAAATATTTATACAGGACATTCAATACACAAAACACAACCAAATATTTTTTAAAAATAAAAGGAATAAAGGTAGTACACTCTTTCAGGAGTTTTTGAGGGTAAGGAACTTTGCAGCACTGAATGTGCCAGTACATTATTTTAATTTTAAAATATTTTATAAGATATATTAAATAGTTTGATGTTATCTCTGACACTTTCCACATTCCCTACAGATGGAGGCACAGATACATGGGACAATGTATATCATATGCTTTAACATGTTTCCTGGCCTGCCTTCCTAGCAGCAACACAGACACGGATGTAATAGATTTCAGACTGCAGACACTCCTTGCATAGTGTGGAGACTGAAATCCTATATGAATTTGTAGAATTTATTTTGAATTATGGTAGTAAGTTGGCTCATGAGAAATAAAGAAACAGGGAGCGGAAAGGCTGTGACAATCAGAGTAACTGTTGTGAATGCAGTGTCAGCCAAGGGGAGGCAAAACCAACAGTTCTGGGACCCAGATGTTTTCTTCTCAGTTGTGTGGTTGTGAAGGTATATGTGTATTCTCAAAAGGTGCACATACACACAGGTGTCTCCCTAGCATAAGCCTATAGTCCCTCCAGTGTCTGATCCCCAACTCCCAGTCTCTCCAGTAACTGGCCCCTAGATTTACAGCCCCTTCCAGTATCTAGACCTAGATCTTTTGTCCTGCTCACTGGCTCATTTGACTTGAAGCTCACAGGTGACCCACATAGAGCCCAGAGAGGACCCTCGCACAGAAAAACAGATCAGATAGTGATCAGATGGCAATCAGGCATAAGGATCTGCAATTCCCCTTTATCCCCCCTCTCTCCATATTCTTATGTTTTTAATTCCCTTCCTCTCATTTTCTTTTGCCTTGTTCCCCCCAAAATAAACAACTTTCTATGAATTACATTTTCCTCACTAGTCCCAGTTTTGTTCCGTCTGTGCCCTAATTTGGTATTTCTGGTGCCATTACTGTGGTCATCACTGCCCTACCTGGTTTCATGGATAGGTTTACCAACAACCCTCCTCAGCCCTTTTGAGACCTGACCATCCCTCATGACACTGCTGGTCACTTCTGGCAGCTTCACTGCCTGTTCCTTGTTATATCAGGCAATATCCCATGTCCAGTCCTGTAGTTCCTCATGTTGCATCCAGTTACCTTCACCTCTGGCCATGGACAAGCCATCTCCCAGTGTATGCTGGCAATGTCTCATGTCTATGCAGCAATATCTCAGCCGCCCTAGACCTATTTAGGGTGACTGTGGGCTGCTGCTCCTCATGTGGTATAAATTCTGTAGGATTTTAGGCACAAATGGCCAAATAATAACCAAATTCAGACACAATGGGTAGATGAAACCCTGCTTACCTTGGCAGTACAACTGACTTTGTCAAAATCGTAGGTAAGACATTGTGGTTAGAAAAATGTAAATAAATCTGGTTTCCTCCAGGGTAGAGGGGTGACTGAAGGCTTCAGGAAGGCACTCAGTTTCCATTTTCCAAAAAGCCATGCCTTTTTTAAAAATAGCATTTCTAATGGAGCACAAACCGTCTTTGGTGCAAAAATAAAAATGTCAGAAAATAGACCCTAAAGCAGCTATGTATACATAATGATAGTCCTGAATCCCAAAGGCAAGTTTTTACTTTTCTTCTCTTACTCCCATGCCTTTCTAAAGTATTTTGATATAAGCTGACAAGATGCGTTGTCTGCTGAATTTACAACAGGCAAAAAGAATTGACTGAGTGCTAAACCTATCCTAAATTATGCCTGACGCATCCAAATTTGAATTCGTTTTGCCTTCACTTTGCTAGATTTCATTGATAAAATCGTTACATAGCAGAATTCCAAATGCAATCTGAAAGTCAAATGAAAATAAATATGAGCTATATCTATAGGTCATTGAACTATAGAATTGCATAGGAATTTTTTATAAATGTAGATAAACAAACAAATCCATTTGCAAATTTATCTAATAGCTCTCTGTAATAAGATCCCTGTTTACCCTTGCACTTACCAAACATTTCATCATACTGCATACACGTTATTAAGTCCCAAGATGCTCTTTAGTGAAATTGACTTGCTAAATCGAGTCAATTTTGTTTAGATCAAATGGAAGTGCTCGGCACCGTCTAAGCCAGAGCTTCCATCATAGGGAAGACAGTGGCATTGTGCACCATTCTGTACTAATTATGTGCAAGCCAAAGTTGCATCAAATTGCAACTCCAAGCCACTGTGATGTGGGGCTTGGAAATCCATAATGGAAAAATTCACTCATCGAACAGACGCATAGCTATTATGTAAGTATGAAATAACAGTACTAACGGTGAATACTCATCTCTTCTCAGAAGGGGTGCAAGTTAAACAGAAACACATTTAGCTGCAAAGAAAAAAAAATCTCATATACAGCATGACAAAACATTTCCAAGCAGCTCATCAGATTTGGTTCCTTAGTGGATGGTAAACATATGGAGGAAACTAAACCTCAAGATGAATGAAGGCTGAAGATTGAAATGCTATGAAGGATAACATGTATTTAAATAAAAATATTTCCAAAAGCATGAACTGTAACTCGGAAGAAAATTCCTGTCACTGGTGGTGGTGAATTTGTAAGTCAAAAGACCCTCTTGAAAACCCTTTTGTCCAGACTGCTGTGCCTGAAGTGCCCTGATGTTTAGGGTACCCTGGTGTGTGCCCCAGCCATATAAAATACCACCATGGATGCTTCTGGTATCTTCCCATAACTGTGCCCAGGGCTGCTTTTCTGTACTGCACACATCAAATAAACCCACTGCACTGGCAGCTGCTAACTTGTATTAGTGTGGGATGAAGAAACCCATGGGATGGATAAACCCATGGAATGCAGAGGACTGTTGGCTTTACCCATGGCATCTGGGTCTGCAAGATAAACCAGTGCTCTCCCCACAGACTCAACCAGCTCCTCCAAAACTTGGAGAAAGGGCACACTGTCAGGAGCTGTGGTTCCCCCACAAGTAACCTGGATCCAGGTGTCCCCTCTAAAGCAGGAATTAATCTCCATGGATGCCTTCTCCCCATCTGCTGTGTAGCTTCCTCCATACTGGCACAGAGGAGAAGGGGGAGTGCAAAGTGGCCTGGTTCTCCTCAGTTGTGACACTTTGGCTTTTTTTTTATACAATGACCCGGGAGACAATATGCATATCACCCAGCAAGAGTTGACGTCCTTGCAAGATTCCCACAAAAATCACAGACAAGCTGTGGACAGAAAATGGGATTCCATAGCTCTCCTTCAGAAAACAGTGTCCTCTTGGCCTCCATGTCTGGTATTGGCACCTAAACTGGAAACCACATGAGAATTTTAACAATTTCCTTATCAAGGGAACTGGATGATTTACCGTCGAATTGGACTGCCCTAGCAGGTCCAGAGATAAGGGCTGAGTGAAAGACAATATGCTCAAGAGCTTTCTCAGTCCACTGAATGCAAACCATCCTGTAGCTCTTGGCCCTAAACTAAGCCAAACTCCACCCCTGAAGGCTATTTTCCAAGTTACTCCTTGAGTCTAAAAAAAAGGCTGACTTCCTTGTCTCATCTCTCCATGGAAAACCCCCAAATATACAGATATTCCTGCAAAGCATTACAGCTGTTCCTTCTTTCCCTTTTATCTCTCTGACAAAGGATGTGGGTGCTTGGTCCTGTGTGCTTCTCAAGGCATAGCTGCCTCCTTCAGCCAGCACTGGAGGTGATTTTGGGAATTTCCCAGTTTAGTGAAGCAGAATGGCTTTGGAAGAGGTTTGATAGAAACATCACATCAGCCATCATGAGGCTCTCCAAGTGCCAGCACAGATGAAAAGAAGAGATACACCCCTCTTTTTCTACCTCTAGACAATTGTAGCTCCTTCTAATGACTACAATCTGGCAGGCTGCAATACTCTCCTAAAATTACTGCAGATTCTTTGAACCAGAAAAAAACGCATGCAAAAATAATAATGAAATCTGCAAGGGCATCTGACAGGCCTTGGGGCTGAGTGTCTTACAGGGTGGATGTGGTCAGATTATTGAAGTGCAAGGCTGTCCTAACCACATCCCACTTGGCCTGCGGACTGAGAATCACTGTCTGGAGCAATCACATTTGTCAAGGTGGAGGTAACCCTGCACTAGGCAGGTGAATTCTCAGTTTCACTATGTTTTATTTCTCTGTTCATGCATGCATCTTCCACTGTTTTGTCTTTTTTAACCCCAGTACACATTAAAAAATAACTTCATTTCAGTCAAATGGAATATAATATTTTAAAAAAGGTGTGAAAAGAAAATCAAGTCTAAAGGTTCAAAGTCTGCATTATTTGCTATTCTTGGTGCTGACTCACTCTTTAATCCTTCAGCATGAGGCTTTAAATACATCAGGATCCTCAAAAACCAAACTGATGATTTTTAATGCAAATTAACCAAAATTCCATTCATTTTTCTAAAGCATGCAAAATAAAAGTATATGAAAAGTCAGGTTTTATCAAAGCACAAACACCTCTAAACAATTGAATTTCTACAGTATTTTGATTTTAATTTTTGTGTGATTTGCTTGCCTGCATTTCAGGCATCACCAGGCTATAGCTAGTCAATGGAAAATTAAGCTGCCTTCTCTAATTACCCACACCTCTTCCCCAGATGAATTGTTTGGAAGGGATGGAACATGCATTGACTTCAAAATATTGTAAAAATCACTTCAGGCATGAGGGTGCACCCACTTCAGAGGGCCTGTAGTTCTATCCCAAGCCAAGTACAACCTAAACAACTCATCATATTCAAAAAATCAAGATATGCATGCAAGCATAAGCCTCAGCTTTCTAATCATGGCCACATTTATGTTAGCAACAGAGCATTTCAAGAGATTCTTCACAAATTATGACAGCTGAGAGAAAAAATGAACTTTATATTTCTTTGCTTTTTTTCCCTACTTAGTCTTACCAGTTCACATCTAGATTAAAAGTTAGCAGTGAAAGAACTTTACATACCTAGAGCTGTGTCGTAGTTTTCACCATATTGACTGGTCAGAATGGTGGAGAGCCCCTCCTTCCCCCCTCCATAGAGAGGAGAGGAACAAAGAGATTTATGAGTTTAGATAATGAACTAAATCACTTTAATGGCAGTATTACTAAATAATGACATAATAAATAATAAGAAGAATTTTTTTAAAAAAATTATACAGTTTAGACAAAAATGTATCTAGCTCCCAGGATGATAATCACGTCACCAGCAGGCACAGGGAAGAGTCCCAGACTGGACTTGGTGATATACAGGAGCTGGATTCTGGAGCTGGAGTCAGGAATCAGGATCAAAGGAAGATGAACAGACCGAGTCCTCCTTGGACATTGGCCATTGAAGCAAAGAGTGGACCTTCTGATCCTTCAGCTTTTATACTGACCCTGGGCAGCACAGAGAGACACAGGCTCCTTTTACATGGTGCAGATTGGATGGAACACCCTGTTGGTCAGTTTTGGGTCACCTGTCCTGTCCGCTCCTCCCTACCGATGTGACCCCTCTGCACTTTTCCATTTCTTACCCTCCAACAGGGCAAATAACAAAATTACCAGACGTTGGTTGTTATAGCAGTAAGTATAAACAAGAGTAATATAGCAATAAGTATAAGCAAGAGCCTCCATTTGGTTAATTATGCCACCGGTATAATCCAGTTTTATCACTCTGAGAGTGAACAATTTTTGAACAATATGCTGTTGATTTCAGAGTTTAGTTAAAAGAGGTTCAGTTAAAATTAAAACTACAGAACAGAAAATTGAGTCTGTTTTACCTCAAACAGGGGCAAGCTGCATTCTCACCAGTGTTGGGGTTTTATCCCTTTTTTTCCTCTTATGAGCACTTCTCATATTACAGTAGAGGTATTCACAACCCAAGGGCTCTCTACAAATGTGTTAATCAGTTCCATGAAGGTTGGGATATTTTTCTTCTCTGTAAAGGCTCTCTTATTTGAATACTGCTAAATCACCTGAACTGAAAATGAAATTCGTTTTTCAGAACACAGTATTTGCTTTTAGAAACAGACTGAATTGCTGTAGGTTACAATATTTTGAAGAGAACATTATCTAGTGTATTTATGCAGTCTTCATCTTAAACCTTTATTCAAATTATGTCAACTGAATACCATGTTATACTGCAAATATAGGGCACACTATTTCAGGAAGCATATATAAACATTTTTTTAATAAAGAGCTGCCTAATGCAAGTTTGTGGCCTTTCTAGTTATAACCATAAAATAACTATTTTTGTAAATGACTAAATATCACTGATTTTCATATATTTTAATACTTTCTCATTTTCACACGTCTGCCAAAAGAACTCATATCTTTTACACCGGATTTTTTCTAGACAACATAGTGCATGCCTTCTGGTTTTATACTTTGTTAACTCTCCATTAACATGTTTGGGACTTAATGACCCCGCTTTTAGTTTCAAATGTTTTCACAATATAATCCCTAAAGTCAGGCTGGCAACTGGAATCTCATAACATAAACATGGCACCTACGTGAACTGACTTCTAAAATTAAAAATCACAGAGCTAGAAGTGACTGCATGTGGTCATTAGGCCATGCCTCACCTCACACTTAGATCAAAAACATCTCATGTTTTCCCGATACGTGTTTGTCTAAACGGTTTTGCAATGCCTCCAGTTTTAGGGATACAATCTCACCAGTGTTCTGCCAACTCTCTCCTATCCTAATGCATAAGTAAGTTTTCTCCATTACTAATTGGAGTCTTCCCTCCTATAATTTTGTTATTCTTTTTCCTATTCACCATGGAAAATTACCGTCTTCTTTTCAAAACTTTCACATATCTGATTAATATCTTCAGAACCCTTCTCTTTTTATCATTAAATAAATTCTTCAATATTTAATGCAGGTCACTTTTTTTTGTGATCACTCTTAATCCTTTCATCTGAACTTGTTAATTGCCTTTATTAAAATGTAACATCCTAAACTTGGATACTGTTCCGTATCCTTGATGATAACAAGCAGAGGGAAAGTTGGATTTTATGTCTTACATGCTATATTTCCTAAATACATAAAAATGTCTTTTACCTTATTCCATTTGTATCTTGTGATCCAGTGCAGCACCCACCTCCTTTTTTGAAGCAATGCTGTTTAACTAGATATTCCTTTCCCGTATGCACCTAGTTGATTACTCCTGCTGAAGAGTAATACATTACTCTTGTCCCTAGTCAATTTCATCTTACTGTTTTCCAGCTACTTAGTCAATTTTTTAAAGTAATTTTAGATTTTATGGTGTTCTCATGCCACCCAGCTCTATGACACCTCAAAATTGTATAGGCATATTCTTCAGATTATTAAGAAAAAACCTAAAGGAAGACTGAAGAAACATCTCTGGGGAACCATATTAGATATGTGCTTTCCTCTTTGTTGCAAATAAATTTCATAGCTTGTTAAACCTAGCCAACCTTTCTGTATCCACAGTACATCAATGTTTTATGGAACCATAGCATAGCATCATTCGAGTTGGAAGGGACTTCTGGAGATCACCTACCCAAGCCCCCAGATATAGATCATATTGTCCCTTTTTTTTTTTTTTATGGAAGACAATAGAGAAAGCCTTAATAAAGTCAAGATAAATGGCATTTATTTTCTCAAATCCTGTTGTTCTACTGTAGGAGGAAATCACATGGATTGTGTAATTTTGTATTGGCTGCTACTCATATCCCTGTTGTCTTCCAGTGCTAAAAAACAGTTTGTTTTTTCAGTTGTTCAAACATTTTCTGAGAGCAGAAATTAAGCTAGTGGTTGAATTATATCCTAAACATCCTTTCTCCTTATTCAAAGACAGGCACTGGCTTTCCCTTCCTTAACCTTCCAAGACATTACCTGCTCATTACATGCTCTCAAGTACAGCAGTAATACCTAACATCTCATCATGAAGTTCTTAAATTTCTTTATTAGGAAACGCATAATCCCTTGCCAGCTTGGAAAAAAACAAACAAACAAACAAAAAAAAAACAACAAAACCCAAACACCCTAATCTCTAAATTGTTCCTTTCCCATTCAGACTTAAGGTCTTCATTTTTATCACTGGTATGAACTATAACACCCTTCAACTGCAATTGATCATTTTTGCAAGGAACGAGGCAAAAATGTTATTACAAAATTTGACCTTCTGAGTATCAACCAGCGATAGCTTTTCCTCTCTGCTGAACAGCTGACCAGTTCACCATTTCCTTCACCTTCGCTCTGCTACAATTACATTTCTAAATTGATTGATATCTCTTGGCAGATGCTCTTGTTTTGAGCTTTGGCTTTTTAAAATTTTGTTTCTACATGTTCATATTATATTTATCACTCATCCTCAGTACCCTGACCTAGTTTCTCCTTCCAGCTTGATTCTTTCTTGTGTTCAAGGTTCATGCACAGTTCATGCTTTAATCGAGTAATTCTTTTACTGCATTTTCTCTCTTTTCTTCACAGTGGAATAGTATATACCTGTGTATGGATATTATGTTATTATGTATATTATTTTTTAATGCACTAAACATTTAACTGCATTTTCCTTTACATGATATCTTGCTTACCCGTTCTGTGAATTTATTGAAGTCTACCTTCTGTCATTCAGCTGCTATTCCTGCTTCTTCTCCTGAATGATCATGATTCTTTTTTCTAATGACCACTACTAAATAAACCTTCCAGCCTCAATTTCTCATCCATTCCTCACAATTGCCAATTCATATAAAAGAATCACTCCTTTGTTTGCTTTCTTTTCTTCATAAATATTTCTGGAATATTTCAGGGCATTTCAGATTTTACTGATATGGCATTCGGAGGCAAATATGTCAGTATATTCCATGTAACCAGTCAATTTGGAGTTTGCCAACAAGCTCTTAATGCCGGAAATCAGTGGATCTAGGAGTATGCCAGGCTGATGGTTGTTCATGGACGTCCTGTTTAAACCCATAATGATTTTGCTGAATCACACAGAAGGGAAAATAGTGGGGATATCTTCTACAAAAAAAGCAAGCCTTTCTGAACACAGGTGGACCTTTCCCAGGAAACACAAGATACTTTTTGATATTAAAAAATCCCAAGTTATAAAACTAAGTATATCTAACTATATAACTATGTCTATAGTTATACTAAGTATATCTAACTATATATAACTATGCTAGCTTGACTGCTAAGAGCAGAAAGAGCATTAACAAAAAGAAAAAAAATAAAAATAAGTGATGTAAAAATGAAGTAATTCTATACAATAAAGATTATACTTTTCACCTACTAGCATACAGTCCAAATGCCCACAGAAGAAGCAGATGTGAAAGTTGCCATTTCAAATCAAGTGAACACTCAACAAACATAGTACAAAAGATATAAAGTAAAGCTTACAAGCTGAATTTGAAATCACCCCATTGCAGGCTTACCAAGGAGCTACAGATGAAGCGCCGGCAGACTAAGCGATTCAATGGAAGACAATAATGTCTCTTAGGCAGAACGCAATGATGAAGAATCCTCTTCTTACTCTGTACGTAGCACAAGTAGGTTTTGTAACAGAATCCAGAAGAAGCCTAATTCTCTATCAGAGCATACACAGGGTTTGTGATAGTACCTTAGCATTTCAGCTTTCATTCTAAAAATAAGCATTTAGGCATGATGTATGCGTGAGAAGAGTGCCCTGCGAGAATGCAGTGGGACTTACATAGGCAGTTATATGTTATCAGGGTGAGGATGACTCTTCCGTCTTCACAGAGTACTCCCTGGCCCTATTGTCAGGGGAAGTAGTGGATGTGAAATTGTTGTCTTTACCTCAAGTAGGTAAGAAGTCCTTCATTATGGATCATGAGGCCTCTTCTTTTCCCTTTGTCACAGAGAATAACTACTGGTTAGACATTTTACTCTCTCGCGCTCAGAATCAATTTTAATCACAAGCACAGAGCACTCTTTTATTCTGAGACCTTATTGAAGGGTTTTTAAAGTGCTGAAAAGTGCTGCTATCAGCACAGTTTATGATTTGAGGCACCTGTAGCAAATCCAGCTCCTTGCTGATTTTGAAAAGAAAGCTCCTAAAATCAAACCCTAGCTCTTGAGCTTAGGTTCCTTCAGCTGATGTACTTTTGCTCTGATAACAGAACTACTCATCCCTATTGCCAGTCCTAAGCACCTCAATAACCTTTCTTTCTGAAATCATGGCTTAAGCAAAATAAATAAATTTAGTTTAATGGCAAAAGTTGAAAGAAAAAGAGGAATGTGTGACCATCTACCCAGAGGAATAGCAAGCAGCATTGCCTGAAAAGGCCATAAGATGTATAGCAATAAGCGTGCTTAGCAATAGTCTGTAATAACCAGTAAAACATAGGAAAGGAAGAATATGAGTGAGCAAGCAGAGTATTGTGATAAGCTGTTCGTTGGGTAGACACTATGTCCAAATACTTTCCTGTCAAGGAATAAGAAGCAAATTGAGCCTTCTGCCCCTATACTCAGAACCACACATATTTTACAGGTAAAGAGTTTAAAAAACATAGATGTTCTATAAGCAGGAAATCAAATGAAGCCCAGGTCCATTACAGATGGACAGTCTTCCCACCAGACTTTCCCCCATCATAATAACCCCAACATTTCTCCACATCCCTAGTGCACCCTAACGAAACAGGAGGCAGCAATGCTGCTGTTACCCTAGGCAAAGGTGAGAGCTGAGGCACCAGCCAGATCTTTGAGGTTTCTCTTAACTGGTCCACTGGCCTGGACATCCTTTCCAACCCAGTATTCATCACAAGGCTGAATACATTGTGATATTCATCACAAGTATAACTGTCTTTGAAACATCTACCTGTCTTTCAGTTTGGCTTGAGGTGGGTGAACAAACACCAAAATTTAGCAGGGGAAGGAAAATTATGTCTAAATGACAGTAATTTTTATTTTTTAAAAGAGAGATAAAATGTCCACTAAAAATCTTGATGTTCCCAAAACATTTTTCTAATATCACAGATAACACAAGCATTCTGCACACAGGTGGTTCATGCAGTATGGAATGAAGGAATATTTTAGCACTCTCCAGTGTTGTTTACCCTCAGGTAATGTATCATTGGAAAATCTTGCTGTCTGGCTATTATTAAAAATGATACTATCAAACATTTTCTTCCATTCTTTCTGACTATTGTATGCTGTTCTTAGAATTTTATCTCTGATGCACATTAGAAAGACTTGATCTTCTGCCATCCAGCATTAACGGACTTCTTGATACCTGATCTGGTCTTACAGCCTAAGAAGAATGAAATTTTGCGTAAATAGGAAAAATTATAAGAGATGTTGGAAATGCCAAGGGAATTTTAGTAGAAATGGTCAAAAGTATGTAGTAAATATGATTTGTCATACCACATTCAGATATAAAAATAAAGGAGCTATCCCACATGAAAAGAATTTTGCCTTTGTTTTGCTTGATATTTTGAGGTTTGGTTGTGTCTAACAGTAAAGTATCTGTCCGTTGGATCAGTCCTCCTCAAGTAAATGAATCAGCAATAGAGGAAGGAAGGTGTTTTTGAAGATGTCAAAAAAGAGCTCCAAGTCACCAAAATGAAGCACGTAGTTATTGACATTAATGAATTTAAAAATTAATTTTACCTGGAGCGGATCTCCCTCTGGAGGCCTTCAAAAGCACCTAACATTCTCCTATAACTAGGAAGTGAATTAATTTGTTATATTAATTAATTAATTAATTAGCTAATTAATTTAAAGAGCGAGACATAGTGGGAGAATGCCCAGATACCTAGGATGAAGACACAAGTGCCAGAGCTAAACAAATGGTTCCCTACCCACTATCCTTCCTTTGGGAAAGGAGAATTAGGGAAAAGAGAAAATGAAAGCAATAAGCTAACACCACTGTGGAGCAAAATAATGTTCTATTACTTTATTTCTAAACTCTCTTACCAGTAATGATATCTGTGGGAAAGCAAAAACAAAGGTAAAATAAATAAGACTGATGAATGAGGTCTCTACTAAGAATGATGGTATTTATATATTATTTATCTGGGGGGTTGCAAAACTTCTCATTTCTTCTCCCGTCTCCATGTAAGAGAGTGCTCTAAACTTTTCCTAATAAATTCCCAAAGCGTTGTGTTAGTGGTATAATATAAAAGAAGACGATTACTAATATGTTAGCTGGGCTAGCATACAGGGAGGGAGCTGGCCGGGAAGGGGAGGGACAGGGGGGGACAGGAATCGGGTGGCGGTGCAGGGTCAGGGAGGGTCGGCGTTGCTGTCTGTGAGCGGTTGGTATCGTAATCGTGTTTATATCCTTCTCCATCCGTGTTACTGTTGCATGGTTTCCTTGTTCTACTTGGTGTTCTGTTAAACAGTTTTTGTCCCAACCCAGGAGTGTTGCTTTTTAATTCCAGTCCTCTCCCCACCGCTGTCGCCTGTTAGAGCGACAGGGTTCTTTGTTGCCGCCTGAGGCTAAACCACGACTGACGTGATGCCAAAAATGAAGTAACTCCTGGCCTTAAAGCCCCTGAGAGTCATTAGAAAACTTCACCAGACTTTGGATTACACTGTAATTTATTTCCCAGTGATTTTGTGGAGAATAAATCACTGAACTGATATTTAGGAAGTGGAGCTGGTTTTCTGTTCCTGATACAGATTATCCACAACACCCTGGATCAGTCACAATGCAGTACTGTATAAGATAAAAAAAATTTTTGAGTGCATACATGCCAATATTGAAATATCAGGCTGGAGGATGGTGATGATCCCTTTTAAAGCTGAGAGTGGAGAGGTCATAAGTAGAAGCATGGTATCTGTAATGCAAGAAGGATATGTATGAATTTGTGACAGCTGAGAAAAGAAGTAAATATTTCCCAGACAATAAAAGAAGTGATTGACCCTCTAGAACCATCAATGAAACAATTAAAAGACCACCTGTTTGAAAGGACCTACCAAGAAGTAAATCATAATGCAGAATGCAACAGGAGCTTCTGGCCAAATTCTGACCCAAAAGGATGGTATATATTTTTAGCCATATTATCCATAAACTGTTTATTTAATAACTTAGAATGTATTTAATAGCTTAAATTTGTCTCTTACAATAACTTATCTAAATGTTCTATCAGAGTTTAAAAGCATCTATTCTGCCCCTTAAAGTTCATTTGATGCAGAAATTACCCAATGTTTGGTAAGTTGGACCAGCTAGTAATCAGTGTTTCTTCTGGATTTAAAATCTTATCGATCTCTTTCTATTGTAGCTTACTCACTTCCAACAACTTTGTAGAATAGGGAACATAAAGTAATTTTTAGGTGTTATTAAGAAACTATGCTGTTTCTTTTATAAACAGATAGAAATTACATTCTCAGTATTTACCCCACAATATATGGACAATACATGTTATAAATCTCTCCCTCTCTGTGTCCTCATTAGAAACCATACAGTCATCAGGCAAGGGAATGCTACATTAATGGCATAAAGTCCTCTGCATAATGAGGATGTTAAGTACTATGGGTATAACTGATGCCTTGGGCATCTCCAAGGGGAAATTAATGCTGCCCCTTACCAACTGGAGCTATACAGCAGACAAGAGAGTGCTAGAGAGCAAGACCAAGCACTGGTCCTTCACCACCCACACTACCCCTCACCTCACTCCCTGGCTCTGCTCGGGACTCTTCCAACTCACTGTCAGACACAGCAGCTACAGATGGGGCTGGTCCGTCACTGTATAGATGCAACTCAGACTGTATCCAGATTATTTTTATTTACCTTAGAGACTTACTTTAAATCAGCTTAGAGACTTACTTTAAGTCGTCTGAATCTGTTTCTAGGTGAAATGAATCCCACGCTATAAGCAGGACTACTGTTTGGGCACAAGTTGATCGAAACATGGAGGCAAAAAAACACATGAAACTCTGTCTGAACATAAGAATGCATTTATTTAAACTGAGAACAGTTGAACACTGCAATAGGTTGCCCAGAAAGGTTGGGGAGTCTCCATCCTTGGAGATACTCAAAAGCCACCTGGAAATGGTTCTGGACAACCAGCTCTAGATGACCTCACTTTCAGCAGCGAGTTGGAGTGATCTCCAGAGGTGCCTGCCAACCTCAAGCATTCTGTAATTCTGCAAATCTCCTAAGCAGTGACTCCAATCCTAGACCAGCTGTTGCAACACAAATGGCATTACAGGTCTTAGATAAAGGGCATACAAAATTACGTGGCTATACGTTAGTTCTGCAGTTAGTGTGGTCATTTGCATGCAAAGGCGGAGACTATACGAGGAACAAGCTTTTATCACTCTGGGTCACTGATCTTTATGTCTATCAGCTTTGCACTCTTCATCTGCAGTTATAGAAGTTCCATATAAGTAGGGACTAACCTTGTTTTTCAGATAGGTCATTCAAAGCCCCTGGGGTGTTCCTGATGTTAATTTTGCTTAGAAGACTCACCTCAGTATTCCAGTATAATCCATGGAGAGACAGCAGCAACTGAGAGCTAGAGTTTAAGGGAAGGTGCTCTGCATCACCAGAGACTGTTTTGCTGTATTGGCAACAAAGGAAATGCAAGTAAACCAACTTCCCTAGCTTAAAATTAATTTCTGGAGGTAGAAAGGGAAACAACGGCAAACTTCAAAGGCTACATCGTAGCACTGAGAATAATGTCCTTATTCATGGATTTTACAGCTCTAGAAACTGAGATGGCTGGATTTGCCAAGAGCAAAAGCCATAATGATCTCTGAGAGTAACTAAATTGAGGGTGGAAGTTTCCCTTCCAGGCTTTTAGACCATCGGAGAAAAACAGCTTCTTGCGGCAAAAAAAAAAAGGCACAGACAGAGGTGCCCAGAGGCACAGACAGAGGTGGTCACATGCTGGTTTGCTGTGTTAGCCTAGGCTTGGAGGTTGTGCAAAGGGGGCCCTTCTGGTGTCAGGAGCTTTTTAGAGCCTGTAAACTTCTTATAATTCTATTTTTTGTTCTCAATACTTCCTATTTCTCATGTTCTTCCTTGTCTACAGGAACAAATTTAAGTTGCCTTATGAAATCTCTTTACCACAAGATTTCTCCTTCCTGTTGCAGACAGGACTTACTGGTTGATAAAGAAAGAAAACAATTTTAAATGAAAAGTAGGATTGCTAAACTGGAAGTGTCTTATACACAGACTGACATTCCTAAAATTAAGAGCATGCACTGCAAGTTACCCAACTGCTGCTCTGCATTTAAGCTCTACATGTGCTGATTGCCCAGATTTTTTGGCTAGTAAGAGAACAGATACGGTCTTGTAGGTGGTGAAATGTATTGTGAGCAAAAGGAAGTGGAGAGGTGACACAGACAAAACTGTAGCATTGCTATTGTAGTAGAGCAAGCAAAAGAAGCTTAAAAACACATGCATCATAGTGTGTAGAAAGCTTAGCTTCACTCCGGCAGAAAGCTGTTCTGGTTAATTCATGCGATCATTTTGCTATTACTTTGTTATGCCAACCGCTAAGGACAGAAAGGCTTGAGGTACGGTTTTACATCAGAAGATGCTGAAAATTGGTGCAACAACAAGGGACACGTCAGGAAGGCATCAGGAAGACAATGTCAGCTGACATTCCAGAAATTCCCTCTAATTAGCTTAAGCAAATATATCAACTATAGTGAAGATATTTATCTGATATGCATTATGTGAGACATACATGTGACATGGAAGGAAAACAGAGGGCTCCACAAGCTCAAGTGTTTTCTGAGGAAGGGACTATCTTGCATAACTGATGTTATTTTTCTGCAACTAGCTTGTCTGCCTTAGTTTGCTGTCCTTCCTGTACACCGGGAATGAGATGTAAGTAGGCTGATAATGGGAACATGAAATCAAACAATATAAAACAATTTGGATCCTCAAAAGGATTATGTAGGAAATGTAGTGCTTGGTTCCTTCCGGCGTGGTACAGCTTATTATTTATAAGGCTAAAAGCTGGTTCCAGGAAGAACCGGAGATAAATATGCTTTCAACAATCTGAGAATTATGCTCAGACTGGATGAAACATATAAAAACAAGTCAGAGATCATGACATGAACAAGGCAGTCTGCTTTTCTAAGATGAAGTGGGAGTTAACTGTGCTGGGGAGAACTCACAGAAAGAAAGGAGAAACACGCACACAGAATTTCTCTGATTTATTTTTCAGGGTAGGCATGTAAAGTAACTGTTTTCCACTGATTGCCAGAGAATTTAGGCCTATTCATGTAGCAAAAATGGTGAAGTCAGAAACTAATACAAAGACCCATCCTTTCTGTTATGTGGATTCAAATTTATTATTATATACACAATCAATTCAATCAACAAATAGTTGTTTCCCAGCAAAATGAGAATATTATGCCTACAGCATCCCCAGATTGTAGACATTATCTTTGTTAATTGGAAATCAATAGGACCTTGCATGCCTACTTAACCTTCTGCAGCTTTATGATTTCAGTGGGAAATCTGAAAACCAACAAACAATTTACGGCTTGGTATTACGCTGATGCATGCTGCAAAAGATGGAAATATCTGATCTGTGAGATTCTTCAGGGCTTGCCTTTTATAAAACCCTCGCATCAAGAAAGATAGCGTTCAAAATGTGGTACTGCCTAATTAGATATGTGCCAGTGAAAATAAATTACATATGCAGAAGGGTATTGAGGCAGAACATCTACTGGGTGGTAGCAAAAGGAAGTTAACACTATCTTAGCTCATCTTGTGTCCATTAAAACTGCAGTGAGCAATATTCTTCAAAAGAGGTCATGTAGATTACTCCAATTCTAACTGGAAGATTAATCTCTTCAATAAATCATCCTGAAGTTAATTATTTACAACTGACTTAAAAGATCTATGCTGAAGCAGCAGTTTTTAATTGCATTTTAAGTCATTCATTCCTTTATACAGTCATTAAATGTATATATGATCAGTTCCTTAGGTCAGTTAATCAGTGAAGGTTTATGGGTGTAATAGAAGGTCTGTAGGGGGTGGACACTTGTCATTTGCCCAAACCATAACATTGCCCAAAATCAAGCTTCAGCAAATATTTAACACTGTCATCAGTTCAGGACCTGTTAAGTTTATTGCATTTTGTAATATTCTGTATTTTTTTGTTACTGCGGAACAAATTTGGAGCAAGGCTAGCTTCAGATTTCAAAGGGCTTTTTTCCAGGAAATTACTTTTCAGGGTGAATATAAAAATTTTATCCTTGAAATAAATAGTTCTGAATTATTATTCTGGGGTTGCCTACTTTTCAGAACTTTTTATAAAATCAGGCAATCTCTCTTAACAGGGAAATCTCTTCCTGTTTTTAAGATTCCCAAGAAACAAACATGCAATCAGCAAACTAAGCCACCTTTTTTCCTTTATTATTGGACAATAAGGGTCCAAGCTGGGATGGGGGAGGGTTAAAAACTGTTTTTTGAAGAAGTCTAAATCTTGCACCATTTAAAAAAGGAACGGATAATCAACTTGCAGTGCATGAATCTGAGGTTTAAAATGCAAATCTTCTTGAACATCAGTCTAGTTTTATATGCTCCCCAAGATACCTACGAATGGATTTTCTGAGACAGGACAGTAAATAGACTTTTGTTCTGACTCAGTTCAGCTTCCCACTTCCAGGAGCATGTGTGAAGGAAATAGTGTAGCTCCATTTGTGAGCTCTACAAGCTACCAAGAGAACAGGAGGAACCATACTGAAGATGAAAATAGAACAAAATTGACCAGAGGCAGTGAATGTCAAGGAATGATCAACTAGACAAGAGTTCTTTACTTTGGAAAAGCGATGACAATATGACAGAGGGCTTAGAAAGGTCATGGCAGAGAAAACGTAAATGAGGAATGGTTACTCTTTTCCTGTACAAGAACTAGCAGTCATCAAGTAAAATTATGTGGCAGATTGAAAAGAAAAAGGGGAAAGAAGCTCTTTAGCAGGACATAGCTCAACTGTGGAATTCAGTGATGGTAGATTGGAGATAGCAAAAGTTCACAGGTGTTTGAAAAGTAACGACATAAAGTCATGGACTAGAAATCCACCAAGCATTATTAGACACAAAGACAGCGATACTGCTTTAGAATCTGACAATGGGAGGAGGAAATACCATTACGTTTTTTTTATATTTATGGGCCTTTGCTTTCTTCCATTACTTCTTTCCTTCCTGTCCTGGTTTGAGGTAAAATGAAC
>VZRU01015417.1:0-17267 GCA_013398155.1 Pedionomus torquatus
CTTTCTCCTTCCCCCTTTCCTTTCTCCTTCCTGATGAGACAGGATTGCTTCACTTGTGAGTTTCCAAAAGTTGCAAACTTTGGGGACTCCTTCCCTGCCCCCAGCTTCTGGACCTGGAAGCCTCCCTCATCCGGCCGATGCCTCTCTGTGCCCAGGCACGACTGTCCCATGGCCAGCAGGCACTCAGATGGTGGTGCCCCTTTGCTGTACAGATTTTTGGTTTATTTTTATTTTTTATTTTTATTTTTTTTTTACTCCAGGTCCATTCCTCACATGGAACAGAAGCCAAAGGCAAGAGAAAAAGGTGTGCTCTTGGTTTTCTCTGTTCATTTACAAAATCCAGGCAAATTCTGTTTTCAGGCATAGAGGCTGTAAGTAAATTCAACAGACGCAACTTTCTGCAAATTCTTAAGGAAAGGATCCCTCCCCTGTCAAAAAGACTCAGATTTTTGATCTCTGTCTTGTCAGAAACTCATACAAATCTCATGCCTCTCTCTCCTCTTCCTACTGCAGACAGCCTGGGCCAGGGGGCTGTTAAAACTGGACCTGTAACTCTCTCCTCCTTTTTCCTGTAATCCCAGTGCCACACAAAGGGCCTCATCACCTCAGCTACCAGACAAAAAGAGTGTTTTTACTCACCGCCTTTATAGCTCTGCAGTGGCTCTCCTGTACCGGCATCCTTTGCTCTCCAAATGGGCAGCCCTATCCTGAGTTTTTCATTATCAGTTATCTCCAATGCACAAGCTGTTACTACTTTTTCTGTGACAATACCTGCCTGCGAATTTAATTTCTTTGAGCAATTGATAGGAAAGAGAGGTGTTCGTCACAGGATGCACCGGCATAACTATTGCGTTTAGTGCCATGATCTTTTTCTTCTTTACTTTTGTGTCTTAGATTGAAGTGTTGTGCTAGTACAGCCCTGTACAATGTGCCCGTTCCACTAATAGTAAAATGCCTGATTCCCCTTCCTGACATTACCTTGTGCATATTAAGTTCTATATCGATATAAGTATATCCGCAACAGGAAAGCTCCATGAATTAACTTCACCACTTCTGGCTGTAGGCAAGACCCAGGTCTGCATAAAAAGAAATGTTTTCAGTAGTAGTCTTGACATGTGAACACAAATGCAATGTTTTTTTAAAACCAAAACATACAGTGGAATATAAACATATTTATATATGTCAGAAATTCCACATTTCTCTGCATATGTATTCAACTCTAACATGTACTTCATATCTATTGCCACATGTAGATCAAATTCAGGTGAATATGTGAATATATATAAAAAACACAAAGTCTTATCTCAAAAAGTTTATCATTTTCACATTTTCATATAAACCTATATATAAAACACTAGGTTCCAGAAGTACCCATTATGTAAGTAACTTATATAAGTAATGTAATTGTTGATGCACCTAATACCCAGCAACATTTCCTGTTGAATAAAATAAAGTACTCCGGCTTAGAAAGGAAGATTTAAAATAATACATCTAAAAGCTGCAATTCTTGGTCAGTCAAGGCTGTTTATTAAGTGATTTCTCCGACATTTTTAATCCAGTATCGAGGAGTCTTTCCCTTTGTGAGAGTTTGTTCATATTTCTTTGCTGGGCTCCCCATGAACACAAACTTCAGCAGCATTCAGAAGCAATGTGGAAGAAAATCTATGTGGCTGAAGATTCCTTTGGCTATGTTACTGAAGGTTATCCACAGCCCTGCTTCCACCTCTGCTTCCATCTGGTGAGAATAATTCACTAGGCCATCACGTGGCCAAGGTGTCCTTAAATTATTTTCTTGCTTTTAAGTAATTTTTTTTTTTTTTTGGCACATTAGTCTTACATAGCTGCATTTTGACACCTTATTTGCTTTTGGAAATGTTTGGTTTTCTTTGTTAAATAGGTTTGATAACTGAGCAGGACTGTTTCTCAGAAACAATTTCCATATCTACAAAGAAAAACTTTCAGAATCTATTTTCTTGGAAATAACCAATGCCTACTAGCCACCATAAAAATGTGTATTCGTACGATTTATTTATTGTGGTTCAGTACCCATTTCCCTGCGATTCGTTGCTGTATGCATTGCACAGTTATGTGTTGATTCACACCAATGATGGTGGGAAGGTGTTCTCCCGAGCAATGCTGTGTAGTCTCTGTCTCATGGAACAAATACAGGAACCTTCTGGAATTCTGCAGTTTGGGGTGAAACCAAGCTTTTTCCAGGACTTCTCCGGTGTTAAGTCACCACCGTTTCAAATGGCTGCCAAGCCCCCAGCAATGGGGGGAACACAGTGGAGCTCCACAGTGAAGTGTCTTGAGAAGTGACATAGTGGTAGTATACAGATACTGGCAGAAAAGGAGATGGTGGTGATGGAGTAATTCCCATGCCTGGTTGGGATGAAGTGTAATTATGCTGGGACTCCAGGATGGTGAAGTTTGCAAAACATCCATATGGACTGCAGTCTGAATATTCATCTACAAAACCCCAATACAGCAGCACCATTAGTGCCCCTGTACTTCCCAGCAGTACAGCTGGCTTGCTCCTCACTGATATGATGCTGGTCTGCCAGTGTGTGCTGGAATTACACATTCTGTTTGTGCCTCAGTGTGCTGATACTGAGAAAATACTTCAAGATTTGGAATGTTCAGGATCCTGAGTTGTGCTGCTGGTCATGTGTGAATATATTTCATGTTGGTTGGTCATGTGTGACTATATTTCAGACTGGAAGTCAGGTTTCAGGAATAGAAAAAAAACCAAAAGATATTTTTTCAAGGTTCTGCAAAGCCTTTTTGATTACTATGGAAAGTTCACAGATATTAATGCAGAATAAAATGCAGTAGTTGATGACAAGTTTTTTAGAAATTCAGCCTTATTTACTGCAACAAAAATAAGAATTGCTCCCCAGACTGCAATAGATGTTAATGATGCGTCCATTCCTTTTGACACTCTGGGAGACTCAGACATCTCTCTGCTTCTCTGGCTAATGATGCCTTTTACAGGGCAAATGTGTTGGAGAAAGGAACTGTATGACTGTTCTGAGTAACTGTAGAATAATAATGAAGGGCTTTGTTGGGAAATTGAAGGGCAGGTGGAGGAGCCTTACAAACACTCTGATCAATATTTGTGGAGAGTGTCAGATATTCACCATGTCTTGTTCAAAATCCATGAGACAAGGAGAAGATGTCCATGCTGCTCAGAAGAGAAGGATGAGGGATTCGTCCTGTTCTTAAATGAGATAATGTAGTGGTGAAAAATGAATGTATTAAAGCCAAAGATATGAAAGAAATGCATCTTTGTTAATGTTTTTGTGTTATTAGGGGAAAATGAGAACTTTAGTGGGATGCCTCAGCCAATTTTTTTCATTATAATCTTTACTTGCTAAGCATAACTGGCACTCCAGCAGAGCTCCAGGAAGCTACCACTACTCTTGTTAACCTCAAGGGGCACTTGAGGTATTGGTATAATGTCGTAATATTCTTCAGAGGTCTGTTTCCTTCTGCACAGTTTCCAGTAAATTTTTCTGCCTGTTGTTTTCCTTGTCTCAAGCTCTTCTGAATCTAGACACTTGCGTGAAAGTTAACAGAAGTTGACACAAGCATCCTTTCTCTTTTTGCCCTCTGGCTCCTGTCTGAAATCCATTCACAGAATACTTGGACTTCTCCTTCCTATCCTCCCTTCCTTTTTTGAAACATTTTTCATGCATCAAGCAGCTTGCAAGGCTCATGTTCTCCATCATAACGGTGCCTTGGTTGCCAGAGACAAATTGCAAATATTTGTCATTTCTACACTGAACTCAGTGCCAGTGATAATTGGTTTCTTCCCCTCCCCCCCAATTTTGGAATGTCATTCCCATCTGCTTTTCCAGTCTGGGCTTCCCTAGGAAATGGATGTTCCCAGGGAACCCAGTGGTGTGTAACAAAATAAGATGCCTTTCACTGTATGGCTCCTTTCTGTAAAAATCCTGTGCTGGTGTTGGAACGGAAAGGAAGAAGAAGGTACTGGGCTAGTACCCTAGTTTGTGGTTCTGTGGGCACCTCAGTAGCAATGGTATCTTGAAGTGTGTGTTCAAGAGATGAGAAGAAGTCTTAGCAAAAAAGGCAATGGATAAATCAGAATGATATGCAGCATTACCTAGAAGAGTACTGGAATACATTAAATTGCAGGAGGGAGAGAGAGACACCATGCAGACAAGCTACTGAGAAGGCTGCATTACTTTGCTCCATGCATAGTAAAACGGAGCGCAGGCTTTGCCTCAAGATCTCCTATAACATTCACAGGTCAGCATCACATTCACTTGAAGGGAACAGACTTCAGAGCAATTGGCCTGAATCCAAGATTTTTATATTGCTAAAGATTTGACTGTGTCTTATAAACTCAGCATTTTAAAATGCTTAATTTTGGTAATTCGTCTCATTAAGTGTGAAAGGAGCTAAAGAGGGCTGAACAAACTGAGCCAAAGTATATTTGCTATTGACTTTTTCCTGCAGCCACTATTGCAATAAATATGCCTGCCCTGCAATCTGTATTCCCTTTAACTCCTAGGGTGCTGCCACATCATTTGAGTGGCAGGAAAAGTAGCAGCGAGCCGAGACCTGGAGTCAAGAAGTGGAAGGTGGGGACAGAAGACAGGGTTCTTGTTTGTGGAGCACCACAATGAAAACACTTAGGAAGGTGATGCCAAAAAAATGGAATAATGCTCATGGTTCATACACTTTATTTCCACCACTGGTGATGGCATCCAGATACTAACTACTTTAGAGATGACGAGCTACAATAAAATACAGGACGAGACAGCAGTATTTCCATCTACAGCCTTTTAAGATTAGACCTTCTAAACCTAACGCTAACCCTAAACCTAACCCTAACACTCACAATAAACCCCCCTCCAAACCCTAGCCCTAAGGCTAAACCCTAACCCTAACCCCTAACCCTAAACATAACCCTAACCCTAAACCATAACCCTAATCCTAATACAGGACGTGACAGCAGTATTTCCCTCTGCAGAATTTTAAGATTAGGCCTTTTAATCGTAACACTAACCATAATCCTAAACCCAAACCCTAACCCTAACCCTAAACCCTAATCCTAAACCCTAACCCTAACCCTAACCATAACCCTAACCATAACCCTAACCCTAACTATAATACAGAACGTGACAGCACTATTTCCCTCTGTAGCCTCTTAAGATTAGGCCTTTTAACCCTAACCATAANTTTTAACCCTAACCATAACCCTAACCATAACGCTAAAACCTAACCTTAACCCTAACCCTAATCATAAAACCTAACCGTAACCCTAACCATAACCCTAAACCCTAACCCTAACCCTAGCCCTAAACCTAAACCCTAACACTAACCCCTAACCCTAAACCCTAACCCTAACCCTAATACAGGACGTGACAGCAGTATTTCCCTCTGCACCATTTTAAGATTAGGCCTTTTAACTGTAACCCTAACCATAATCCTAAACCCACACCCTAACCCTAAACCCTAATCCTAACACCTAACCCTAACGCTAACCCTAACCATTATGCTAAATTAAAACCCTAACCTTAACCCTAAACCCTAATCCTAAACCATAACCCTAAACCCTAACCCTAACCCTAGCCCTAACCCTAAACCCTAACCCTAACCCCTAACCCTAAATCTAACCCTAATACAGAATGTGACAGCAGTATTTACCTCTGCAGCCTTTTAAGATAAGGAATTTTTACCCTAACCCTAACCCTAACCCCTAACCCCTAACCCTAAACCTAACCCTAACCCCTAACCCTGACCCTTATACAGGACGTGACAGCAGTATTTCCCTCTGCAGCATTTTAAGATTAGGCCTTCTAACCGTAACCCTAACAATAATCCTAAACCAAAACCCTAACCCTAACCCTAAACCCTAATCCTAAACCATAACCCTAAACCCTAACCCTAACCCCTTACTCTAACCCTAACCTGAACCCTAACCCTAACCCTAACCCTAATACAGAACGTGACAGCAGTATTTCCCTCTGCAGCATTTTAAGATTAGCCCTTTTAACCATAACCCTAACCATAATCCAAAACCCAAACCATAACCCTAAACCATAACCCTAAACCCTTACTCTAACCCCTAACTCTAACCCTAACCCTAACCCTAACCCTAATACAGAACGTGACAGCAGTATTTCCCTCTGCAGTCTTTTAAGATTAGGCCTTTTAACCCTAACCATAACCCTAAATCCTAACCTTAACCGTAACCCTAACCCTAAACCCTAACCGTAACCCTAACCATAACCCTAAATCCTAACCCTAACCCTAACCATAGCCCCTAACCCTAACCCTAGGGTTAAGATGACCGTCTCTCAGGATTTCAAACAACGTTTTTGTAACCTCAGTCTTTGCATTTCAGTTTAGTGGTTTGGAAAAAAAACCCTACTCTACAACTCCCTTTTTTAAAGTGACATAATTTGACAACTGTGGTAAATCACCTGGTTACATTACAATATTAGGGTTTAGTGGTGACTTCCCATGGATAAATCTTTCACAGTTCATCTTATTCTGTCCAGTTAAGTCCTGGACATCCTGTTCACATCCCTTGTGCTTTTGTAGCCCAGCCTGTGTTATTTTACTTTATGGTGGCACTGTCCCATTTTTCAGGAATGTCACTCACTCTTGCACCTAGTTTGGCCATTTGGCCAACACTTGCATATTGTAATATTTGAGGTGGTGTCTTAAGAGTTGGGGCTGGTTGTGTGTAGCACGACCCATCAGACAACATCAGGGGTGCAAAAGAGGTGCTGCTCTAATAAAAAATGCATGAATCTGGGGACAAACACACACTGGAATTATGAAGGAAGCTATAAGCATTCAGCTGGAGTGATAACATACTGAATCCAGATGATTTTGTAACAGAAGAGAGCACTCAGGGGCCAGACAGCAAATAAACCTTATCACATCATACAATGAGGGAAAATAATTCAGAAAAGGAAAGAATCTTCTCATGAGCTTGTTGCAGCTCAAAGCTAAGGCCATGGGCTGCTGAGCCTGGGTTTCATTCATGCAAAAATAAAGCCTGTTCACTTTAAAGCAATCTTTATGAACACACTCAAGTCAACTCATCTGAAATATTTGCAGCAACACCCCTGTGTGGACAGGACTTCATTATGTTACTTGTTATTGTTTTCAGGGAGTCCTGACCTGCACTTTAAAGTGCAACATACATTATGAGAGAAAATGATTGCTCATTATTGTCGTATTCCTTAATTGCCTTCTATATTCGTGTGTTCAAAGGAATGCATTTTTTCTCTTCTGCAGCCGACAGCACTCAGCATTTTCCACGGAGCTCAAAATTGCTCGCATTCTTACAAAAACGCCTCAGCTGTATGGGATTTGCTGAGAGGAAATAAAAAGTGCGTGCCTCGAGAAAATGCAATACTTGAGCCTGCCTATTGGTTCCAGGGTGGCCGTATACACAGGAACTGCTAGATAGAAGAATTGCCACCGACTCTATCAGCATTGGAGCCTGTTCTGCATAGGCCAGGTGTGACAGGAGCTCACCTGTCAAGAAAGTATGACGTTGCGTTAAAGGGCTGGGATGAACTTTGACTCCTGTAAATATATTGCACCAGCCAAGCTCCAGCTGCAACCTTGCAGTTTTCCAGGCAGATCTACTTCCTTTTGCCAAAGGAAAGTGAGCCACCGCAGATAGTTTTATGCTATATAAATAACACTGATAGAGAAAGAACCCTGAAATTAGGCAGGTTAGATAGGCAAAATAATAGATTAAATCAGAAAGTCAAAGTATTTGTTAATCAGAAATATGAGTAAGTTCCTTAAGGAGCTGCAGGAACCTGACTGTAATGTTAACAAATGAGAGATCCCAGAATAAAAAGATCACTCTTGCATATAGGCAGCACCGTAACTTAGACTCCGTATCACATAGATGCGCTTGTTGTCCAGAAAAATTGGGCCCTTATGTTCTGATAGAGAACATTTCCTCTCCTTAACAGCCTGTGCTTGACAGGCTGACAGACCAAGGGTTGTGCCTTGAACTGCTCTGCTGTCTTTCCCCTTCTGCTCCATCCTCCTTCCAGTGCCCTGCAGCAGCATGATGGGGCCAGGCTGAGAGGCAACGAGGGCAGGGATCATATCTGAGGGGAGCAGAGACCAGGCTGGTATCCTGACCATGTTGTAGAGGTTAAACAAGACCTCTAAAAGATGGTAGATAATTTTCTATTTTAATAGATACATTTTATTCTTTCATATGCATTTTAAAATTTTGCTGTGTTTTCCCCTGCCACATTTTAAAATAATTGGCACATTACTTCACGAATAGAAAAATTTCCTGCTAAAAGACTAGATGTAGAATTAAAGCCCTAGGTAGACCTAGTTTGTTTTGCTCCTAATAACCTAGCACTTATTTTTTTCTAAGGAATGATAAATTGCCTCTGACTCTTAAATAGGTTATTTTTAAACCTCCAGTAGGAGCCATAGTTTGCTAAACCACGTAAATCGTGTGCTGTTTTTTACTTTAACATACTTTCATCTTGTTTTCTTCTCCTTAATCTCTTTGTATCGGTATCATATCTGGGAAATCCAAATGAAGTTTTGCATGGAAAGCTTCAGAACGCATGTGCCACCAGCACTCCCACTGATAATGTATTGTGTCACACTTGCCTGAAGTGCTTATTTGCTTTATGCAAACTCACTGTATGCTGGGCCTTAAAATGTACTGTGCAGTTGTTGATTGACATAGGAAGAAGGAAGGATATGCTGAGGGTTTTGTGTGGTTTTAGTCCATGCCTAGCAGTACGTCTCCTAACTAGTAAATAAAACAGAGTAATCCCTAAAAGACACAACTTTCAAAACTTTTATGTGTTTATATTTCCATGAGATCCCATGCAAGTAGCCTGATTTCCAAAACAGGTGAGCATTTGCAACTTTTCCTGAGGTCAATGAAAACTCATCTTCTCCCAAATACAGTTCCATCGTGTAAGTGTCTCACACAGGATTTCCATGATGAATATTAGACCTGCTCTGTGGAAAACACTGGGTACAGCATTATGGTTAAAAAAAAAAAAAAAAAAAAAAAGTGGGCACCCACCAGATTCTACAAAATGTATCCAGAATCTTCCGTGCTTAATCTCTTGGGTGTATTATGCTGGAATAAATTTTGAAAAGACTTCAGGGTAAAGCTATCACTAAGCAGAACAGTAGTGAACTTTGAAGAAGAATGAAAAATCTCCTGAGAGATGAGAGAGGGAACGTACTGAGGAATAAGATGCACAAGGTGATGCCTTGGACAAGCAGGCTTTGCCATAAGCATCTTTCATTGTCCTTCAGAGGCTACCCATTCATTCAAGCAACATGGTGAGCCATCATGTTCTCACTCTTCAGCCCAGAAGCAGCAGAGTAAGAGTGTTGAGATCAGGTGGGCAGCCAGCTTAGCTGAAAAGACTACTAAAGTCTTACGAGAGGGAAGGGAGTTGCTGGTTGCTTGCTTATTCACTCCTCTTTGCAGATAGAAATCTAGACAGTGGACTTTCTTCCTTCTGAGTAATATATACCTTTCCTCATTCTTCTGAGCAGTATTTACCTTGACTCATTGCAGACCTACTTCAAAGGCACAGAAATCAGAGGGAGCGCTCTCAGACCTTTTCTCACTAGACTGAAGTCATTCTTCTCACCTCAGGACAGATAAACAGTAAGTTGTCTCAGCTGAGATCTTAGTAAAGACATGGTAGTTATGTTCTCATCTTCAAGATCTAGTTAAAATCCAAGCTTATCTCACTTTATAATTGAAAATACACCTGTGGATTTTATTTAAAAATAGTTAAACAGGTACAGTATTTATTGAGGTACAACTACTTTCATGAAAAGTGAAATAGCAAAAAAAAAAGTGCAAGTCTCAAAATGTGAAGTAAAATTGCTGGTACAGCAACAATGGTTCTGTTGTACTCCTATACAAAGCAGAATGTGAAGGCCTAATTGAGTTTTATTAGGCCTTGCTTTCTAATTGTTGATGTGACCTGTAAAAGGCACTTAGCTAATATACTGAGCAGTGTAATTCCGTAAGAAAACTTAAGCTATGATATAGCATTCAATTTTAATTGGTACTTTTAATGTCAGATAACTGAGGAATTAAGAGGATAAATAGAGCCACCTTAGGTTTTCATGGCTCGTCTGCACCTTGTATAGTCCTTTGAAGTTTAGTAGCATGTGGCATCCTCCTTACATTCAGATAAAACAGCTCTGCACATTGTGAAACAACCAGCTCAAGAAAGAAGTCTCAAAAAAATTCAGCACAAAGTTCAAAAGGATGGTGGCTCTAAGCTCTCCTTTTAGGAAGTGCTCCAGTGCTTAAGCTTTTGCACCTGTGAAATCCAAGTAGTTGTTTTAAATGAAAGCTCTAAAAGTAAGTCCTGGCAGCTCAGTCTCCATAGGGTTGACAACTGCTATGGAGCAGATTGACAGCACAATTATTACCTGCAAGGTGTGCCCCACTGGGAAAAGGCTAAGCTTGGGCAGTTTCTTCATGTCACAGCATGTGACAAAAGGTTACCAGGAAGGGGATCACTCCTGTCTTTCCACAGCAGTCCTTGTGTCAATCGGCTCTAGCAATGGCAGCCAGGCTTCCATTCAAGAACTTCTTACTATGAAGCAAGAATAGGCTGACTTCTTGGCTAACTCCAGGCTTTGGGCAGAGAAGCATCACGTGAGTAAGAACATACGCTGCCCTGTGTGATACTAGCTCTGTGTGTGTACTCGCTGTCCCCTTAATTTTAAATACCAACAATTAATACTATCCCCTTAACTTTTTCTAAGTGTGCATTCACACAGTATTTAAAGAAGAGGTAAGTTGTTTCTGAACAGGGAGTCCTGTTCAGGCTCCTCTAGAAGGCTGTTAGCTCTAGCAGGAGACTAACTCCTCAAAAAGTCCTTTTTCTGGTGAAATGCATGAGAGCTGGATTATTACTTTGTGGAGCCAGGAACAGAGGGAAAAGAAAAAGAACTTCCAGAGGAGAAATCAATTCATTGAGAGCACTGGGGCTATATGACTCACCGATTTATCTGAGTACACAAACAAACCAGAAAGTATTAAAAAAGTGGCTCTTATGAATAAAAATATAAACACATTCTTGCTCATGTAAGGAAAAATTTCACCCTTAAAGATTGCCTTGGTTTGGAATACTTGTGAAGAAAAATAGCTGGTCAGGTTGACAAAGCTGGTGGAAGTGGTATCCCCTTTCGCATATGGCTCAGGCTTTCAAGAACTCTCCAAAGTAGTAGACACTTAAGTTACATTTCTTTGTGATTTAGGCAAAAAGTGAATTAGCATATGAGTCTCACATTACTTGAGCAAGAGCTCTAGCCAGTAGAGGGTCTTGGGTTGCACTTCCCTCAGTTCTTTTGGCCAATGCTACTGCTTTTGTCCAAAAGACTTTATCACTGAGACAAATTGCAGGAGAAATATTCTTTACCTGATGGCCAGATTAGTCTTTTGAATGGCGGGATTATCTCTGCCCTGTTCCCTGTCAGATTCCAGTTCCATATCTGGTGGAAGTTTAATTATTTTTGCAAAATGAAGTGGCACTAATGAGAGATTGAGAGCATACAATGCCAAAGTCCCCTCCAACCTTTATGGGCGGTAGGAGATTTGTGTTAAACTAGGGGGGGAGGGGAGCAGAACTTAGCAAGTCTCTCAAAACCTGAACAAGTGATCTGAACTCCTCCAGTGAAAGGGAGGCATTAATCTTTCCTATAATGCTGTTTGGATCTCACCTTAAAATTGACACTAGAATTTCTGATAAGTTCTGAAAAAAATCAGACTTTGAAATGTTTACCATCTGCCAGTATAAAACAATGTCAAACTAAGCCACCAAAAAGGAACGATCAAGTCTTCATTAAAAATAAGGCCACCTCGTTTTCAGGGGTTTCTCATAGCTTAGTGTCTTTGTGTAGTTACAGTCTAAATATACCTGCAAGCAAACCTTTCCCTCAATGTCTCAGAATGACTCAGTACCTCAAGCTTCTCCTGCGCTGGACCTTACTGCAACTTCTTGTTTCTGCAGACCGGCTGTGCATTAAATAAGACTGAGAATGATGCATAAGAAAAACAAAATTATATTGTTAATAGGCAGATGCCTAGGAATGCAGCCGAGTGACACATTCTGAGTATTACTTCCAAGCAAATATTGTTGTTTGTAAAGAGATAGCACAAGACATAAAACTATCCTGGGATCATAATTCACTGCTGTCTACTTAAAGAGAACTGGAATGACCCTTTATGCAGATACCAACCATAATGATGAATGTAGGTCTTGATCTTTGAGTTTCTGTTCTTCAAATTAGTATTTCTTGTATGCAGGCTTTCAATAGGTTATTAACTTTGGAGTGAACTATTCTCCTAAGTATGCTTCATTGTAATTCCACTAAAGTTAATTTACAATAGTAGCCGTTTTGGCTTGCGGAAGGACCTAAAGGATTACCAAACCTCCATGCTGGACATTACAGACACACACAATTAACTCTAAGAATTTTGCCTCCTCCATTGGTTAGGTCTCATTTTATCTGAGAGTTCACATTAGCTGACCAGGTGTTTTTCAGCACTACATTTCAAAGACAGGGATTTAGCTTTGCCTGATTTAGAATAGTAATATTCTTGAATGATGAGGGAAATTAATTGTGACCACCTGACACCATCTAGAAGAAAGGTCTGAGAGTCACATGTGCCAAGCAGCTCAGAAACCTGAACATAAGATAAAGGTTTTCCACTATTCTACTCTTAAGCACTCAAGCAACTGAATGAGCATAAGCCATAAACTCCAGCCTTGATCACTCAAGCACATAATATAGTTTAGTGCTCCAATGTCTAAGGTGTCACCTTGGTAGGAATTATTGAACATGTGGTCTCAACGATTATCCCATTAATTGCGTATACCTAATATTCCTTCTCATTATGCTGTAGCACAGTTATAACCAAATAAGGCAGGAGGAGACTTTAATAGACATGTGACTTCCAGTGAAATATTTTGACAGCAGAGCCAATTAATACAGTTGCCTATTCCATAAATTTGTTCAGCCACATCCTTCAGATTCTTGCTGCTGAGGATAATTCTGCCTGATCCTCAGGAAATTTCATGAAAACAGAATGGAGCAGAAAGCAAATCCTTTCTTGTGGTACCTATTTAAACAAGGCTTTCCTTCAAGTAAGAAATCTCAGAGCATCAGGCCAAGGAAAGTATTGCAGTAACTGACTGGCAGAAGTGCATAAGCTAAATTCTGCACACATTTTTGGTGTACAGGAACTTCTTCTTGTACCCAGAGAGCTCCAAGGAAGATAATTTACACAACACTAGTGTAATTTGTGAAACAATTTTACATCACAGTAGAGGTGGCATTGTGAAAGGCCATTTTCCTGAGTCTCACTGGTTCCCATATTGAATTCATTCAGTTTGCAAGTATAAAGTAATTATTTCTCAATTTAGCTCAGATTGTCTGTCAAGATGCTTCCTTTCTCATGTTCCTGTATTATATCCACTTACAGAAACCCTGCACTTCACATTATTAGCACAGACATTTTTGTGCATCTTTACACACCCTCAGTGATGCCCATGTGACCTCATTACATTTCTGTAGCTTTACACTTATTCCAACACATCCATTCTCTGACAGCAACCTAAAAGGATGCAGTAAGTGTATAATTCAGCCTGCAGAATATATACAACATGCTTTGGGAAGAGCTCAGCATGAGTTTCAGGACAAAGGCTGAGTTTGTGGGACTGGCAAGTAGCAAAAACATCGACCATCTGTAAATCTGATACAGAAATCAGTGAACAGAATGACTACCAATAAGGCAATTGATGTGCCAGCAATTCTACTTACTATATCAAATATCTCTATTTTACTCATACTTTGTCTTTCCATCATTTCCCCTGTTGTATGTTTCTCCATCTCTTGTCAATTACTAGCAGCTACATCATTATAATAATCATAGTGTCTCCTGGGCTAGTAACTGCCTCCTTCCCTTCAAAAGCTGAATGGAGAAATTACTACAAAAAAGAAAAGCTGTTCTTCCTCCTGGGATAGAGAAGAAGGAATAACAAGACAGAAAGCTCTAAGGGCCCCAAAACAGGAATTGGGAAAATATTAACTCATGATGCTTCACATGGCCAAGAACAGTATTTTCATTTTACCTCTGAAGCCTAAAGAGGGATCATAAAGACCCAATTGTCAAGCAGGAAAATTACTGATACTGTTTATCAAGGCATTCATTTCTGGTGAGATGCCTACAGTCAATAACTGTCCTCGCTTACACAGGAAGGGCAGCGCTTGCCATTGTTCCCTGCTCCCAGACCCCACGGAAGGTATTCATATAACTTTGAGAACATTTAGCTCTTTGTTGCCTTGGACTACACAAACCACTTACCCAAGCTAGTAACAACCTCACGCAGTTTCTCTGACGAGCTTAGATACCATGGTGACAGTAGAAATATCTAGGATGGAAGACAGGGAAATTATGAAGTTATTTTGCAGAGAATCACTCCAGGGAAAGGTCTTAGACTTTCCTCTAAGATTTGACACTGAGCTAACTACCTTGATGTATAAAACACACTTTTTACAACAATGACAGGATTCTAGCCAGCTAAGAAGTTTTCAGGAAAATTAGCCAGCATAGGAAGGGAATTCAGAGGTTTCTAGTCAGCCAACTTAATGTAACCCAAAAATACATTACTTTTCTCTGTTCAAATGGGGCCAGACTAAAGATCTAGTCAATCGGCATTCCAGGCCTGCTGTGAAATGTTATACCCATTTTTACAGACCCGTAAGCTGAGTTGCACAGAGTTAGTGTCATCAAAATAAGAGCTCAAGGAAGTTTTACGGTCTAATCAGTAGGCAGAAATGCTTTTGACATTTTGGGTAAAGAGGCGTATTTCACAATGTGAAGAGTGGTCTATTTATGTAGATGCACTTCTACAATGCATCTTTTTCAGGTGCAGTACAGAAAAGCCTTTTAATTTTCATTTTACTCCATCAGGCAGGATGTGATCACAATGACACTCAAGACTAAAGGTAGAAAATTAAGCATGGCTTCTTGGGCATTTGAATAATACTTTTTTATTGCTAATAATTATTCTTCCTGATCATAATCAATGGTAAAGAAAATAAATTATATCATCATTATATTCATATCTTGATGTGTGATTTGGCTATGAACCACAGTGACTAAATTTACCATTATTAATTTTTTAAAAAATACACCTGTAGTATATCACAAACCACCTAGAAGTTCCAATCAAAGAGCAGGTTCCCTTTGTGCAGGACATTTTAATTATTACTAGTAATTATTTCCGCCTATATCTTATGCGAACAGATGTTATGCTCACTGCACATGCAGAATTTGCTACCCCACAGGTGATCTGGGACCTCCTTTCCCTGGAATTCAGAGGAATTAATATACATCCCAGGTATTTAGTGTCACCCTACTTTTGATACTTCACAGATTTCTGTCCAGTAATTAAGGATGAAAGAAGCCAGTGTCCCTCACTGAACCCAGCTGTGTTGGAGAACTTGCTGAGAGCTATTGTTAGGAAGAGGAATGAGGTATTCTTTCCCTATAGTGACTTGGCAAAAGTAGTCTACCAAAGCAACCAGTGATCCTGGGTAAACAATAAGATCCTAAATTAAAGGAGAGAAAATAAAGCAAGAATAAGCAAAGAATTACTATTCATGGACTTGCCTACTCATCAAAGCATGGATGGATGCAGTTATGCCAATATAAATATGTGCAGAATGCATGGTATGGTGTATCTAGACACCTCTCTTACTTCATCCATACTAGGAGCTATACTGTCACAACTGTTTTGCATTAAAATATCACATTGCTGACAGAAAGAGTATCATAAATGCTGTGCAGATGGAGCTAAATGTGGTATTTTTCTTCTGAAGTTCAGCTGCCCAATGGCCAGCCCCATGCCATCCACTATTTTCGGGGTGTTTTTTTTCTTCATGTTGCTATGTGACCATTGGCCAATTGGCAAGGAAAGGAAAGAATTATCTGGAAATTTAAAGTATTAAATCTGCAGTGGTTAGAAAGGATTTTTTCCTCTAACAGGGATTAAAAAAAAGTATGTGCAATCTGGCTGCATCTGAATGCCAAAAGAAATATGACAGCTCTTAATGGTTGGGAAAGGCTTTTTAAAAAAATGGATTAATTTATGTATTTATGTCTCTCTCTCTCTTTTTTTTTTTTTTTTTTTTAAAAAAAAAAAAAAAAAAAAAAAGGTCTTCTTTCTTAAGGAAACGAGGCTTAGGAAATCACACTCTGTCTGCCAGACTTTTTCATTAACTTTTGAACCTGTTGCCATTCCTGAATGAATTTCAACCTAATCTGATCAAGGGCTAGAGGACTCAAAAATTTATGTCCTCACAAACTTTGTGAAAATCAAGGAATGTATTAACGGAAAAAGACCAAAATAAGGATCTTTGTAGTTGGAAAAGCTGAAGCAAAACCTCTAGCTATCCATTAGTACATTTGCCATGTGATAAGCATATGTGTCTCCAAATTTTTTGTGATACACCTGTCTTTCATAGTTATGGGTCTTGAGGTGGCATGTGGGCAGCACAGCAGAGCCTTGGCTTCACAGTGATGGGGACATGGGAGAAGATACAGGAATGCCTTACCCAAGTACTGAGGCTGCATTAGCTCTGCTGCTTACAGAATAACTTCTCTTATTTTCTACTTTCACCTCTTGCCTGGCACTTTTCCTTTCCTAGAATAAAATAAATAATTCACTGGCTATCATTCTCATTGCAAGAGTTCTGTTCTGGTTCATGGCTAAGACCAGGAAAAGAGAAATCTCAAGGAAATATAAGCCCTTTGACTTAAGAAATTAGTCCAAAATAACGAGAACAGATTCACTCACTGAACTATGAGAGGAGCTGTTCTCAACAGCTGTTCTTTTTCCTCCCCTCTTTTTAAACTTCCTTTTCTCTTCCCTCTCTTCTGACTAGTCTTTGTGAAACTGTTTTTCTGGGTTTTATCTTTTTTCTTATAGCTGTCTTGTCAATTCACTCTCACCCCAGGACCACCGATCTCTCTCTATTGCCCCCTCTGCCAGCACATTATAGGGAAGATCTAGAGGAGCAAAGAGTTATTTTGCCAATTTCCCATGGGTCTAGTTCATTGGACACGGGTTTGCAACCATGAAATATTGCTTCAATAAAGTTCAAGAGGGGAAACTATTGGCACTAAAAACGAATACATACTTTTGGTAGAGTCTTTTATCTTAAAGGTAATA
>VZRU01015419.1:7074-48343 GCA_013398155.1 Pedionomus torquatus
TTTTTGTTTTTTTTTTTTTCCTCCTCACTCAGAGAAGAAAATTCCTCATTGGAGAAGGAGGGGAGGTTCCAGTGCTTAGTTCTTAGGGGCAATTCAGTCACACTGAGAAAGCAGCCTTCTTGTTAAAGCTGTGCTTCAGACCAGCTGACCCCTTTATTAGCAGAATCCCTCGGGTCACTTCTGGGCCTTTAAGACTGTATCTGGATTGTGGAGGAGGTGTGCTTCATGAATTGTCCTTCATTCCCAGGCTACCAAATCAGAGACCAGACTAGAAAGAGCCGCAGTTAGCTTCCTTTCCTGTCCATGGCAGCCAGAGCAGATACAAGGGAGACAGTGTGGACGTTGGTAGCATCCTTTAAAGATTTGGGACTTGGCTGCACTGTGCAGCTTAACTGTAGCCAGAAAACACCGGAGAGAAACAGTTTACATCAGTTTCAGAGGCTTTCTGTCTTATCCTGGCATCTTTTATGATAAAGTGGATGTTGTTTATAGCAGTGGGAGCAGGGAAACAGGCTCCAGAACCCAGTTCTCATCCTTTTTTTTATGTAAGGAGAGGCCTTGGTACTCCACAGAAGTGGTTACTAGAGTGGCCTAACCAGTGTTAACCCTGCTTTAAGTCTTTAGAAAACTGTATTATTGTGTCAGAAGAGATTCTGGGACCGGGGAGAAATCAAACACACCCTTTTTCTAATGTCCACTGACAGATTTACAGTATGATAGCCCAGTCTGCCTCAGGTGTTCTCTCACAGGCATATCCCAGTCATCAGCCCTGATTTCTAGGTAGAGTAATAATCTCCAGTCCTACCACGATCTGCTTCACACACGTGTTCAAGATCTGTCCCAGAGGTTATTTAGAATTGCTGTCCTAAAAAATGAAAAGTCACCGACAGAGTTAGGGAGGTAGGAGGGGACATTGGCACTACTGCAGTGTTGCCACACAAATAACAGCCACGTCTATCACTTGACGTGATCTTTCAATCTGCCGTGTCCGCTCTTCAGCATTTTGCAGGCTGAAGATCTTGCTTAGTGGGACTTGAATTATCAAGCATGCGGAGGTAAAGAGAAGGTGAATTTCTAATAATTCACTCCCTGAAGGCCCCTTACTCCCCAGAACCCAAATTCCTATTCCTATTCCCCAGAACCCTATTCCTTTCAGTGCTGATCTTTAGCCAGAGGTGCAATGAATCTCAGTTGCCTGGACTTGGCCTTAGTAACTCCCAGCGATGTGTTTCTGACATGACTAGTGCAGCTTCTAATCATATTTAGCTGTAGGAGCTGCAGAGGTTTCGGGTTTTCCTTGCTGCTTTTTAGTTGTCTGATTAATTTCAACATGGACCCTATTTAAGTGGCTCTGATTGCAGGAAATTGCTGCGGCATGTGACACATGTCACAACAGTGCAGTGATTAAAGCCCCCGCGTGTCATTTACTGACTGATTGAGCTAATCACACCGAGAGAGTGGCAAATGTGTGGAGAGGAACTGGCGTTCTTCATTGTTCACGATTTTAAGCATCCTGAATTAGGAGTCCAAATAAATGACTGTTGGACTGGAATTTCAGTTTACATCCTTCGAAGCTGGCAACCAATACCCAGGTATATGGTGTTAGGAGGCAGAGCTGGCTTGCTCCTGCTTGAAGCTAACCTGCGAGAACAAATTGAAATAGAGGCATTTTAAATAGTATTGACTCGGTACCAAAAGTAGCTTCTGGATGAACTTCAGTGGCAGAGTCTTACTGGGGTGGAGGATGAATGCGAACTTTTTCTTGTTCCTTTTTAGTACATTTTCTATTTCTGTCAACATGGAACATACATCATCACTCCAGAATTATAATGATCTCTTATTAACCTTGTGTGTTTTTGTGTTATTCCTCTGTTACGTCTCTGCAATTGGAAAGAATTTTGAAGTCAAATTTCTGAGGTTTACAAGCTTCCACCTCTTCTTTCTTGCCATGTGGGCTTTCTTAATGCAAGGGTGAGTTCTGTGTCAACTCTGCTGGGCAAGGCTGACTGTCAGAGTAGCCTGTGATTGATGAGCAGCAGATGTGGCACTGACTGCAACCCAGTGAGAAAGGAAGGCGAAAAAGAATTTCTGAAGACAGTGAAGTATCTAGGGCAGACACGATTGTGGGATACTCCGGTGCCTTTGTCTGGCTCTTGACTAACTCTCATGCTGCTGTTACGGCCGTTTCATGGGTATGGGGCAGAACCACGAGACTGCTTTGAGAGGGATCAGGCTCATTCCATGAGGCTGCATCCTTTGTCCAGCTACAAGGTCTTCTATCCACGTTCTTTCCATTCTTTGGTTCCAATATGCTTGCAATGGGGAGAATTGATGTCTGCTGCTGATTGTCTCAGTCTGTGTCAAGCAGAGAGGGAACAAAGCTGCTGTTACATCTAGATCTCGTATATGCTTGTATTGAAAAACTCATTTCCTTTTCTAATCCTTCAGGTACAGAACCCTGGTCCTTCTATTTCATCAATGGCTTTCTGAATTTCAACGTGGCATTTATTTTGGCGCTGCTTGTGCTGCCACTGACTTGTCTTATGGAGTGTCTGCTTCAGAAATTTCATGGTGAGTGCAATACAGCTGTGAGAGCCAAGCATGGACAGCCTGGGTCTCAGCCTTGTTACTAAAGGGAGAGGTCACCTGCTAAAGAGCAGTTCTCTTTTATTGGAAGTGAAACTAGGTTCAGGGAAAGTCTTTGGAATAATAGGAGTTCTGAGGGCTCACTACTCCAGCCCAGTATTGGCACCACAATGGAGTTGCGGCGTAGAAAGAACACGCAGTGAGATGCATCTGCTTGCATGCTGTCTGCAGAAGGGCAGAAACATTTTTTCTCTTGAAGGATGGTTCCTGTGTTTCCTGCCTCCACATCAAAACCAGTGTGTTATCAAGGCTGAACTATCCATACCCAGAGTAAGCTTAACAAGTTGTATGGTACATGACCCTTTAGCCAGAGGTGCAAACGCATTAGAAATAGCCCCATCAGAAGTCTTGAGGGGGAAAGAAACTATGTGTTCACTGTTGTTTCCCTCTTACTGGCAGCTGGAAATGGTAGATTTTAGAGTTACTTGGGGAATTTTGCTGGCTCTTCCATTGTTACTTTTTTATACCACTGCCAGAATATTATCTGCAGCAGCTTGAGAGAACAGGGTTATTATTTCCTTTTTGATTGTTGGGTCTGAGCCTACAGATAGGCAGCCTCTGGTTTCTGCTGCCACTGCCCATGTTGGGTTTGGAGCTGGACTCCTCTGTGAATTGTGAAAGGCACTCTTCAGCTCGCAGGAGTGAGCCCTGGCAGGACAGTCTTGCTATGACGTGCTTCAGGAAGCATCCCCATAGGTGTGCACATACTGAGATTGGAGTAAGGAGGGACCAGAATATTCCCTACTTTATATTGGGCTTTCTCTTAAATAAAATGACATCAGGTTAAACACATGACATTTGGCAACTGACTCTAAAGAGGAAAAAGTTGTTGAGGAAGTGTGAATTCCTCTCGGCCATTTTCCTAAGGAAGATTCATTACGCATCAGCAGCAGCCTGCAGATTCATCTCTGCAATCTCTGATTTTTTACTGAATACAAGATACAATAACATCATAATCCTTGCTGGAAATGTATCTAATAGGTATTTGCTTATATCTGGTACTTGGATATGACCGATATACTGTCAGAAACCAGTAAAAGCTTAGTAGGAGATCCTGTAAATGCAAGATTTCCTACTGTTCACTTGGTGTTCTTGTACTTACCAGCAGGAGCAATTCTGCTGAGTGCTTTGTTCTTATTGTTTGTGAGATGCCGTTAGCTTAATTGCTTAACTCTGCTGTTGGGAGTAGCAAGGGGGCAGGAAAGGGACTGAAAATTGTCAGGCACTGTAGAACCCTCCTCCGTGTGACTAACATTCAGGGTAATTGTTGTTATTTTTGAATCAGTTATTTCCTCCGTTAAGCAGAAGGTGCCTGAGAGACCTCTCATGCTGTTATTCTTGTAATGAAGCGATGAAATTTGTGGAAACGTCAGTTGCTAAACAACCATTTGTACGTGGAAGGATAGGTCCAGAGGAGATCCTTTCTGATCTCTGTATGTATAGCAGAGTGCGCAGCAGGAAATCTAATACTTTTGACTACCTGTTTAGACACGTCACTGCTTGATGGATTTAGTCTCTTGCGTGGATTCAGTAGCTCAGTCACTTATTTTCTGCTTTTGATCTTCTAAAGTCTGTTGAAATGGATAGTATCGTAGGAATCTACAGGAATTCTCTGAGCAAAATTCTATACTGATAGTTTGCACGTTACCTGGATTTTAGCATCGCTGCTGCTATGACCGTGGTGTGTTGGTATCTGAAGGTAATGGTTTGGGTCTGAAGACGGGGCTTTTGATGTGAAATGAGAAATTTTTTGAAATGTTTTGTGCAAGAGAGGGAATAGGATAACCCCCCCATTCTTACATTACTACTTTGCTGAGTGTTTGTTTCTTTCAGTTCAGAATCTGGGCCGTCCCTATTGGCTGACACTGGCTCCTATGTACATTTGGATCATGATTTTCTTCAGTCAGCCCCACAAAGAAGAGAGGTTTCTCTTTCCCATCTATCCCCTCATCTGTCTCTGTGGTGCTGTGGCTCTCTCTGCCCTTCAGGTAAGTTTTAGTGGAACACGTGTTTTTAATGAGCTCACACCTTTAGGAAGGTGCCTTACAGGCACTGCTGTAAGGTCCTTATGAAAAATAGAATTTTGCTAAACCTATTGGAGTATGAGTAATTTTATAGTGGTCTTTTTTTATTTTTTTATTTTTTTTTTTTTACATCTTTCCTCAGAAATGTTACCACTTCATATTCCAGCGCTACCGCCTGGAACACTACACGGTCTCTTCCAACTGGCTGGCTCTGGGAACTGTCTTCCTCTTTGGCCTTTTGTCACTGTCACGCTCTGTTGCCTTATTCAGAGGTTGGTGTGTTGGACTTGCTCGGTGTATTCCCGGGTATTGGTCTTGGCAAGCCTTAAGGCCTGCCGAAGTTGTGCTGCTTTGACTATAGCAGCCATTAATGGATAATTAATGGCTAATGATTAATAATAAATTAATAATACGTAAGTATACACATGTTTGTACATGTGTGTATGAACGTATGTATGTATTCATGTGTCACTAGAATTATATCAGTTAAAAATCTGCTGCTCTTCACCTTCAGCCAGTACAACTACACTGATACCAAACCTATTCCTGCACTAGTACTAAATCAGATACTTCAGCTTTCAAAGGCATGATCCCACTTGAGAAAGCGTTTTCCCGTTTAAAACTTGTAATTAGGTGTATGCCTCCTTAGTGGAGATGTATTAGATATGGTCCCTAAGTACTTTCTTGAATCAAAGCCATGCAGTCAACCTTCCTGCCTCCTCAGTATTTTTTTGGTTGATGGCAGCCACTGGCAGGACGGGTGAATGTGAATGAAGGTGGTGGTAGGCTACAAGCACTTCTAAAAGGAGGGGGAGCTTTGAAATCCAAGCCAGATTTTAGCATAGGCCAATTTGTTTATTCAAGAAGTCAGTTAAAAAGGTATGAGCAATTTTTTGTAGTCTTTCAAAAGCAGTCATGTGATTAGCACCTATTTCTTTAGCCTTATTTACAACTTTCTGCCTTCTGTAGGCTACCATGGGCCCCTGGACCTGTACCCAGAATTTCACAGGATTGCTACCGACCCAAGTATTCACACTGTGCCGGAGGGGAGACCAGTTAATGTCTGCGTGGGAAAGGAGTGGCACAGATTTCCAAGCAGCTTTCTCCTGCCAGATAAGTAGGTTGTTTAACGTAAAAGGTACAATTTTGTGAGATTCTTAAAGAGGGGTGCTTCTCATAAGAAGCATTTATGGGAGTAATCTTCAGGACCCCATATCTCTGTTGACACGAGCACACCCAAAACAAAGGATTCTGAAGTTTTGTTGTCAGCAGATAACGTTGGCCACAAGGTTCTTGAAAATTTGTAGTGTGACTGCTCCTCTAGCGGGGCTGTCTACCCTCAGGAATGGTTATGTCCTTGATTATGCTTTTGGTTTTCTCCACACAAACTGTTACTAGCTACTGCATTTTCCTGCTGGGCTTTCTGACACCGTTCTCTGCAGTTGGCAGCTCCAGTTCATCCTGTCAGAATTCAGGGGCCAGTTACCAAAACCATTTGCCAGGGGACCAATGGCCACACGGATCATTCCCGCTGATATGAACGACCAAAACAAGGAAGAGCCATCTCGATATGTAAGCATTATATACCTGTGTAAGCATTATATTCCTGTTTTCTTTTCCTTACCTTACTGTATAATTTGTATTACTACGATGCCTACGATTAGGTCTTCCCATTTGGTTTCATTCAAGTTTCATACATGTTACATACGAGTTATGGAACAAAACTGGGCCCTCTGCAGCATGTGGAAATTTCCCCATTCATGTTAGTGGTTTCTCTTTGCATTTTATCTGCCTGTTTTTCATTTATAATATCATCATCATCATAATAGTAACAAAAAGAGGTAGAAGAAGTAATCATTCCTAGTAATTGCCATTTGGGGTTTAGTATAACGTGTTACTGTGATCACAGGAAAGTGAACCGAATGAGTAGTTTGAAATCCCCCCCAGAAAATGTTTGTCACTAAGCAGGGATTGGAATTTTCCTTTGTACTTTCCTTTCCCATATTGGCAGCTGAGAAGGAGGAACATAATTTGGAACTTCACTGAAACACTTGTTCGGTGATTTCTGTGGGAATCTGTTAAGGCAATGTACAGTGATGTTATTCATTTGTTACTTTTCCCGGTTGTATTGCACTGCCTGAACAAAAACAGTGCCCACATGAATATTTTAAAATTATTGTCAGCTAACTTACTTTAAATTGTTTAGCAGGTTAAGCCTTAGCACTGCACTAAAAATCCTTTTCAGTCCACTGGATATTTAGTCCTCCTTTCTTTTTTTTGTCCTGAATGAGAGGAACTGCTGAGAAATGCACAGCCCTTTCTTCATTCTGTCTTAGCTCCTTGGAGGAGGGCTTTGGTGTGCCCGTCAGGACGTAGGAAGTACTTACATGTGGTGGACCAGCTCTCTGGTTTACATGAGAGGGTCTGCCCAGGCTGAAGACAGCAGACATGCGTGTTTATGGGGGTCATGACTTTAGACATCGTTAGGCAGTTGCGATCTACTCGCAGAAGTGGATGGAAGGCGGCAATAACACCGCAGCAAACAGTGTGGGGAAAAGCAGGGATTGATCTTCTGGCTTAAAGCTTTCTTATTTTCAGCCTCATTATGTAGTTACTGGAAAAGAGAAGGAGGCGTGTTCCCACGTGAGAGAAGCTGTCTGCTGCAGTGCATTTAATTTACGAAATCTTTAACTGTGTCATATTTTTAGCACAGACAGCTGGCTGGTGCACAGCCTGGGACTAGAGGAGCAAAACACACTTTTGTTTCATTGTTGCTTCTTAATGTTACCCTACAATTTTGTTATTTCTCATGCAAGCGAAAGGGCCTAGGTTATTAGAAATTAGGTACTAAATGTGAATTTCAAATGGGATTTTAAAACTTTTACTTCTGGCCTGCTAATAACAGCAAGAGAACAAGGTCTTTTCTTGAGTTTATGAGTGCAAGCATACCCAGATTAAAAAACAAAATAAAATTAGCAAGCACTGGAAAGGACCATCATAGCAAATAAATCTAAATAGCATGAGTCTCTCGGTCATTTTAAGTGGAGAAAACAAATGGTTCAAAAGGATTATCTGAGGCATGAACAGCGTAAAGCCTGGCTGCAGAAATGGGACTGCTCTGTCTGTTTCAGGTGTAAGTATGTATTACTTCCCGGCTTGAAAATTGAAGAGTAAATCTCAGTGTTTCTGTTGCTATGAGACACCGGGGAAAAGAGTGATTTGATCTTCTTGTTTTGCAATTCTTCCGTCCTTAATCATGTTGAACAGCACTTAACTTGTACTTGTCCTACTGTGGAGATGCATTTGTCTCTGAAACTGCTAAGAAAGAGATAAGGAGTATTATGTCTTACAAAGAGGTATCCATGCGGGAACAGTAGATTAGGCCTAAAAGCCAAAACTGATAAAAACACCTGACTTTAGAGGAAGTTTTTTTTAACCGCTTTATTTTCTCTTCCCGTTTCCTTTAGCTCTGTTTTGAGCTGTTGGAACCACCTGAAGCTTGGTCTCATTTTTGAACTATGTGTTTCAGTGATCAGCAAAACATCTCTGGTTTTGCTCGAAACAGTTGGACTTAATCTGTGGTAAATTGGACAAGCTGCTCTTGTTCTGCGTGTGGCCACGCCAGCGTCCAGCCAGACAGCAGTGAGGGACGTGAGGGACGAGCACAGCAGCAGGCTGTAGCTCCATCTTTGGACTCTACCGTGCTGACTCCTGTTATTCAGGAGGTGATCAAACGTAGTTCTCCACCACTTAGTGTAGTGGTCGCATCAAGTAAAAAAAGAGTGGGAGGAGGAAAGGGAAAGGAGGACAGAAGAGGATAGGATGTAATTTGGAAAATCCTTGGGTCTCTCTTCACTAAGACTGACTTCTTTCTACGAAGAAACATTTCAAGGTCTGTAAACCGGTCTTGTGTAAGTCCCCAAATAAATGCTTAGGTGCCATGGTGGCCCTCTGACTATTATCCTTAGCTTCAGTGTAACCGGTAAGAATGCACTGTGCTGGGCTTGGGACTGTAGAAGGGAAATCTTGTTTTTCACCTGATAGATGATTCGTATGCATTGGAAATGCTAGCCCTTTTAGGGGAGCGTTTGGAATGATGAGATCAGTCTCAGAGCTTGAGACTTGTCTTTCTCTGAACAATTCTACATTACTTACAGAAAAACCTGGTTAGTGGTTTGGGAGTCTTTTTGCTAATGAGCCAGAACCTCTCTCAGGGCCTGGAATATTCTTCTCATACGGTGCAAGAAATGGGTTCAACATTCTCCTCAGCTGAGTTTCCCATGGTGTAATTTCATTTGCCACTCAGTTGTGATGCCACGGAGCCATCTGGTATCCACCTAATTAAATTGTTTTCAGCCTAAATTTTACAGTAAACCCCAAAGGTGCTTCAGAAAAGTGAATTCAAGCATGTCCAAGGAAGCTTGCAATAAAATTTTGTGGGAGAACAAACTGTAATGTGGGATACCTCAAGGAAGAATTTGAAGGAATAAGACAGTATAAGGCATAGTCATCCTGGAGAATCTCAGCTGCCTGCGTTTGAAATAAGTGATGGGTAGAGGCCTTTGCAAACCTGGCGTAAGGGGCCTTAGCTTTTCATTTGACTAATCCAGCTAGAGCTGCCCTACCTTTTTCTTCACTTTATCCAAGTGGCAAACATGCAGTGACTCTAAGGAAATTTGTTTCCTCATTGAAACACATCACGGATTATTTTTTTTTCTGGCTTGATGAGACATACACACATCAACAAGATGTTGTGCTGTCAACGAGACACAACTGTGTATGTTGCATTCTGCCACTGTTAATTACAAGGAAAACTGCCACTTTGGACAGTTGGCCTCCTAAGGAGAGCATATAGAGCTCTCCATGAAGGTCACAGGCCCTCCATATAAAAGTCAGTGAAACCAAATGGACCAGGACTTGCTGCTTCCCAGACTTGATGCTGTTTGTTCCAGCAGGCACATAACTGAGTAACGTGAGTCCTGATAGGGTCCGTAGTCTTTCCTTTCCAGCCTCTGGTGGCCATTCTACAAAGACCTTGCAAGAACTCCCCTGTAGCTTGTGCGTTGAAAAGCTTGTCCATGAAAAACACGAGATAGCAATCTGCATTCTGTCCAGACCCCCTGAGGGATGAACGAGGACCAAGAGTTTGTGTCGCCAGCTGAGAGACAACTTTTTTCTGTGTGCACTGTTGATGGGATCTGATTATGATGCTGAGTGATGCTGGGGCCACGGTTCCTGTTTCCAGGCAATAATTAGTGGCAGCTGTAAACTGAGATACTGCAGTTGAAAACGTGGTATTTTTTCCTAAACCTCCTGTTAAGTCTCTTTCCTTTCTCCCTTGTATTCCACCTGGGTGAAATACCTGCTCAACTAATGAGACTTATATTATAATTTGCAAATATTTTTTGATCAGAAGTTATACACTGTCTTCTGTTCCACTTAATCTGAGGAAAGACCCTGGTGATGTATTTTTTTAATATCTGAATACATGTATTCTAGTTCCCTGATGTCTCTGAAATCAAACAGCTAGATTATTGAAGGAAACCACCAATAATTACCAGGGAGTGCTGTACTTCACTGGTGTCTTTTTTCAGAAACTTCAAAATACTGTACTACATTTTAATGTACAGTGCTTAATAATGTATCAGAGGCAGAAGTGGGAATTTTTAGTCCTTTTTGGCAGTTGGGAATATTGGAGTGCCACAAGGACCAACAGAGCCAGAAAAAACATCCTGGAATTTTGTGCATTCTGAGTTCGTGGAAGGAAGTTCTGGAGATTCTGGATTAATCTCATTAGAACCTGATTAGAAATGGCACAAGAGCATAAGATAGTTGCAAGTGTTGATCCTGTTGGCTTCTAGTGCTTCTCAGGTCACTACTGCAGGCTTTTGCCAGAAAACACAGCCAGTGCCAGGTAGGAGAAGCGTGACCCTCGGCTGACAAAACTTGGTGTCAGCAAAATACCCAGGCACAGGGTGGTAACTGGTAGAACTTGCTCTGGGTTCATTCAGAACTTGCTTGGGATCATTTTTCTGGTGTATTGTAATGGTATAGCTCCCGTGGTACAATTTAAACATGGTCTTAGCCTTGGGATCATTTCACTTTTGAAAGTGTGACTTAGAGCACTGGAAGACATGTTCAACAGGAGGACATCAGCCCTTATTTGCAACCTGTCCTCTCCTCCAGATCTCTTAAACTCAATGCAGAGGTTTTTACAGAGTATAGCCCCGTTTTTCATGTGCCTTGTATGAAACTTACCTCAGGTCTGATGGTTACTATTAAAAATATTTAAAAAGGAAAATCGTTCTGGTAGGAACTCAGGTCTTCTTTGTAGCTGCAGTTCACAGTCTTGACGGAGTTTATATTTCTCAGCAGCTGAGGTGCACATCTGTAACACGTACCTGTGAAGAGTGGGGAGAAGAGGGCAGGAGGTGGGGGCCGTTAGCCAGGAAGGATGCAGGACATCCATATAGACGAATAGTACAGCCTGTCCCTGTCCAAGAGCGCTCTCCCCAGCAGGAAAGAGAAGGTTGTGTAATGCGAGTCTCCTGAGGACATGGCCCACAGCTCGTTTAACCGGGAGGTCACACACATAATTCCCTTCTGTGATGTTGCTTCCTCGAGTACATTTTCATAATTTGGCAAGGTGGCACCAAACATTTTAGTCAGAGCAGAGCAGTTACTTGCGTCATAGGCAGCTGATAAAGGCATGACTCTGCTGATACCAAGTTCACATGGTCTGAGAGGTGCAATGTGATGTCCATCTGCTGCGAGTGAGCTAGTGAGGATCATCAGTGCTACAGGACAGGTTATTCGTCCATGAACCCTGCCATAATTTGTGCCAGATGACCGGCACTGCTTACTCTTTTGCATGATGCTGCTTTAGGCCTGCCACAAGAGGACAGGACCGGTACCGGTACCGGGAGGCTTGCAGGTTGGGGAGCTCGTGTGATCCTTCTGGGTAACCCATATTGGTGTTCCAAGACAAATGTACTGGAATTGTGTGCAGCTGATTGCAAAAGCACTTCCAAAGAAGGCATGAAAAATAAAAGGAGGGAAGGGATTTCTTTTGCAGAAAGTTGGCAGATACAGCGTTTCTTATGGGGGGATAAATGGGGGCTTGTGAGGCGGTGGCATAAAACAAGAGGGGGTCTCAAGAACTGAGAGAGAAAAAGATTCAGTGTAGACATCGGGAAACCTTTCTGACAAAGATAGTGAAGTCTTTTGCCCAGGGAGCTTGTGGAGTCAGCATTGTAAGAAGTCTTTAAAAGCTAATTAGACAGCTACCAGGAAAAACATCAACAGGATTGATTCTACCACCTCAAATTCCCCCCTGTGACTTAACAGTTCCTCAGTAAGAGAGCTGGCAGTGGCACTTCCTCAGGGAGGGACCCTAGGACTCTCTTCCTATCACCAAAGCAGTGCTGGTAGCTTGTATTCCCCCATAAAAGTTTTACTTTAAAACATTCCAAATGTTTTACCATGTGTCCTGCATGAAGCATTTCACCTGTTGCTCGAAATTTAACCCCCTTCTCATTGATAAATAACAGCCTGTATAAAAGAACACATACAACCAGGAGCCTACAGGAAATAAACCACAAGGATGTCTGTCTTTCTGCAGATTGACATTTCCAAATGCCATTATCTGGTCGACTTGGATACAGCAGCTGAAACCCCGAGGGAACCAAGATACTCCTCCAACAAAGAGGAGTGGGTAACCGTTGCCTACAAGCCTTTCCTGGATGCTTCCAGGTATGTTTTACACATTTGAGAGGGAGGGAGAAAGGCTGGGAGATCTGTGAATTAATTCTGTTCAATTCTCTGCTTGCAAAAGGAGCTGTATACAGGGGAAAGACAGGCAAATGTCAGCTTGAAATACAGTTCCCAGTAAAGGCAGTTTGCTTTTACTGCTTGCTTTTTGCTACAGTGGAACCTTTGTCAAACTTCTACTTGCAATATTTATGACCTAGGTTGCTTTAGAGAGTGAAGCTAGCTGAGAAGGGTGATGAGGAAGATTATTCCTAAAAGGAATCCTCCCTGTGCGCTTCTTGCCAAAGTAATGTTTTTTGGTTTGCTTTCTAAAGGTGCGTGTCACCTCCCAGAAAACCTTTGAAGCTGCTGGCTTGTTTCAGCCAAATTTGGGACAGGTGTAAGTCAGGCTCAAAGAGCATGAGCTGTCACAAATTTGATGAAAGCAGGCAGACAGAGAGAGGAGGCAATCTTATCGAGTGAAAAGTCAGGAAGGTCACACCTTTTTTGAAGCATCAGGGAATCCACGAAGACCTCTTAGATTCTGTTCTTCATCAGTTCTGCTGCTCACTGAACAACTTGCTTACATGTCGGAACAGGAATGTCTGTGAGAAGCAGAGATTGAAATTGCTGTCCTCCAGGCTGACAGGGTGGAATCAGGGTTGTCAAACTGGGAATGTTATTCATACATTCTTGCAAATGCAGAAATCCCCAGCTGTAAGGTTATGGTTATTTAGCCATTTAAAGCTCTGGTCAGGACAGAGGGGCTGACTGGAAAAACCTCTAAAAAACTAACACAGAGTTCAGTACCCTCCTTTTTTCTATGTGAGACCTTATTACTTCCTCGTATTATGACCCTCCAGGGAGGGGGGGGTGGTAAAAGCAGTTGAACAGTGAGGGCATGATAATGTTAGAGCAACTCCCAGGAGTTCTCTAATGTTCCCAGCTTGCTGACACAAACAAGTTTTCTTGGCAAGAACCATGTTTTCCGAGAGACCTGCTGTTAGTTTGGGCACGAAGGAAGGGAGAATGAGATGGCCAACGAATCTTACTAATGAGGCAATAGAAGCATCTGCATAAGAGTTTTGCAAAGGATTCCTTACGTAGAGCACGTACCCCTGAATGTATGTGCATTTCTGCTCTGAAGACACATTGGTGTGTTTTTAAAGCTGGTTTGTCATGCTATTCCTCTGCTAAACAGCCAAGCTTTGCTTGAACCTCATCTAAAGTCTTTGAAGTCAATCAGAGGCACTTAGTCACATCCAAATGAACCTTTAAGACACTCTGGTTTAACCATGGGGATGTAATTTGCTAGGGGTGTTTTGGAGGTAGCAGTTGTCTGCTGCAGAGATGTTAGCTTGCCTAATGACAGCAAGGTAAATTATTCTAGTGTGACTGTACATCTCACAGACATGCTCATTTTTCCTGAACTTAGCTGATGTTTGGTAGAGAAGGAATTAGTCTGTGTCATGGGGCTTTTTTGGATTACTGCAGTTTGAGCTCCACCCATAGCCTTTGAGCTTTTGATTAAAGCTCAAGAGAGAGATACCATTGCTTTCTCTTCTGAACCCGTTTCACAGAGGCTGTGCCCGGCTGAATACAAACCAATGTCTGTTTGGAAGCAGTAGCACAGTGTATCAGCTCCTTTGGTGGGGAATTGAGTTTGCAGTGGTAGGCCTTGCCACAGGATGGATATGAGCATTTTGAATCCTCGAGGATGTTTTTTCATTCCTAACTTAGCTGGGGATTTTTCTTGGAAGGTGCATGTACATCTGATACCATCTCAGTCCTGACCCTACTACAGCCTGTAACGTTGACTGGAGTCAGTACAAGCAGTTAAGCTAGAATGAAAGTCATTACTGAGCAGACTCCTTGTCTCTCTCTTCACTGCTTTAATGCTGTTTCTGTATGAGTCACTCTGACTTTTTTTTTTTCTCTTTTCCCCCCCTCTTTTTAGTAGGGGAATTGATAGGATGAAGGAATTGCCCTATTTACAGCTAAACCCCCGTGTCCTGCCCAGCATAAATGTCTGTCTGGCTTCTCAGGAATTTGGCTGAAGACATAAGTAGATGTGGTGTGCTTCTAGGGGAGATGCTGAGTACTCCCTGCCAGACTGAGCCTAATAATTTATTCGCCCGTTTGCCTGTGAAAACCCATGTAATCGTTTTGATTTGATATATAATACTTTGTGTTGCATTTGGATCATGTAAATTCCAGCTAGATTCCCAAGCTGTATGTTTCTTACTGGCTAAGTACCTCTGCAAGCCTGCAGCCAAACTCCAGTAACCCACTCGGCACGCAGATGTTGACATCTGTGTGGTCCTCCCTGCCTGGCTTCTGAAGGCAGAGGCCACCACTCTGGAAGCAACTGCTGGAAGTAATAGCTTGGCTTGTTGTAGCAAAGGTAGCGTTCCACCAGGGAGCAGCAGCTTGTTGTGGGGTGCTGGGAGTCACAGAGAACTGAAACTTCCTAGCATGCTGACCCTGGTGACGATGAGATGTAAGGGCAGAATGCTGGGAGCGGGGAAAGGGGAGTGCACTCCCGAGCTAAGCAGTCACCAAGACCTTAGAACGGATCATCTAAAGGTGGTGAGAAGGGAAGGGGATCTTTCTGGCTACTGTGTCCTCCTTAAGAAAAGATGCTGTTGCATTAGTGGGAGACTGGAATAGAGTGTTTGCAGAGCATATCCCCAGAGGAGATCAGGCAGTCAGATCCTCAGCCTTGCTGGTGTCGCCTGTCAGCCTCCTCTGCTCCTGTTCTTGTACTGCGTGGAAATTCTCCATGCTGTTCCTTATCAACGCCTCACAGCTGGAGCAGAGGGGAGGTGTGGTGCCTTCACCAGTGGAGGAGGCCAGGTTGCCATAGCAGCAGGTCTGATTTCCATCCCTCCGGAGCTCCTGCAGTTTGGAGCTGTGGAGCTCTGTCCCTTCAGCAGACCTTCAGCAGTCAGCAGGTGGGGCAGCTCAGGTGCAGCTCACGCTGCAGAGTGCTGGTGAAGGACTAGAAGGGCGTGTGTCTGGCACGTACCTGGGGGTATCACTGATGTGGAGGGCTGAAAGAACCGGCAGTGTCTCCCCATCTTGTCACCCTGCTTGTCTGACAGATTTTCTGTTCTTTGTGAGGAAGAGTAAGCCAGAAACTATGACCTGCCTGGTAGGGCAAACGTGCAGCAGTGAGCACAGCTTCCCCAGCCAACTTGTGGTGCCACGAAGAGCAGAAAGAACAAACCATGCAAGGTCTGATTTGCCCTGGTTTTAGCCAGTCTGTCATTTCAAGGTACCTCATTTAAAATTGGATATTACAGACAAGGTCAAGGCTCCTTTTGACAGCCCATCCACAACAGCATGAGCAAGAGAAATTTCAGAAAGGCTCTTTCTGGATTCCTGGTTCATAATTTTTGTTACTCATTTTTCATTTCTTTCTGTAATATGGCCCTTGGAGAAGAGGTAGGGGGGATGTGTGATTAAGGGGCTCAGATAGAACTCGGTGCTCCCATAACTCTGTCCAGGTCTCCTAAACCCTCCCTTGTGTTGCAGTTTCCCATTTGGACTAAAACTTAGTTGGTTCCCCACTTCTCACCAGGAGTTTGTTGGCAATGAATGAAAGAGTCAAGAGCTTCAGATTCATGATAGGGGTGGCAGTAAATACCTTTGCATTGTTTTGCATCCGAGTATTGGAATTTTGCTGCAACATCCATATAAAGGTTTCCCGTGGCAAACGTTCAGGATTGGTCTGTTGAGCTCCTTGCTCTGAGTGCGTCACAGCGTTTCTAAAATAAGACAGTGTTGTTTGCTTTGGCTTTTTTTCCCTGAGTGTGACTGAGTTGTAACTTGCTTAAAATAATGGGGCTCAAGCAATTCTCAGAAGGGGAAATGACAGGAGTTTTGGAGTCGATTGGCAGCTGACAGATGAGGTATCTGGTGGCAATTGCAGATCTGCCCAGCACTTGAATGAGACGTGAGAGTCTGTCTCACCCTGCAGTCCCAGGGTTATGGCTGTTGTCCTTCTGTTGAGATTGGAAAACCTAATTTGCAAAGCAGGTGCTACTGGTGCATCTTTCTGTTTGTGGTTGCAACAATCTCCCTTGCTGCTAATCAGCCCTTGCTTTGCTTGTGTCCTTATCCCAGTCTGCAGAGTTCCAGGCCTGCTAAGAGCGAGCACTGCGGACCCTCAGGAGGACACTGAGAGTTGCCACTCCATCCAGCTGGAAGGTTCTCTCGGGGTATCACCGATGTATTTTTCTACTTTTATAGTCCAGAAAATTGTTGGCAGGTGGAGAAGCGTATGGAAATGCTTTAAATTTTGTTTTAATTTTGAGACAGCAAATCCAAACAGTGCCCTCTCTCTTAGAGTTGAGAAACTGATCATTCTGGGGAATTTGACTGCAGGAGAGCAGCGGTGACACAGCCGTTACAGCCTGTTAGGTGCTAGCAATTGGTAAGCTGAAAGGATCCCAGAATTAGTAGATCTGTGGGGAGAATTCCTTCTGGGGTCAGACACACTGGTCTGTGGGTGGGGTAAGTGAAGATGCATCAAGAACTCCTGTCACGATGCAGGATGCTCACATATTCGGAGCATGTACCTTCCTCCCCTCCCCAGTTCATCAGAGTGACGCATCTCTCAAACCCGGCATCTGCTTCCACACAATGACTTGGAAATGTCCCCAGCTACCTATGAAATAAGTGTAGAAACATGATGAAAATGCAGCTTTTTTTTTTTTTTTTTTTTTTTTATAAAAGGGAAGGAGGAACAGAAGAAGTGTCACTTTGAACTGAGCTGTGAGGGAAGCTGCCAGTGCAGATTTGAGGTCTGCAGCTCAGTAGCTGCAGAGCAAGGAGCACTTGGGGGAAAAAAACAACCATCAGACACCTACCCAACCAAAAACAAACTCCAGTTCTTGTTCTTTGAAAATAAATGACCCCAGCAGTTCAATTCACTCCTGCTGAACTGGAGGCTTCTGGGACTCACTGCAAGTCTCAAATCGACGTCAGCAAGTGCAAATGTAAATCTCAGCTGGCTCTGATAAATGGTGCTGCTAATTGAATTAGAGAGCACTCCAAGTCACCAGCTAATTATGCTCCTCAGGAAGCTGCTTTGTCCAGGTCCATTTAATTCTATATTGGCTGAGCACTCTTGAATCTGGCACAGAAAAAGGGAAATATATTACAGCTCCCCACTGAGGAGCACATATTTTCCAGCTCTTTAGGCTGAGCTGTCTGCTTGCTTCAAACACTTGGGTTTTCCATCCAAAAAAATATCCGTAGTGCAAAATTAATGATTTGGTCACCTTTTTCTAGCATATTATTATCCTAGTTTGATAAGAGACTCTCTCATTGCCTTTAATGGTGCCTTCCTCCATGTTACACGAAATGTTTTCCCTGCTTTCATTTCACAAGTACCTAAATTACTTCTTGGGTGAATGCTTGTTACAAAATTTAACACCAGAGGAAGTGCAAATGTTGATGTCTCATCAGAGAGCTTGGATTGTGAGCTTCCTATGTGTGCCCATAGCAAGAAAGGACTAGGTCCTGCCCACGTGGCAGAGATCCTTCCTCCTGTCTCTTCTTTCTGCCATTCTCTTTTCTTCCTTCTTATGCTTCTTTCTGAATTCTGCTGCCACTGGAGTAAGACGTTCAGGTTCCAAGATGCAGTTAGGAAGCATCTCCCATCGCTGTGTTTATCTAACTGGTTTCATTCCATGTCAGTCTACGAGCTTGGGACTTGAGTATTTTCACTCAGCAGTCCTTGCTTCCAGAAGAGCCTCCACTGTCACAGCTGCTGAGCAGAACAGGACTACTGAGTTGTTTTCTCCCGAAGTCCAGTTGGTGTAAATTACTGGGTCTCCCAGTGACCGTGAGCTCTATCCTAACTGGGAGCAGCTCTGGGTGCTGCAGCAGTCACCCCCCTAAGCCGCAACTCAGGAAAAGAATTCATACACCCCCTGGAATGTGGGATGGTTCCCATGTCTAGAGCACAGCAAGAGCTGGGCACAATTTGCCTGTTGCATGGCTCTGGCCTGAAGCTTACCCCTGAAAGAGGCTTGCTCCATCAGCAGCATCACGCTAGACCCTTACCTTGGAGTGATTGTGGCCTTGATTTTGTTACCAACCTGCTGCTTGGGAGCTCTGCGCTGATTAAGGCTACACACACTCACAGTCTCTGAGGCACAAATTTAGAAGCAAATGCAAATAGAACGTTATATATATTCACTGTCATCTGTCATCCCAACCCTTTCCATGTGCCATCTGTTGTCTGAGGTTGCGGAGCCTGATGAAGCGAGGTGACAGGAGGTAAAGGTTCGCTGTGGGAATTTAAAGCTCTGTCATGACTTCCTGAGCTGTAGGTGCATCATCAACCGTGCTTCTGCCGTGGCTGCTGATGATCCAGGGCTTTGCTGCTGTGTAGTTTCTGGCAGCAGAGACAACAGCCAGTCTTGTGCTTGTGTCCAGTCTGAGTCTCCTTTCAGTGAGAAAGTTGCTGCTGAACTAATCCACAGGCTGAGCTGATGGCTGTGGAGTGGGTGCTTTGGTGCTACCATTTACCATGCCAGGTTATCATGTTTTTATATCCGAGCTATGATTCTCTGAGCACATGAACATTATTATTTTTAAGATGCCTCTTTTATTTTCTGTTGCCTTTTTTAAACCTCTGTCCTTAGACTGGGTAATTGAAACCAATGTAAACTGTTCCCTTTTCACTTTTGTAAATCTTGTTAGCGAAGAGTCCTTTTGCTATGGCACCAGCAGCCTGACTAGCTAACACCTGGTGGAAACCAAGGACTCCTTGGGAACTTGACAGTTTGAGTGATACTTCATTTTACCTTGAAGAACAGGGTGAACTTCACTATTGGGGTCTCCTCTGGCCTTTATGCACTGATTCACTGTGTTGTTACTTGCCAGGAGTACCTCGGCGTTGTGTGTGGCACCCACTGGTGGGAAGAGCAGCTTCTTTATGGTCTGTGTTTCCTATAATTTTCCACCCTTGGTATTTTTTCACATCTTGCCTCTCCTTTTTTTTGATCTTCTTTTAACCAACATTATTTTCACCTTCTGTTTCACTATAAACTCTGAACCAGTGAACATCGACATTTAAACTGCTGCTAATGAGGGCAGAGCTGCCAGCAAAGCTGAGAGCGTGTGGAGAACTTTTCGTTGCTCAGAGGTGTTGTTTCAGGCTGTCTGTGAACTCAGGAGGGTTACACTGAGCTGTTTTATTTGGGAGAAGATCTTTGCTGGTACCAACTCCTGGAATATCTTTTCATTCTAGAAAGCAAAGCTGGATCCTGCACATTCTGAACGTGTGCTGTAAAGATCACGTGAGAACAACTACGTGAGCTGCATTGGGCCTGTATTTCAGAATACCAATAAGAAAAAGGTATAGGGGGTGTTTCTCACAAAAGTACAAAGAAGAGGAAGTATAGACAGGCTGGCAGTGCTTCTGCAGAGATCCCTGAGGGTAAACACAGACATTTAGTTCCATTGCTCAGCAATCAGACCCACCATTCCTGGGTGTCCCCAGCATCCTACAGCGCTGGCCCAGGCAGGCTGGTGCCATGTAGGTGCATGGGAGGATGTGAACTGGGTGCTGTTGTCTGACTGCTGTCGGCTCCACATCTGGACTGAGCAACCGAAAGCATTTTCAGTGCTACAGACTGTATGTACTTGAGACCTCAGCCATCAGCTGGAGGTGCTGCTGCCTCTGTCCCGGAGCTAAACCACACAAGGTTAATTCAACAAATTACTTCATCGTAGCCCGAGCACGCACCCGGAGCTCTGGGGAGTTGTGCTGGGTTCTGTACCTTTCTTAGAGTGTAGAAGCAAGCCAGTACTCTACCATATTTTTCATTTTTCTTTTTTTTAAACAGCATCCCAAGCAGCTTGAACACAGTTGCTTTTTCTCAGTTTTGTTTCTTTTTCTTTGTGAAAGGCAATTGAAACAAAACGGTGCCATTGACAGGGAGCAGTCGTAGCCGTGGTGGGCTGTCAGACCCAGAGGAGGAGGAGGTGCCAGAACAGGTTCAGCAATGACAAGATGTTCATTAGCCACAAGAAGTGGAGGAGGAAAATCAAGCATTTGTTTTCAAAGGGATGCCTCAGCTTCTAGCGACTGAAGGGAGGGCTGACCTCCAATTTCCAGGCACAAGGAAATGACAGCTGCAAAAAATGTTTCCTTGTTCAGAATACACCAAAATTACCATCTTCTGCCTAGTTATTTGCTACTGAGAGATTCTGCTTTGAACATGTTCTCAGTTCTAGCACCTCAGGAATTCACAAAGAGCAACCGTTTCCAGTGATTCTTTTATTTAGGAACTTTGCTGGGCGCTTTACAATTTTTAAAGGCCTGAGTATTATCCCTGAGCTTTTTGTTCTTCGAAGGGAAGCTATCAGCATTTTTCTATCCTAAACCACAAGCTGAGCATTTGGCAAAAAGCAGGCTTACAAGATGCTGGATGCTGAAAGGAGGCAGACTCTCACAGTTAGAAGTGTGACTTGTAAATTTTAGGAATTCAGGCTCGCTCAGTCTCTCTGTGGGCAGACAATCCTTTCTGCCTCTTTCCCCTCTCTGGTGTGGGAAGAATACTGCTTTGTCTGGCACTTTGTCTAAAGCGGGAACATCGCAACTGAAAAATGTCGTGCTTTCTGCTTGCGTGGCATCCTCTGTATCAGGACCCTGCTGCTTGGTCGTGCTGTGCTAATGCAAGTAGGTATCGCCAGTCTTTTCCTGGATGGGTTTTTACTCCAGGTTGCAGAGCAGGAGCTGCTTGTTCTCAGCTGAATTACAGTAAGGCTGTCTAAGAACCCTGGGAGCCTCTGGGGAGATATAGATCGCGGTGGCAGTTCCTACCATTGTTTTTCAGACTGTGTTTTTGAAACCTATCCAGTGCTGCCTTACAATAAGAAAACAAAACACAATTCATCTTTCTTCGGAAAAAAAGCGTCTTGATTGGATGTCCAGACCCTTGGCTGTGCTACCAGCAAAGCTGTGTGAATTGCAGTGACCAACAAGTTAGTTCATGCTGGATCTGCGTACCGTGTCTGACCACTTAACATGCTGCAAATCAAATTTGAGTGCTGCTGCTGCTGCTTTTCCAGGCTTTATGTGGATGGAGTTAGACTTATGTTTATTGAGGGTTGACAGTTTACCAACTAGCTGGTCTTAAATAGATAAAGAGGTAAGTTTCAATGCTGAGACTCTGCCCCAGCCCTGATTTCAGTAAGTTGTTCAAATTTTTGAAGAGTCTAGCAAGGTTCAGTGCTGCTGCTGGAGGACGTTAGATTTGTCTGCTTCACACTGAAACTTGGATTTTACTATTAGTTTGCTCATTCAGAGAATACATGCATTTAAAATGTACTCAGTTAGCACAGCTCCAGCAATTAGCAACCAAACAAAAGGTACTAATTTGATGCAGCCATTAAACCCTCCATGCTTGAGTACTACTCTGTTGGTCCAACTGTTTCAAAGTGCTGTGAGATGCCAGTTCCCAGCGCTGGCGGGGCACGGAGTGAATGCTGGCAGCCTGCAGCAAACTGCCTTGCAGGCTTTAGAGCCGGCCGTCCCTCTTTAATTCAATACCCTCAGCAGAAGATCAGCACGAGAGCAAAACTTCAAAACGCCAGCACCCATCAAAGCTGCTTTCTGCCCTTCAGACATGCATGAACGAATAGGCAGCCAGAAAGATGGGGTAGAAAAGAGGACGTGCCAGGAGCTAAACGCAGCCTTTCTATCTTTCACTTTCATAGTGTGCCCCGAGGAAGAGGAGGCCTGCCTGTCTGTGTGGTACCAAAGACCCGCAGGGTGGTACTGTGTGCTTTTTGGACAGTGATATCCAGCATCTAAGTTTCTTCCAGTAATTACAGCACCTTCTTTCCTTCTCTCCCCCTTAATCCTACTGGAGCGGATAGTGGACATGCTGAAGAACTGGCCAGACGGCTGCTCTGAAACTGGTGATGCTACCACAAACCAGCTTTGGTCCCACCAACAGGGAGAAAATGGGACTGGGCTTTGTATGCCTGAACAAGTAGCATTTCTCATGTCACCGACTCACCAACCCATTTGTATCGTTTTAAACAGACTGGCTAATGAATGCTTTAAGGATGATTTGCTTTCCCTTTCTGGTTTCAGGTCCTCAAAGCTGCTGCGTGCATTCTACGTCCCTCTCCTCTCAGAACAGTACACGTGGTATGCAAACTATACTATTCTGAAATCCCGAAGGTTGAAGCAAACCAGGAGAAAAATGGGAGGCTAGCAACACACCTGAGCTACAAAACCAAAAGCATCTGCTGACACTCTTGGACAGCTGCCTAAGCCATCTCCAGTTCCCTTTTTGAAAGATTGTGCTTGTAAGATTCACTAATAAAGATTTCCCATGAAGTGATTTTGCTCTGAAAGCTTCCAGCTGTAAAAAGGGTGCATCATCTGCTTTCAGTTCTCAGTGTCAGGTCTCTGCTCTGCCTACACAGAACATATTGGTAAGAAACCATTTGAAAATCCAGCAGCCACCTACGAATATATTATCCCTGCTGCTCCGTGTTATTATCTATTATACCGGAGAAGAGAGAAATGGAAAATAAAAAGGGATGACAGTGTGAGGTTCTGCTCCAGGTTGCAATCTGGCACTGAGAAGAGCTAGCTCAGCCTCTCTCGTTCTCTCTCCTGCCCCCTTCCACTGTCCTCATCTGGTTAAGTATTGCTCACCTAGGGAAATTTTCAGGTATCGATATTTAGGAATTTATTATTAATTTTTTTTGAAAGAAAGAGGAAAGAGAGAAGAGGGAAACACCTGATAGTGAATTAACTGAAATACACTGAATGTCAAGGGATGAAGTGGGGTGCACCACAGAGAAGCAGCCTGAAGTTGCTCTGTCAAGGAGACACTTGGAAGAATTAACCTCTGCTTTTGGGAGAGGAGACCCCAAATTAGGAGTTGAGCCAGTTACCTGTTTTAATGGGATCAGTGGTTTTGTTATCTGTGAAACCAAGGGTTTATTTACTATTTATAATAATTCTTTAAAGATACCTGTAAAATCCTTTGAATTCTAGACTACAGCATCTTAAAATTTCTAGAAACATCCAGGGAGGAGAAGGATTAATTTATTTATTTTTTCAGTTCTGTTTCCCAGAATAGACAGTATGTGTTACATTGGTCCAATGTGCTTCAGAGCAATGCTGCATTCGTTACATCTCCCTTTTAAAAACGTGCACTCTCACCAGCTAGATGCAGGGAGTTGTTTTTACCCACATCCATGGAACTCTGTGGGGATGGGATGGCACGAGATGGAGAAGCGAGGAAGTTCCTTTTGCAAAAAGGCTGCAGAACCTCCACTCCCCACCGTGGCTGTGATTAGATCGGTGCGTGTGTGCAGTGACAGAGGGCCATGGCAGGTGGAGCAGGAAGCAGATTTGCGTGTTTGGAAGCTGTTGGGATGCAACAGAAAGGCGTGTGCCTCTGAGGATACACGTGGTGGTCCGGGAGCAGAATGCAGTGCCAGGCAGGTTAACGGCTGAGCGTGATGGGAGGGACAGGCTGTACCGGTGGGGCTGGGATCTAACGTGGTACTAACTGGGACAGAGCAGGAGGAGCTGGATGAGGAGCAAGACGTGGGCTGAATTGGAAGAGCATCTTTAGAAATATAGGGGAGAGGTGTTGTGAAGCCCCTGCGTTTCCTTAAGGAAGAGGTTTTTTAATGGCATTTTGCTCCGTTGGAAACACGGCTTCAAAAGCGCAAAGCATGCTGGCAGCAACCAGCGCACTGCTTCGTTGTCTACGCGGTTACAGCATGGAGAACACAGTCCTCTTCCATTGTACCTCTACTGTATGGAGGAGCAGCTGAAAGCTGAGACTCGAAACTCAAACTTTGAAGGCTTCGGGAACCATCTGTGGTACCAAAGTCTTGGCTTTCTACAGAGAGATGGATTTCACCGTGCAGATATCATCCTTCCTAAGAGTCAAGTGTGGAGCTTCAAGTTTTTCAGCCAAGTGACTGGTGTCTTGGGTGAGTTGGTCTGGAAGGTCAGACTCGTGTTACAGATGAGTGTTGCAGTGTCTGTGTTCATAGTCTTCTCCCACTGCCCTCCAGCCAGCAGGACCCACATAAAAGTTTACATGTGTCGAACAGGGTTCTACAGTGCCAGTAAATCAAAACCAAAACTCTTGCCCTGCTTGTTTCCTCTTCCCTTGCTAATCCCTGACCTTGAATCAAATAAAGAAACAAATGCAGTTAAAGAAACAATTGCACCTCTCTCTGGTGCTGTTTGTGTGACTGTTCCGTGCTGTCATACCCTGTAACCTCATGCTTAATGTGAAAAGCGTCTATTTTAAATGACTGTGGGTGCTCCACCTTCCTTTCCAGTTTGATTCCTGTTTTGGGGTGGTGGTGGGAGGCTGATACCTCGGCAGGAATTAGGGTATTGCTTTTTGAATGCAGATGTGGATGCAAAGACAGTTGTGCCAAAAGGTGGAGCCGCATCCAAAAGGTAACATTTTTAAGTAGTTTGCTTTTCTGGCTTTGTTAGCAAGCTTGAGGGAGGGGCTNTTCTTATTGTTTTGACCCTAATTAAAGCAAATGCATTGTGAGGAGGTTTGGGACAGCTAATTTATGATCCCCATTAAAAAGAAATAAAGTCTTGTGGTTTGTGAGCTCATGGGTAAAGGGTCAAACCACAAAGTGCTGATCTGCCCCAGCTGGATTCCCTGCCTAGAGGTGCCTTGGGCAGAGAGGGGTGTTGTGACCAGACCTGTCCGGTAGCACATCAGGAATGTGCAGGCAATCCACCTTTATCTCTTGCTGTCTTTGGAGAAAGAGCTCTTCACCTTATTCTGGGTGGTTCTGGAAGAGAACCCAGATGGCTTTCTACAATGCTGGTGATGTCTGACCTGACCCACTGGCAGAAGCTGGTTTTCTTACAGAACCACCGATGGGCACAACCTTGCCATGGCTGTGGCTGGATGAGGTGTCTTGCATGAAGCTGAGAGATGGTGCAAGATACTCACAGTTGGTCAGAGACTGTAGAGGGGTTACAGTATTCCTCTCCTCTTTGCTGGCCGTACTTCTCCACCTTTAAACTGAGGGTGAGAGCACCGCAGGTTGGACAAGAGCTGCTGTAAAATACTGGGACCCAATAAATTTCATCTTGTCTGAACTGATTCAGTCTTTGCAGCAAAGAGCACCGAGGTGGAGAGTCCCTGAGGAAGCACCAGCAATGAGACAGATGACACTTGCAGAAGTAGGCTGAGGAAAGTCACGATTTCCACAACTATTTTTTTCCTGCTTGTCTGCTGCAGAAGGATTTAAGGTCCATTTTGGTTTTGCTCCTGCTTTTCCTATCTGGTCCTGGGGTTCAGCTACAACCTGCTCCAAAGGCAGGCGTATGTATAAACTGATCATCTCCACCCAGGGCTCTGCCTGGGCTGGGCTTGGGGTCATGTCAGAAGGGGGCTCTCCTGGACTTGAACATGTTTCCAAGGATGTTTGATGCAAATCTGCTCTCTTTTGAAAGGAAAACAAAAAGGACACTTTATCTCCACCGAGCTGATACTTCAGCTTTCCTTAACTCGGGGTTTTTTTCCAGTTCAAAGTTTTTTGCCTTTTTTCTGTAGGAAAATTATTTGAAATAATGTACTCTCTTACAAGTCAGGAACCGAGAGCATATGTGAAGAAGTAGAGGGAAAGGAGTTGAGGCATGTGTGATACCTTGGACATGAAGAGTGAATAAAATATTGAGGGCTGTATGAAGGCTGGGGATGCCACAGGCGAGCTTGCAGGTGTGACTGGCAGATCTGCCTGGGAGCTGGTTGTTCTAGGACAGATTTATGGCTTGTTGGTAGCTGGGCTGTCATATCAGAGCCCAGCTGCTGTTTGACAACTCTTTTCTCCACAGGAATGGGGAACCACTTCCACTTGCCAGGTTGCATTGCCAACATACCGGAGATTTCTGTAAAGCACGGTGCTGGGACCCTGTTTCCAAAGCAGACTGTGCCCCCTCTGTGTCATACTGAAGGGACCGGACCCAAGTCTGGTACCTGGGACAGTGATGGTCAGTGTCAAATACCAACTGCTTTTTCCTCTCCTCTGTTCTCCTGCCTCTTCTCTAGTGAGCCTAACACTTGGGCAGTTCTTCGTTGTGGCCTTAGTGATAACAGATGTTTCCTCGCTACTTGTATTAACCTCAGAAGCAGAGGTTACCTTAATCTTCGAGTCCACATCACATCCAAAAAAAGGCATCAAGTTGGTAGGTTGTGTGTTTATTTTGTTGATGTAAGAAGTACTCAAAGTAGCAGTGGAGAGAGGCCCCGGTAATGAAATTCTGTGGGTTTAAGTTCCTGGTTCTCCAGGCTGGAGGAAAGAGCTGTGAGTTCCTTTCTCCTTTCAGAACCTGAGCATCATCCCAGCCCTGCTGAGATTCAGCACATTTCCTGGTGAATAACTGCACATGTCTCTATCTGCTTGTATGGAGAGGTACAAATGAGGCCCCGTCTGTCTGCCTGGGTCTGCTAAGCTGGAAATAGGGGGATGTGCAGGTTGAGAGCATCAGAGCCCAGCAGGACCCTCCATCAGTGCAGTCCACTGCTGCCTTCCTGCCCAGCTCTTCATCCAGAGGCTAACTGCCGTGCAAGACTGGAGAACTGCAACCAGAACTGGTCAGGGGTGCATTTTGCTTTGGGATCAGTGAAAAGGCAAGGTTTGAGGCTGGATGAAGAGATGGAGGCTGCCTGGCCTCCTCCAAACAAGTGCATGTGACTGGATGCCCCCCTAGAGACTAGAACAGCAAGCCAGGAGCCTGGGTTCTCAGGCAATAATGTCCCTCACTTGTCCTGTAACTCCATGAATCCTGCTTAGGAATTAAATTATTTGGTAAGTGTTTAACACGACTGACTAAACAGGCTTCATCTCTGTGTTCCACCCGGCACAGAAGAGGCTGCTCTGCCCTTCTCTGGTTTCTAATAGTCTGCTTGACAATTGTTTTAGCACTTCTCCTGCCTGGAGCGAGCAAAGAGGCATTCTCTGGAAGTTTCCTCTATCCTGTGTTGAAATGGGCCGGTTGGAAAGACCATCAGCCCAGCAAAGAGCAGGGTGGAGAGCTGATGACTGCGATTATTCTGCCTCAGAACATGCTGTTCAGGTGTTGGACTGTGCTGCAGAGCCCAGCCCTGTTTTCTGCCTGGTACAAAGAGGAGGCTGTTTTGACCTTCCCTGTTTTTAATCCTCCCCTCCTACTTGGCTGGGGAACCCGCATTTTCAACACATTGCATTTGAGTCAGCAAGAAACAGCAACAGGGCCACTGGATGTGGGGTTTGTGGTGAACTCCTGAGCAGTTCCCCGTCTGGTTTGAGATCAGCCCAGTGATCAAGGCATAGTAGCAGCAATCTGCAGACTTGGGGGGTTTTTTTTGGCCTTGATTTTGGGGACAGGTAGCTTTCCATATCCCTGACGTTCTCTCCACTGTTGCAAAAGCCTTTGATGGTGGGCACAGTCCTTGCCTGCGTTTCACGGTGCGTTGCACGGTGGGTTCCTGGGCTTTGCTGAGCGCTGCTGCAGCTGTGAGGAACCAAAGGGTCAAAGCAAGAGGTGTCTGGCTCCTTGGCTTCTTGCCTTGCTGTTTCAAAACAAGGAATGGCTGATTGGCTTTCCCTGGGAGGAAGCTTTTATACTTCTGCACAGCCTGGTTTGCTCCAGCATCCCCGCTGGCTCTGTCTGCACCTCTGAAGATAGAGAACCTGCTGGTCCCCTGCTGGCTTGGACACACCGCAGATGGACTCGGGCCCTGCTCCACCTCACCACATCCCAGGAACGTGCTCTAGGGACAGGCAGGAGCTTTCCAGCAGCTTTATGTAATGCTGTCTGAATCACGCAATAAACAAGTCCAAACCCTATTATTAGACTTTGGAAACCGCTGCCTTAGAGACAGGTTTGCTTATAAATATCCATTATTTTCATTCTGGCTCTCGCTAAGGAAGCTGGCAAGAAAAAGGGATCTCTGCTTCTACAGAATTTGCCTGCTCCTGCTGTTGGTGCTTCTTCCCACCTGAGCTCATCCTCCTCACTCTTCCAGCCTCCCAAGTTCTAATTGTGCTAATAAGACATCTGCTCCCATGTCAGCAGGGTGGCAAATGCCAGCTATTTTGGAGGGGGGTGGGAAAACACAAGGAATAAGCAACCGAGCAGAGCACTTGCCACAGCCGTGGCCGTGTGTAGGTTTGTGATGCAGCTGCTTCGGTGGCTAAAGCGTAAGTACTGGGTCCAGTTCCCTGCTCAGCTCCAACAAGACGTGCGTGACCGTGAGAAAGCTCCAGCGCCTCGTGAAGCAGGGATGACAGCACTTCCCTTCTCTGCTGTGTTTGATGAGGGCCAGACCTAAGGCTTGCCAAAAGTCAGTGGAAATGACGGCTTCCTAAAGCTTTGCAGCAAGCAACTGCACGGGCTGTCTTGTGACATGTGAATACATGTGGCCTAACAGGACTGTTGCCTCGTTTAAGGCTGTCTTCATCAGCAGTCCTCTCCCCATGCCAAATCTAGCCAGCACACATTCCCCTGGTGCTCCCACCTGCCTCTGCTGCTGCTTTCTGCCTCTGTTGGTTGTTTGGCATGAGTACTTTTAGCTCCAGGGTGCTTTATCTTCCCTTGAAAAGCTGACTTTATATTTTGTGGACTCGGTATTTGCTCCAGAGAATTGGGTTCAGCTTCTGAACCTCCTCATCTTACCTTCACTTGTTAGGTGATGCTCTGCTGTACGTAAAACCCCCAAAGCTCCTCAGACTGTGCTGTGCCATTCTCTGTATAAACTGGAGCAGGCACAGAATAGCCAAGGACGTGCTGTAGGCTTTGAGGAGTGATAAAGGAGGTATTTTTAAAAGGATTCGAGAAACAGCCAGCTCCTCTCCAGTAGGTGTTGCTGTTAAGGGTGTGGCAGCTAAAATGTCAAAAACATTTCTCATTCTTCCTCTAGGTGACTGCCTCGCAGCCCTTAACTTACCGCTGTATCTTGTGGCCAAGCCTGGCAAAAGCAGGTCTGTCTGCCAGGTCAGGCAGGAGCCTGCAGTGAAAACACAGAGCTTGTCATGTTACCAAGCTCCCCTGCCCTGTGCCTGGCTTTGGAGCCAGCTGGAGCTGATGCCTGCTGCTGCGTCCCTCGCGCAGTGAGGAGACGATGTCCTTTGCGTCTCCAGTTGGCCACCTGTGCCTCTGCTTGCTGGGCCCCCCTTGCCACACACCTTCTTTGCCTGCAGATACCTCTTCATCAGGGAAGGGTTCAGAGAACTTACAGGCTGCTGTGCTTTGTTCTTCCTCTTTGACACATGGGCGGATGCAATGGGTCGTGTCTTTAAGGAGACAGGATGCCTGGATCGTTCAGTGACACCAGGGAGATTTCGAGAGAAATTTTAGAGAGTACAGCTCTCTGGTCTAAGCCAGTTGGTCTGAGTATCAAACAGAAACTAACGGCTCCTATGAAGAAGGAGAGTGATGCAGGGCTGTAAATGATGCAGGGCTTGGCGGTGAATTCCAGGGAGTGGGAGAGCAAAAAGGGAGAGGGGAAGAAGCAGAGGGAGGACGCGTGTAGTGTGTAGCATTAGAAGAGGTGTTTGCAGTTTTTCAGCCAGGTATGTACAGCGAGGCTGGTGTGAGGAACAGAGACTTTAGGGGAGGCATGAGAGGACAGGAGGTGGGACCATGCAGAAGCAGAGGTCTGCCTGTGTGAAGAAATGATGTTTGGCATCCTCTGATTTGGAGGACCTGCCCTATAGAAAACATGTTCATTTCCTCTCAGCTTCCAAGCGTTTTTGTGATCCCTCAGCTTTTTATGCTTCTTATATACCATCCTTACCAGGCTGGTGGTCTGTGGTGGCAGCTGGAGATGGGGAAAGCAGTTTGCTTTTATTCTTTAGAAGAAGAGAGGAGAGCTTTATTCTCCTTCAGCTCCCTTAAGTTGCCTTTGGAGGCTGCAGCCGACAGAAACTCATTCGAGTAAGTGTGATCACACGGAGACAGTGTGAGAATCTGTTTTAAGGCCCTGTTCCCCTCTTCCAGCCCCAAGGCACGGGGTCCCTGGTGGGATCCTTGCTGAGGTTCACCCCCCTCCGGCTGGGAAACGCTCCTGGAGGCTCTTCCTCGGGCTCCCAGGAGAGGACATCGCGCTCCATGAGAACTGAGGAGAGATGAGGGTCTTCAGGGGCTGCCAAGCCGGGCTGAAAGTCCCAGGGATGGGGTGGGGAGCTGAGGTTTTTGCCACGGGTAAGACCTTGGATTTCAGGACTGCAGCCTTGCAGTGGTGTGGCAAGACTGACCCTGCTGGGATCCCACCGAGAGGGGGAGTGGACGTCGGTGGATGATGCCTGGGTGTCTTCTCTCCAGAGGGGCAAATGATAATAGAGCTCCCTGCTCCTGGCCTCCAGCACCTTTGTGCTCTGGCTGGAGGAGACATCACAGGAGGCTGCAAGATGCTCCTGGAGGGGCTCAGCTGGCAGCTGGACCCTGGTGCTGTGTGAAGACAAGGCCTATGCTCTTCCTACACAGGTCATGGTACCCTCCTCTCTGCTTCAGTGGGGATGAAGGAGGAGATGGCGCTGACTGTTGTTCTTCCTCTCCACAACCACAATTACTTTTCCCTTATTGCTGTGATTGCGGTGGAGTTCTAGTTGGTTCAGGTGGCTTTGAGAGACCTGAGACCTGCATCCTCGCACAACCCCTCCACAGGGGGTGCAGAACTGTTTGTAGCTGGAGAGGGGGAAGATTTCTGGGTTGGTTTCCTTGTACTATGGTCAGTGCTTCAGCGCTTTCCAGAACACGTTGTTTCTCATCATTTCAGTAGCTTCTGTAAAGTCCTTTCCTTGCGATGGTCCTGTCTGTGATGCCCTCAGGTTGTACTGCAGCTAGTTTGTGTGTGTCTGAGCATCCCACCAAACAGTCACTCATGTCTCCTGGTCCATTGCAGATGGATTGCAATGGACCAGGAGGGAATGCAGATGCACAGCAACGCGTCTCTGACCTTAGTTGGTCAAGGTAAGCGAGGACTGTGCTGCCTGGTGCAGGGGGCAGCCTGAACCAGCCCCCACCTGGCGTGCTGGAGGCTAGAGGCTGCGACATCTCACCTTCAAATCCTGGACTGCCTGAGGGCAGAGCGCCCTGCCCGGAATCCTGCAGTCAGTGGAAAAGTGTTGAGCGTATTGTGTGTACGCGTGTCCAATTCCTGTGCAAGCTGGAGTGCTGCCCAGTGAGGGGAGAGCCTCCTGCGGCGCCCGTGGAGTGCCTGTGGTGTGTGTGGTGTGCTCTCCAGATTCCTACAGATATTTAAAGCTACGCGCTATTGATAGTGCCGTCAGGCAGGGTGGGAGATGGAGGTGCTGACTAGGCAGGGAGTGAGGAAACTGAATACCACCCCACCATGCTCTTTCCCTTCTCCCTTGCTGAGGGATTGCTGATGGTCCCTTTGCTACTGTGCACAAGAAGTGAGGAGCTGAACCAGGGCCTTCTGGCAACACAATTCCCCTCCTGTTCTTAAAGGAACCCAGAAAACTTCCCTGCCTAATTGGTGTTATTTCTGGATCTCATTTTCCCTAGAGACTTGACACTTATTGACAGCTAATCCATGTCTGTAAGGAAAACTAATGATTTCAATTAGGCTCCTTTCAATTAGGCTCCCTGTCCTCTACCTTGCAGAATTTGCTAACAACCATATTATCTTTCTGGGAATCCAAAAGAAATAGTTGTCTTCATGTGCAGAATCCAAGACTGTACTTGTCATTCCCAGCAATAACAGGCCTGGAGGTGGGAGTCCTTGAGAAGGAATCGATGCCATCCTCATCCACTTTTTGGCCACAGGCAGGTAAGAGAGAACAGTAGTAACTTAAGGAATGGTGGTTGGATTTCTACATTTTGTGAGAATGTGGAGAACAGGGCAGAACTCTAGGAGTTTTTCTTTTTTTTTTTTTTACATCATAAAAACTCCCTGGAATTTTGGCCACAACATACATTCCATGGTATTCAGGCAGGGAGGTATGTTCTCTTAAATACAGGGAAAGAACAGATTACAGAGCGCTCACCAGCAGACTCGGGGCTAATGGGTCTGCCTCTTAAATGTCAGTTACGGTCTAACATGCCTGCTGCGTTAATGATTTACAGGAGTAGCTGTGTGTGTGTCTGAGCTTTCATTGTGAGAGCGGCTGTGATGTCTGTGAGAGTCAGATGACTCTAGAGCTGTGTTACAACCCCCAAAAGCCTTCTTTTCCCTTTGGCAGTCGCTATGTAGGGCACTCCAGTTGACACTAGTGAAGGACTCTGCAGGAGATGGACTGTGAATTTTAGTGTGTTTTACTGGTGAGTTCACAGATGCATTTCTGTGGGTTTTGTACCTAACGGCAGGGTGATGAAAAGCGCTGATGTGGTTTCGTGCTTGGCCTTCATACCCTAAATAGCTTAGACCAGTCCTCCATTAGCTGACTAAAATGGTGATGGTGCTTGGACAGCAAACTCTGCTGAGAAAAGCTGGTGTAGGCAAAAGCTGAGTCACTCAATCTGTTGAAAGGAAACCTTGACAAAGAGGGGAGGGAGGGCAGACCATGGTCTGATGTTTCCCCAAAAGGAGCAGGGTTTAGTTTCAGGCTCAGCTGCAGCGTTTGCTCTTTCTGGCAACCTCTTCTAACCCCGTGACCGTCCTCCTTGGTGGGACAGGCAGGTGTGCAGAGAGCCCAACCCTGCCTACCCTTAGTGTTGTGTGAACTCCTCCTGTGTTTTTAGCTTATTCTCTAGAGGCTTCAGACAGACTCTGGGATTCCTGTGCCAATGAACGGAACCGTTGTGCGAATCAGCCCTACAGTGCCACCTTCCAGAAGTGTTTGCTAAGAAGCTTCCTTGCGGTGTCCTGTAAGCACCGTGCTCTTGCTAACTGGGGAGGGCTCCTCCTCTGTGCCAGAACTGCCCTCACCAACAAGCAGGATGAGCTGGCTTTTTCCAGTTAACTAGTCAATATTTACTCTTCCAGGCAAGCTGTTAAAATGCTATTGCTCTCTTGTTTGGGTATTTGTTTCTCTTGTCTTGCTGGAATATTGCCCCAAAGTCTCCCACACTGGCAGCTCTTGTTTGTGTAGCAATGACATGTGGGCGTTCATAAAAGACAAGGTTGTGGGAGCTTTCCAGTGATTGCCAGGTCATGTTTTCATTTTCTGTTGAGTGTGGAATATGATTCAGCCCATCTGCTTCAAGAAAGGCTGGAGTTTGGGAAGAGAAAGCCACAGGATCATTTGTTCAATCCCAAGGTGAAATCTTTTCTCCACTAAAATCCCTGAGAAAAGGCCTGTTGACTTCAGTGGAGTTTGTTTGCACCCTCTGTTATAAGGATAAAGGCAGCCCAGGTCTGTTTTTGGCAGCTCCCAGTTTCCTCCCAGTTTCCTCCCTGCCATTGTGTGCAGCATCACTGCATCCTTTGCATTATGGAACAGGCTGCCCAGGGAAGTTGTGGATGCCCCGACCCTGGAAGTATTTAAGGCCAGGCTTGATAGGGCTTTGAGCAACCTGCTCTAGTGGGAGGTGTCCCTGCCCAGGGCAGGGGGGTTGGAACACGATGATCTTCAAGGTCCTTTCCAACTCTAACCATTCTGTGATTCTCTGATCCTGGGGCTGCAGCCCTGGTGCTCCCCTGCACCTCTCAAGCAGCACCTGGAACAATGACTGAACACATCGTAAGAAGTGAGACGTTATCACGGTGGTGAGAATGAAGGGTCAGCCCGTGCCAGGGGTATCAGGAAAGCCCTGTCTCTTCTGTCCTTCAGTACAGTGGTGCTGGAGGGCAGGTGGCTTTTCCCTGTGGTTTTTTGTTGAGTTCAGTTCAGCCGAGACAAGAGTTACGTGTATTACAGCCACACCAAGTTGGGCTCTGGTGGTGACAATCTATACTTGCATTACTTACGTGCAGTGCAACGCTAACAAGGATGCTCTCTAGCAATAGCTTGTTTGAGTGTCCTGATAGACAACCTTGGCCAAAGCCCTGTCATAATGGTTTTTTTTGTGTGTGCATCATTTGGGTATAGCTTGCCTGTAACATTAGCTGGAGTTTGTCACTGCAAGTCCTCGGTCTAGGAGTCCTCTCTCTTTATTTTCAATTATTGTGACATTTAATTTCCCTATTACTGCAATTTCCGATAATCCCCAATCATTTTTTACGAGAGGAATTAGATTTGCTGCCCTACTTTGTGGTGCACTTGCTGTTGTTGACTTTCTGGTTCGCTAACAAGAAGCTTGAAGATCTTCACTGTGCAAATCATTACTTTGTCAAACTTATTTGGCTCCAGCAAGAAACCTTTCTCCTCCACTAGTAGGGGAAGGCAGCATGTTCCTTAATTGCATTCTGCAACTTAGCCAAGTGAAATCTATCTTTATGCCCTCGGAGCTGAAGCCAGAAAAAATACCCCCCACTGGTTCCTCATGCTTTGCAGCTCCTCACTGAGTCAGCCAGTTTCCAAGTGCTTCTCCCTCCTGAGATTTATGGCTCCTGGGGTAGTCAGCTTCATGGTGATTGAAAGCTCTTGTGTACAAGAGAGCTCCACATTGGTTTGAAGGTTTCCCACTAGTTTAGCTTGGTTTAAAAGTCCAGGTAGAAAAGGCTGCAGAGAGTTTTGGTGAGAGAGGAAGAGCCTGCGCTGGGCAGGGGGTTTTGTGTTGGTTGGTGGCTTAGATGCAAACCTCCGGCTTGTGATTAAAGGCACTAAACTCAGGCCTAGAGTTTAAGATACAGCTCTCCTGTGATATTGGTTGTAAAGTCCACACCATCACCTTCCATCTGTCTGGAGGCACCCGATGGGGACTATTTGCAGCAGCTGCAAAGTGAAAAAGGCCTTGTTCCTGCAGCTGTGGAGTCTTCCTCTTGCACAACTTCCCTTGCTTCGACTGCTTTATTCCAGAGAGCTCGTGCACCACGGCACCGAGAGCAATCTCACAAGCTAGAAAATCAGCCTCCTACGCCTGCTTCCTTCCAGCTTCCCTGACAGCCTGGGGCAGATCGGTTTGGTTGGAGGGAAACGTATTCTCCAGCTCTTCCAGGCGTCTGCTGTGAGGGAACCACGGGAGGGAATCTCAGCGTTACATGGGATTGGGAGGGACCTCTGGGGATCAGCTGGTCCATAACTTAAGAAATGCTGTGGCGCATTTTTCTTGAAGGCTGACTTTGAGATGGTTACATTCCGTTGACCGATGATAATTTGCAAAGTTAAGTGGAATTTTTCGATTGATTCGAGGCTGACATGCTGTGTGATTAATGAGCAATTATGAGCAGATATAAATAATGGTGGATTTAAGTATGTATAGATGCTATAATTAAAAACTCATACTGTAATATTTATTAGTGTTTAATTATAGATGACAAAGGTTGCTACATAATTCTGTAGGACTTGAATGATATTCTTGGAGAGAGAGCAGCTCCTCTGTTTAATTACAGCAGTGTCTAGGGAATAAAACCCTGCCCGTTCCACCGCTGGGCTCAGTGGCTGGCGTCCAGTTAGCTTGCTGGGAAGTGCCTGGCTTTCATGGAAGGTGTCTTCCCATAAGGTGTCTTCCCAAACAGAAAGTCAAGGTGACCCCCCCGCTGCAGTGCAGTGTTGACACCAAAGGTTGTCTTAGAGCCTTTCTGCTCACAGCATCTATCACAGAATCACCTAGGTTGGAAGGGACCTTTTAAGATCATCTAGTCCAACCAATGGGAAAAAACAAAACAAAACAAAACAAAAACAAACCACAAAAAACCCAACAACCATAAACACCACCCAACACAACATATCTTTGAGCACCAAGTCAACTTCTCCCTTGAATCCCTCCAGGGATGGTGCCTCAACCACCTCCCTGGGCAGCCCATTCCAATACCTGACAACCCTTTCAGTAAAGAAATATTTCCTAATATCTNACCTAGGACATACTCAGGGAATTTGGTGATGTGTGCTCTGAGTAACATGTCAGACCTGGTCCTAAATGGAACCCAGTGTCTTCAACCGCAAAACACGGCAGGAAAGGGGAGTAATGGGTGGATGGGAACGCCTTATCCTCACAATCTGGTTGGAAAAGTCAGATTTTTTCCCAGTTGTATTTTTAAAACCACCTCAAAACCTGAGCTTTTGGATATTTTCTTTTGGTATAAAATAGGGAGGGTTACTTTCTGTTTGAAGAATCATTTCTTTTTACTTTACAGAGAATTTCTATCCTTTGAGACTGCAGACTTGGCGGTACTGTCCCCAAAATCCCCTCTAATGGAACAAAATTCCTCCCAGCAAATCTTCTGGCCTCGCCTGCCTTGTGACTTAGACCTACTTCAGGAACAGGGAGAAGGGCACTGGTGAGAACAGAACGCAGCAGCTGATCCTGGCACCGAACACCCTGGGTGCTTGAACTGCCTGGTGGCAGCAGAAGATCAGGCAGTACTGGCCATCAGCTGTCTCTCCTTTTAAGAAATGTTTTGGCATGTTTCTTTCCCTTTAGATACAGCCTGAACTGATGTGCTAGCCCTCCTGTGCTCTCTTCACTCCAGAAAAAATGCTGTATTTCTAGAGGGCTGTTAGGTGAAAGCCAGCATCCTGGGGTTCTTGCCGGTTGTGGGAAGGCCTTTGCACAGGAACAGTGTCTGTGAGGACAACATCCTGACTTTTTTCCATTTTATGACCCAAACTCTGGGTTCCAGCCTCACACTCTGAAGGATACTGTCACAGCTGAGGGCATTTGGTACTAACAAAGTAGCATTTCTTCTTCCCACGTGTGTTACGTTGTCTCTTGCTGGAGCACTCCTTTGGTGCTTGCTAAAACTGACTTTTGGATGATGCCAGCCTCCCCTCAGGCTTTTGCACCAAGAGCACCAGTAGGACACATAAATCATTTCAGGTGTGCAGCAGCCAAGCTATGCACAACCTCCAAATTGTGTCGCCCCGCACCTCTGGCAGGTGGGTAGCACAGCAAGGGACCTTCTCTGCTTCTGGAGCACCTGTGCCTGCCCGGCTGCGGCTAACCAGCTCCCCATTTGCCACCACCTGGGTAGCACTCAGAGCTCTCCAGAAGTTTCTTTGTGTTGGAGTTGGATACAGGCAGAGCGACGTTGTGCCCCAGTGGGTTTGCTGACAGCTGGAGGTGTGGAGGTAAGATTTGGGGAATGAGGGGGTGTTGATTGTGGGGTGGGGGTGCACCGGGGGGATGAAGTGCTCCGGGCAGACAGGGCAGCTGGAGCGTGGTGGAGGGCTTCAGAGGCGCAGAATGATGCTCTACTGATTGAAGCAGGTCGCTTCTTGACAGGGTTGGCAGGAGAGTGAGAGCTGCACCTCTGGCTGTTTTGGGGAGGTTGTTTATTCTGGGTCTACGTAGAGCGTGTGCTGCCTGAGATGGAGCTGTGCTTGGCGAGGACGGTGGCTTCCCACCGCCAGCAGCTCCCCGTCACCACAGCCTGTGGGGCTGTATTTCTGTATCTCGTACCCGTCAGGTGCCTTTGTTGGGCACTGTGCAGACTGCGGGGTGGCTTCTGGCCTCTCCTTGGAGGTGCTCCCTAAAAACCTACCGTTAGTAGCCACTGCTGCCTGTTCACAAAGACAGAATCCGTGTTTGTGTAGATGACTTAATTTCAGATGTTAGGGTTGCTGTGGGATAGTAGCCGCTAAGTGTAAGTCCTGTCCGTTCCCAGGTGGAACGTGTGGCTGTTTCCCTTTCTTGCTTTATAACGGAATGTCTCTGAGCTCCCCTGTGACCACAGGAGCTCCCTTGGCCTCTGAAGTGGGTTTCTGTCGTCTCCCAGGGACCCAGCTTGGAACAACGGAGGCCACGCAGTACAAAGAGGGCTGTAAGAAAGCTGCCAGAACCTCACGTTGTTTTCCCCTCTGAGTTTTTCCAGGCTCATTTTTAGCCCGTTTACAATTAATTCTTTTGTAGAAAAAAAAAAAAAAAAATAAAAATGTGCCGTTGTGACTTCTAAGAACTGTTGATACAAAAATCAGCCCTTTTAAAGACTGGTATTCTGGTACAAATACCCCAGGGAAAGACAAAAATCTGGACTGTTGTGCCGGGGCTCTGGGCAACACATTAAAAATAAAGCCAAAATGCACAGGTATTTCTTGCACTCTGTACTTTTTACTCAGCCTCCAGTTCTGAGTCGAGGGTAATATACATATGAGCTGCTTACAAACCCCTCTTTTTTTTTGCTGCTGCTGTGTTTGTGTTTATCTTGATCAAATCGTGTCATCTGAGCAGGTCAGAAGGGGGTTATTAGGGCTTCTTGAAGCTCAAGAAGCGATTGCTCAGGGAGCAGATTGTCTCTGTAGGCTCTCTGAAGCAGGTCGTGGGAGCTTTCCTAATGGTGGTTTTGGAAAGCCGTCCCCAAAATTCCTGGTTGTCATTATAACTGCTTCTGTCGAAATGAATCGATTTGCACTCAGTGGATTTGATTTGCACTCAACGTGTTTGCTTTCCGTGTCTACCTTGCTCTATGGCATATTAAGTGCAGCCGTTAATTGTCATTCGTCAATACTTAGGCTGAGTAATTCTGGAGAACTGAGAAACACCTAATCTTTTTAGACTGTCAGGACTGAATCAGCTCTGGCCTCTCTTCAAATGTGCTTACTTTAAATAAACATTAATAAAACAAAGTGAAGCGCTTGGGGCCACGAGACTGTCTTTGGAACTAGAAGTCAGTGGCCTGGATTAATCTAGGAAAGCTAAAAGTTAAAGCCATGTGACTCTAGGAGGAACCCAGGATCTTGCTTATTTAACTGGAGTTTAACATCCGAGATACGTGGCAATCTCAGGCAGCAAGGGGAAAAATCCCTCACTGGCTCCATGGCATCTTGGTTGGGTTGTGCTTGATGACACTCTAGTTAGAGGCTTTCTGGGGAAATGGTGTGTTTTGACTTTTCAGACAATGCTTTAAAGGCAGAGGGTTAACTCCTCCTGTCCTGTTCACCTTGGTAGCAGCCTCAACGCTTCGGTGCAGGTACGTCTGCTCCTTCAGGGTGGCACAATCTGCCAGGTCCAGGCAGGAGCAGGGCTCCAGGTGTGTGTGTCCTTGGGGGTGCTCGCAGAGACCCTCGGGGATCTCCTTCTATCTGTTGGAGCCCTTCTCCTTGTGACTAGAAATGGGGAATCCCGAGTCGATGTGTCTTGTAGCAGTAAGCGTCACTGGGGTGTGCGGGTGTGCTGGCCGTGGGGATGCGTTTCTGAGGTCTAGAGCAGGAGGTGCCTCTTCGTGAGCCTCCGCTTGAGCCGAGCGGGAGCCCTTTGCTGAAGCACACGAGGGCATCTGGTTTGTGACTCGGGCTCTCAGCAGTTGCTGCCAGGTCAGGACTCCTGGTATAGAGCTCTTGGGTTTTTGGGGGCTTGTGTGTGTGTGCTTTTTTTTATTTTATTTTTTTGGGGGTGTTGTTTTGTTTTGTTTGGTTTTTTTCTTTTTTTTTGTTTTTGTTTTTTTTTTTTTTTTTTGTTTTTTTTTTTTTTTTTTTTTTTTTTTTTTTTTTTTTTTTTTTTAGGTGTTTATTTCTTGTCTGGTATGGTTTTGGTGGCTTTTTTTCATCTCACTGCATCCAAAGGAGTTGATAGACCCCTTGCCAGGGGACCTTTGTTTCTATTTCCATCAGCTGATTTCCAAATTTTCCCTGGCTTGCCAGCGCCCCAGCCATCTTCCTGGGGAGCAGCTTCCTCGGTGCATGAAAAGGGTTAAAAGCGCTTCAGAACCTGCCTTGGCTTCCTGCACTAAATTACCTTAAACTTTTGACAAGTGGGATGGCCCAGCCAGATGTGTTGACATGGCAACTGCTCCAAGGAAATGCTTGTGGAGAAAGGAGAGCAGCTGCCTTCCAGTCATGACAAGGTACCGCAGGCAGGACTCTGCAGTCGCTGCCCTGGCTGTGCCCCCAGATCTTGCTGTCAGCGCCCTGATTAGTGTGAATAATTTATACATCTCCCTAACAGCCTTTGATGCGGCTGCAGTGACGTGAGCAGCGCTAACAGGACTCAACCACTAATTTGCTGCATTAATAATAACGTCCTCCTGCTTTTGCTCGTAGCGAGTGCATCCAGGGAGGGAGGTTAAAGCCAGGCTTTCTGCGTGGTGGTTCCAGCTGTTCCCCTCTTCACCCCAGACAAACTGAGACCCTCAGAGCTCGGTCTGCAAAGCCGGGAACCTGGGTGGGAGCGCGTGTGTGAACTGATGTGAACACCCACTCGTTTGGTCTCCTTTTCTGCACGCTGTGATGGCAGCAGACCCAGCTTGCTGGAGAAACCCTGTGCCCGGGGTCTGGGGGCATCCTGTCCGCTCGCTTTCCAGCTTTGGTGCTTTCTTTCTGAGTGGAGGTAGGGGGGATTCTGCTTCGATAAGTACTTAAAGAGTTCCTTACCTGCAGGATCTGTTACTGTACCTCCCATCTTCTGGGTGCTGTGGTCTAAGACCCTGCCAGCGTTCCCCTGGCAGCACTGCCCTGCAGTTCAGTCCCTCACGCAGAGCAGCCTCGGTGGACTGGCTCGTTAAAGGAGAGGACCCCCAGGTCCTGCAGAGCCATAAAAAAAGGAGCTCTGCTGCCTTTTGGGGGATGTAAGCTCCTGGTTCCCCAGACCAGCAGCAAAGTGGCCTCACCAAGTGACTTCAGTTGCAAGCTGCTCACGGCAAACACAACAGCCTGACCTGGAATTGGGGAGAGGTTGCCTCTTCTTGAGGGGTTTGCTGTTTGGCATCTGTTTATCACAGTACCTGGCTCTTGGTACAAAAACTGAGCAGTGATGCTTTATATTGTGCTTTCAAAGAAAAAGATAACCCTTAGGCAGCAGATGTGTCTTGTAGCAGTAAGTGTTACTGGGGTGTGCTGGCCGTGGGGATGCTTTTCTGAGGTCTAGAGCAGGAGGTGCCTCTGCG
>VZRU01015419.1:48386-99172 GCA_013398155.1 Pedionomus torquatus
GAGCCCTTTGCTGAAGCACACGAGGGCATCTGGTTTGTGACTCGGGCTCTCAGAAATTGCTGCCAGGCCAGGACTCCTGGTACAGAGCTCTGGGGTTTTTTGTGGGGGTTTGTGCGTGGGTGCTTTTGTTGTTGTATTTTTTTTTGTGGTGGTTTTAGAGGTGGTGTCGTGGTTCTGACCTAATCAGAAAAGACAGATGATGTCCCTCCCTCCCCCCTTTAAGAAAAAGAGAGGAGGGGAAGAAATTAAAGAGATTCAAGNGGGGTGTGTGGAGTGTGGGTGGTGTGTGGTGGTCCTGGAGAATATGTACTCGATCTGATGGAGCATTTTCCATGCCAGCAGACACCTGGGCTTCCTGGGCTGCTTCGCAGGCTCTGCTGGAAAGGGTAACGCATGCCCGGGTGACTTCAGTACGTGGGATTATTTTACCCTCTTGACGTCAGCAGCTGCTGCTCTCAGCGTCTCTCTGCTAGAGCAGCCTGCAGGAGACAAGCTGCAGAGAGCTTCTGAACTCCCCGCGTCTGCCTAACCTTTCCAGACCTCGGCATATAATTCTTAGCTAAGTAAATGCCCGTCTGTGAGTATTTTGGGAACAAACCTCCTGTTAGCTTTCGGTGGGCAACTCATTTTTTTCCTGTTCTGCAAACTAACGCCACATGAATTCTTATCAAAACACTGTGGCCTTTATTTGCTGATAAGTCAGTTCAGCAGGGACTGTTACATAAAACTATATTATGGCATCTTCCTTGCAGAAAATGACCACATTTAAGTACCTTTTTGAGCCAAGAGATCCCTTCTCAAAATACCATATTTAAACTTTCCTAACACTGAGTGATAGCCCTATGGAAAATGGAGCCTTCCCACCTGGGATATCGAATCCTTGCTGGGAAAGCCCTGAAAAGCAGACAAAGCTTTAGAAATAAACCAGAAAGATAAGGTCCAGTGTACGGTTCTCCTTTCCCTGAATTGCCTTTTATTGGTATCGGTCCTTGTAGAGGAACAAAGAGAAATCAGCGTGTCCCCCAGCATCATTCCATTTTCTTTTTAGCAGCAGGTTGGGCTTCTACGGAGTGTTTTGGACACCCTGGTAATGTCCTGCTGTGCTACAGTTGCATGCTTCCAGTTTCAGCTTGATTAAAAAGTAGCTTGGGCTAGAAAAAGCCACTTTTGTTGTGAGCAGAGTGTAGCTGGAGCAGAGCAGAGCTGCCTGCCTGGGTTTGCAGGGTTTTTGAAACAAGGCGCCGTGAGCTGTGGACTGAGCTGCTCCTCTCCTCTCTGTAGCTTTGTGTCGCCTCCCACCCGGCCTCAAAGATCCCTGTGGCATCATCCTGCAGTATTTGGTTGGTGGGAGAGGGAAGATTCCACCACACCCCCTGTCTGCTGTTTAGATGATACCTTTGTGGTGATCTAGCAGATCACAGCCTGAGCCCTTATAGGAAGGGAAGGTGATTTTTTTTTATTTATTTTCAAACAAGCCTGATGCGAGTCGCTCGTGAGCACGTTGCCGTGATGGGTGTGTATGCACGTGGGCAGTTTGGGCTTCCCTGCAGCGATGCTGAGGACAGGAACGGTGCCTTAGGGCATCCTACTTGTGTCTCTGTGGTTATCCTTAGATTGGTGGTGATGTGTAAGTTTCCTGTCTGCCTTCAGGCTGCTGTTTCAGTTGTGCCAAAATAGCGATTATTAGTTGTGCCAAAATAGCGATTATTAGTTGTTCCGTGTGCCCTAGGCTGGCTGCTGCTTTAGCAGCTAAATCTGCTTCACTCCTCCATTTGTTTTGCTGATTCTTATTCCTCCGAGGTTTTGTGTACCTAATTCGCAGTGGATTCCCTGTGAGATTCACCCAATTAGAATTTTCTTTTCATCACATCTTAAAATGAGCTTTCTGCCGTCTGACCTCCAAACGTGCAGTATGATCTTCCCATCAGAAAATAATCTGAGTCGGCAAAAGTCACAACGCTTTTGTTGTCCTACCTTGCAATTCTCTGCACTCCGCTGACCTGCTTGGAGATGTTCCTTGTGTTGGTTTTTTTTTCCCCCATCAGGGTCAGGGCTACAGAATCTATGTGCCACTTTCGCACTTTGACTATCCAGTAGTGGAGGAGTAAAGGGAAGAGGGGGCATTAATTTCTGCTGTAATTTTATATTCAGTCTTAAATCTTCAGGTTAATGAGTAGGGTGTTCTTTTAAACAATTAAAGCTTAACTCCCTCGTTAGAAAATACACGAATTAAGAGATCAGATTTTCCCCCGTGCGTGTCATACAGCACTGCGTCCGGTCACATCCTCTGTAAGCAGCAGCTAAATGTACTCGCAAGTCACATTTTACACTGCATCCCTGGTTCGGTGTCTGTGAAGTCCAATGATCATCCGTCTGTTGCTGTCGTGCCTTTTTGTTCTATTTTCCTGCTTCCAAGAGTATTCTCCACGTCTGACCCTTTCAGGAAGGCGTGCCATTACAGACACAAAGCAGATGCCCTTTCCCTCCATTTACTTTTGCATGAAGTAGAGATTTTAGACTTACGTATCTGCGTAGAACAGTATTTACTAGAATATGCCTCCTTGCCAGGCAGGTTTTCATGTCTGAAACTGCTTTGGAAGAGTCAAATGACCAAGTTCTCTTGAATCAGCTCCTTTAGAAACATCTAAGAACCTTTAAAGAGGCACCCACTCTTTCTTTTTGTGTGTGTGAAGATAAACTTAGTTGAGCCTTTTCAGATCTACCAGGTAATTTCCAAAATGCAGCCCTCCCTGGCTGTTATGGTGTGCACTTCTGTCCTGGCTGCCAACTCTTTATTTAAGCAGTTCCAATTTTAAGTAAATCCAGCTGCTGTTTTTTATCTGGTGATTAATTGAAAAATTAATCCACAATATGGGGTGATTTTTTTTATTATTATAAGTAATGCAGCCCTCTTCTCATCAGCTCCATTCTTATTAGGCAATAACAGCCGTTGGGATAAAACTGGTTGGTTTGGTGGTGGTTTTTTTTTTTTCTTTTTCTTTTAAATCTTCTAAAAAAGCCATAGCATAGAGCCTAGTATATGTGTTTCCTTTTTGTCTTGTCCAGTAATTGTCTATCCACATCCTGCCTACACCTTGTGCTCTTTTTCAGTTACTGTGGAAAATAGTGCTGTAAAAACGTGAGGTCTTTCAAGAGGGGAAAATGCGATTTCACTTAAAAATAAACTTGATCTCATGTGGGTTTTCGCGCCGGCACGCTCAGGAGCACCAAGATGTGTGTACCCACGGGATCTACCCAGGATTTCTTTCAGTGATGGAGGTGGAAGACAGGGGTGTGATGCCTGTGGCATCCTCCTTATGTCTCTTGCATTGTTCATACACTGGTGGTTTTGGATGTACCTTTTGACCCTTTGGGGAACTAACAGGGTTGAGTCTCTCAATCTGCTTCACTCCTCTACCCCCGACTTTTTCTGCCAGCTGTCAGGATTAACTCGCCCTGTGCTGGGATCTGAGTGTCCTGTTAATCTAGATGCCACCTACACCTTCTATTCTTGAAGCCCTTCTCCCACACTTTGTTCCTTTTGGTACTTTCACACCTGGATGTTCCCGTTCGTTCTCCGTTCCCAGCAGCCGTCGTGTTTGTCACGCTGCTCTAGACAAGTGGGCAGCAGGAGGGGAACAGTCCCCTCATCTTCTGGAGGCTGAGTTAAGAAGGGGCAAATGAGAAGAACTCAATCTGAAATGTGTGGGGCCTCAATGAAAAAGCGGTAGGTCGAGTGGATCCAGAGAGGGGATTCTGCCGCTTTGCTCTGCTCTGGTGAGACCCCACCTGGAGCACTGGGTGCAGGGCTGGAGCCCTCAGTATAGGAAGGACATGGACCTGATGGAGCGGGTCCAGAGGAGGGCCACGAAGATGATCAAAGAGCTGGAGCAGCTCTGCTGTGAGGACAGGCTGAGGGAGCTGGGGCTGTTCAGCCTGGAGAAGAGGAGGCTCTGGGGAGACCTGATTGCAGCCTTTCAGTACCTAAAGGGGGCTGCAGGAAGGCTGGGGGGGCTGTTCACAAAGGCTGCTGCAATAGGATGAGGGGCAATGGACTTAAGTTGGAAAAGGGTAGATTTAAGTTGAATATTAGAAAAAAATTTCTTTACACTGAGGGTGGTTGAGCTCTGGAGCAGGTTGCCCAGGGAGGTGGTTGGGGCCCCTTCCCTGGAGATATTCCAGGTGAGGCTGGATGAGGCCCTGGGCAACCTGGGCTAGTTGGGGGTGTCCCTGCGACTGCGGGGAGGTGGGACTAGATGACCTTTGGAGGTCCCTTCCAGCCTGGATGATTCTATGATTCTATGATCAGGAGATAAAAATCTTGCTTTGGTGGCCTTAGACAGTGCTTGGCCTGGCTTGGTACCGTTCTTCAGCCTCGGGCTCTGCTTTGTCGATGGTGTTTGCCCTTCGCCAGGGCTAGATGAGGGCGTGCTCAGCAGTAGGCATGAGATAAACTTGTTCTTGTTTGTGTTGCGAGTTCTGGGCCTGTCCAGAGCAGGTGGTGGAGAAGCAGTTCTTATTTCAGTGCTTGCTTTCATGGGCTCATGTTTTGCTCTGGAGGAAGGTCTGCCTCTTGGGAGGAGCCGTAGGAAAGGAGCTTGTATTTACACACAAACAGCCCCGCACTGGCTTTTGCTGTAAAACAGATGACTCCTGTTAGAGCTACGGTGTTTGGCTTCAAGTGTCACAATTCCCTGAGGTGTAAGTGAAGTGCAAACCCAGCAGGGATGTTGTGTGGAGGCTCTGTCTGTAGGTGGAGGGCTCAACTCAAGCTGGGAAGCAGCGTGGCTGTGATGTGGCGCATTCCTCCGGGGAGCAAAGGACCGGGCAGTGCTGGGCAGTGCCATCTGTCTGAGGACTGAGCCGAGCTCTGCAGCTTGTCTGTGATGTTTCAGATGATCCCCAGTTGGCATCTCAGCAGGGAGAGCTGGGGACAGAGAGGGGAGATGTTCTCTTCAGCCAACAGACCTGCTCTTATATTGGGGAAATTGGCCACCCGTGTTTTGCAGCTGGGCGAGGGGGGTCCCTCCAGTGCCCGAGCCCGTATAGCTGCTGGTGAACGCAAACCTACCCAAACATGCAAACCTGCCTGTGCTCGGAGGGACAGGGGCTAGATTGGCTGAAGCCTTGCAAGACCGCAGCTTCCAGCTGTTGGCTGAACCGCTGCTGGAGCTTTTCTGGCTGTCTGCATTCTGGCCTGTATGTGCGGAGAGATCAGGCTCTTGGAGTGTTTGCTGTCTGGGGCTCTATACTCCTGCAGTCCTCTCCTGGATGCTCACCCTTTCCCTCTTTCTGATGCACTGGTTCTTTCATGGGCTTTCTCTCCACTTTTCCTTCAGCTGTTCTGCCCCTTGCCCCTTCCATTTGCTTTGCTGTCCACCAAAAGGACTCGGGGCTGAGGCTTTTCAAGGCTTATCTGGGGTGTGAAGGTGAGCAGGGGTTGAAGCTCACAGCATAGAGATGTTACATACTGAATTCAGCCAGTTTTTAAGGCTGTACTCGGATTGTAAAAGCCTCATCAGCAGAAAAGATGCGTGTGCGTGTTGCTCTCACCCCGTGCAGAAACCGTGCTGATGGTCGGTTGCTGCCTCGTGTGTGCTGTGTTCCTGTGACAGCCTTGCGGCTCATCCATCTGCCAGGGACTTAAACCAGCAGGGTTGGCCAGATAACACTGCAAAGGAAAGCTGCTGGCCTGAGGCCCGGCAGAGAAATGCTGTGCTCTGCAACTCTGCGAGGGATTTGAAGCTCTGACCTAGTCTGTAAGTCAGGATTTATCCCAGCGAGGGGGGGAGCGCTTTCTCCCGTCTCCACTGGGATAAGGAGGGCTCAGCCTCTGCATCTTGTGTGAGGGGACGGGAGGGGAGTGTCTTCCAGACGGCTTGTAAGGTTAGTTGGGGTAACCCCTGAAGGTGTGACCTTCTCTGGTTTGCTTTGAGTGCTCAACAGCGAGAGACTATGTCTGTATGGGAAAGTGAGTTTGCTTTCTCTGCCCTGCACGCAGCCTGTTTGCGGTGCTGTTGGGGAAGGAAGGACTTAGTGAATGACTCAGGGTCCCTGTCTCTGGGCGGCTTGAGTCACCCTGTGATCTCTGGCTGACGTCTCTGGCTAAGCAGGGCATGCAGGCAGACACAGCACTTCACCCTTCTCGCTTGGAAGGGTTCCCAAGACGGGTATCGGGAGTTTTAGGCATCAGTGGTTTATGTGGGAAAGCAGCCACGAGAGAAACGCTGAAGGTGTTGAGCCTGTTGTAGAGTTAAAGCACGGCGTTACCGGTCTCCTGCCCGGGGGTGTAGTCTAAAGGCTTCTTGGCATTATCTTGATTCGTGGGAACGTGGAAGATGATCAGTTGGTTGGTTCTGTTACAAACCAAGCCGCTAATTCTGTAGCGAACGGTTTTGTGTCGCGCCGAGTGCTCAGCTGCAGCTGTTGGTGGCCAGCTGGAGTTGAGGCAGCAGCTTCAGTGTGGGAGGACAGGTGGATCTGCTGGGTCCTACACTAATTTTTCTCAGTCACTCTGAGCATCACACTTCCCTTCCAATAGGAAGGGTTTCAGGTGACTCTGCTGGGTCCTACACTAATTTTTCTCGCTATCTCTGAGCATCACGCTTCCCTTCCAATAGGAAGGGTTTCAGGTGACTCTGCTGGGTCCTACACTAATTTTTCTCGCTATCTCTGAGCATCACGCTTCCCTTCCAATAGGAAGGGTTTCCTCAATAAACCCTGAGGGTCACAGGAGTGTTGCTAGTGATGAGAAAAAAAAAAAAGCCATCGAGATCCCCCCATGTACACACACACACAAAGACCCTTTGTGTCACCTAACTGCTATTTTCCCTCTGTTATCTTCTGGTCCCCAACGCTCCCTTGGTGAAGAGCGTGGCATTTTGCTTTTCCACAAAGCATCTTCTGGAGTTGTCCGTTCTCTATCCAAATGTAACCCTCCTGCTTCAATAACCAGAGAACAGACGTGGTTCACGTTCTGTTTCCCCCCCCCAACGGGACAGTAGTGTCATGCTCCCAGAGTAAGATGTTTTTTCTCAGCTGCTGTTGCTTAGAGTTCTAGAGGAAAGCAGCCTCCCTTCTTAGAAGAAAGTCCTAGATTGTCTTAGGCTCAGTCAAAGTAAGCCTATTACAGCCCAGATCAGGGTAAAAGGTTTTAAGGAAAGTAGTTAACAGGATGCATTTCATGAATATCTGTCTTGTTCTGTTCTTGGGAGCAGGGCTTTTTTTCTCAAAAAGAACCCCAATTGGTCTCATATAGACCAACTCAGACTCGCTGCCTGAGCAGAGAAGGGGAACAAAAATCACCCATAATCTTATTGTTTCTGATACCACAGAAGAGAAGTTTTCTCCAACTTTGCCTAACGGCAAAGCCTGGTGCCTCAGAGAGAAAATAACCTCAGTATAATACACAGTGAGTCTGCTAAACACACGACTGTGGGCTGCTTTAGCTTGCTAGATATTTAAAAATCAAATGCACGTATTCTTTATTTGATATTCATACACTGTAATTGCTTTACAGAGCCCAGCATATCAGTTACATGTAAATACTACAGATGAACTTGCCAAACTGGAGCTCACAAAACTAGTGCATTTATCCCAAAGCAGAGACTAAACCCTCTAACTCCTTAAAAAAATACATTAAAGAACGTACCACACACACATATTGCACTTTTTTCCATATGAAATTTTTACCCCATATACAACACACCAAAGTCTCTTCAAAGGAGTCTGTAATACAAGATAATAAAGCTAATAATTACTCTAACAGTAGTGTCCACAGTTCTCTAATGTTAGACATAACAGATTTGAACTAAAAACCCACTTCAAAGTAGTACAAAGTGGTACCCAACGGATACTCTGCCTTATCAGAAGGCATTAGAAGCCTTTTATTCTAATTGGCTTAAAGGAAATTACATGAAATGTTAAATATGCTTTTGCTGGAGGGGAAGAGCCAGTCTAAACTACATTAAAAAAACACTGTCGCTTCCCCCTCCCCAACACTGCAACATTCAAATGAGCTTAGACTAATTGGCACATCCTGATAGATGAATCGCAGAACTCAAGAATGGAATTATTTTTATCTTAGAGTCCTGAAAGGTACAGTATCCTGGAGCTGGATGGGGAAGGAAGTGGTTATCGTTAGGGCAGTAACCCAGCTCCTGGAGCAGAACCGGGCCCGTCTCCAGCGGTGGCGCGTGTCCTGTGAGCAGTTTTCACTGCAGAGGTCCTTGAGCACTTGCTCGGATATTAAAATTCTAGATGTGTGTTTGTTATGTAGTGGCACAGGGAAGAAGGCATGAAAGGACAGAACTCGCTTGCCTGTTTTTCTTCCCCCAGTAGTGAAATGTCTGGTCTCTTACTCTGCAGGATCTGTCAGGCTGTTTCCCTTCTCTTTGTCTGTCCCTTAAGGTGGCGCAGGGGTTTCAGTGTTCCGTAGCTACTTAGGGTGTCAGGTGAGTTTCTGCTGGCAGGGAAACCACACAGTAAAAATCTCTTCTCTCTCAGTTATTTAAAGTAGAGCTTTCTAGCCCTCTTGCATCAAGCAAATAGTGTGTGGATGCGATCCCTGTTCTTGCCTTTGCTGATGCCTCGAGAATCACTTATATCAGAGGTAGAAACTGAGCACTTCAGGCCTGAGTCCAGCTGCCCAACTGGACCAGTATCAGAGCAGGCTACACAGCAACAGGAGCTGCCTCTCTAATTGTACTATGCAGGTGACTTCTATCATGTGTTAAGCCTTTCCCTCCTTTGCACAGCCTGTAATGCGGTGACTAAAGTCCTACTGTTCCACATTTAAATGTGGTCTTATTGCTATAAATGCTGGCTGATTATCCACCTTTCTGCACCCTCATTATCTTTATCAAAGATCTTAGCTCACCAAACTTTCCAGCTAACAGGGGTGCTTCCTACATATGTGATGAGCACAGTTTCTCTGCCATCCTTTGTGCTTTATTTAATGAATCTGCGATTGTGCTTAATGTTTGCTCAGAAACAGGCTGAACTGTCAAGCTGGGAGCCTTGTTTGTCACCCTGTAATGTCCCACGATGCTGAAAGGCTGGAGACAACAAACTAGAGACCTAAACTTCCTGCAGATTACTAAATGATCCTCCTATGACTCGCGTTTCATGATTGAAAGTTCTGGAGACACAACTGCTTTTTGAGTTTAGTATTTCTTGAAATGGTTGATACATCAACAGTTTGTGATGCTAAATATTGCTGTAATACTTTCAATGTTATATATACATGAGCAATCAAAACACTAAGGAAGTTAAACATAATGTTCCACATGGTGGAACGTGTGCTCTGAAGGGACTTTGGCTAGAGCAAGGATATAAATGGGGCATTGTCTACTTTCTTCAGAAAAAAAAGCATATAGGCTGATAAAGAACTGAAAAAGGCACAGCACTATCACTTCACAGGGGTTCTTTTAAGCTCATTGTTTTTATCCTTAAGTTCTAAAACCCTAAATAATTGTCCAAATATACAAAGCTCAATAAACCACCAGCAACACATACTGCAAACTCAAAACACGGTTTGTTTGCTTGCTTTTAAAATGCAACAGAAGGACAGATGGATCCTTTCTAGTGATTGGAACTTCTCCAAAACAGAGCCCTCCACAAAGGCCTTCCTGCAAGAAGGGCTGATTTCAAAAGCCACCCAGGTAGATTTATTTTTTTTTAAATGCCATTGTTTGCAGCTCTTGATTTTTCTCATGTTACTTCTTGCCTTCTATCTCTGTAAGCTAATGTTTTATCCTTTTGTATTCCAATTCCCATCCAGAGGTCTCTACAACCCACTCTGGTGCCCCGTGTCAGTTCCAGGTATTTTTTGACAAAGTAAAGATGTCACTTAGCAGAGATGCACAACCTTCCCTTAGGGGACCATTCAAAGTTCCTTGGCAGGCTTGAGAAATACTGTTTACTTGCTAGCAGGAAGAAGTGGAGTCTGCCTGAGATGCCTGGTGATCTCAGATTTACCACTGAGCAGTTCCAGACCAGTAGCTTACCCAGCCATTGGATGCCAAAACGCAACTTTTAAATTCCATCTCATGCTACTGTTTCAAGAGCATTACGGTTGCCATCAGCACAGCCCCAAATCTACCCTGAATTTCAATGAAAACTATTGCTTTTATTGCCAAGAGGTACAATACAAGGTATACTCATTCTTGTTTCTCCAAATGAATGTTAGATGAATGCTGAGAAACTCCCCAGTTAAGGGCCTACTTCCTTCCTCTAAAATGTAATTTTATTTTTCCTCCTCCTATGCAAACTCATTGTTCGTGGGATGAAACTGCACTGTCTGTCCTCTAGCCCCCGACACCAGCAAGAGGAGCTAGTGACCGAACACCTCTCACCACCTCATTCTTCCAGTCAGGTGGATTTTTAGTTCCCCTGTTCATTCAAGGGTTGAAAAAACTACCATGAACTCTGGGGTAGGAACAAAAAAAAAAACCAAACCAAAAATTCACATGCTTCTCCATTAGTCCCATCTTCCGCTCGTGTTAGTCACCCCATGGCATTAATTCACCAGGACATAGCCACTGTGCTGAGGATCTACAGTCTCCATCATTTCGCAATCAAAGAGTCCAGGCAATTCCGAGAGGGTTAACGCGTCGTAGTTTGACTGAGCCTCACGAGACGCTGAGCTGCCTTGGCTGTCGGGCAATGCTACACTGCTCTGTGCTGGGTCCATGGAATACTGGCACCGCTCGGGGTAGTCTGGCTCAGAAGAGGTGACAACAGGCAATTCACAAGTCTCATATGAATATTGTAAGGACTGTGGTGGCTGCTGCACCTGAACTGGTGATGACAACCGCGATGAGCTGGTGATCTGGGAGGGTGGCAGCGGATCCAGCTGTACCTTCTGGTACTGACTGAGGAAGGGATCGTATTGCATTTGTTCTGAGGAAGGTTCCATTACGGGGCTCAGAGGCTGCTGCAAGCCGAACTGCGTTGATTGCTGCTGTTGCTCCTCTTGGCACGAAAGCGGCAGTTGACTTGACCTTGGGTATGAGCTCTCAGCTATTTGCATTTGGTTAAAATAGGCCTGCAGCTGGGACTGCTTCTGGAGAAAGAGTCTCTTCTGATGCAGCCTGAATCAAGAACATAAACAGCAATTATTATCGCCTTTTGAAGTGTTAAGGTGCTAGCGTGAGTTCTGTGTGCGAGTCATTAAAATAGTTCCACCAGGGAGTGAAGTACAGAACTGGAAAATTCCTGGGCAATCTCGTTTATTAAGTTTTACAGCAGACCAGAATTGTCGCCTTTTAGCAAATGTGCAGAGGCTCAGTTTGTAGACCTCCTTTTGATAACTTTTTTAACTTAACCTAGTGAATTTTTCCAGTGCAGTTAAGCTAATCCCAAGCATGATTTCAGTTTGTTTGCTGTGAATAAGATGCGCTGTACTTGTATGTTAAGCCTCCTGTTCACTGCCCTGTGGAACTTGGGAGCTGGAGACTCGAGTATTGCTGCCTACTCATGGAAATGACTGAAGTCTCCTTCCCTGCCCTATTCTTTCTCTGAACTGCACCGCTCCCTGTGAACTTTTATGAAACTCCAGGTTTTTGACTCTTCAGAAACAGTAAGAATTCACAACGCAGCACGAGGTTGTAGCTACCTTATACAAATTCCTGTGATATGACAGAAAAAGTGGTGGTCTCCTGCCAGCCAGTTGCCAAAGCCTGCAGAATTGGGAGACCTCCAACTGACACAGGCAGACAGCATTCAGAAAATGATTCTATTGCTTCTGGACTTATTTCTCTCTCCAGACTTTTGTAAGAAATACAGCAAGCTGCTCGTAAGACTGGTAGTTAAGTTCTTGATTAGGATAATAATTTCAGATTGGATGCTTTCTTGAAAATCAAGTAGCATTCTTATACTCGTTCCTTGATTTTTAGGTGTTTTTTTTTTAATTATTTTTTTTCCTCTGGGCACCATGTAGCTAAGTTATTTTCCTCCTCCTTTCTGTGATTTCTGTAGCACAGAAATTTGTAAACGTGGAAGGACTGTTGACCCTCTGTTAGTCAAAGAGCTGTTCCCTTACAAACTTTAAAGTGAAGCTTTCCAAAGAATTTCTAAATGGACAAAGATGGGATTGCTCTCGTATCCCTTAGGGATTGCTCTCGTATTCCTTACCTGCCTAGTTCAAAAGTTTCTTACCTGTGCTCCTGTAACTGCTGTTCCAGACTCCGGGGCAATTCTTTGCAGTACAGCTGGCAAGTATTCTGAGCTTTTGATAGTAGAGTGGGTTTCTGCAAGAAAAGCAGCGCTGTTAGAAATTGCCTTTGATTTAATGCATTAGTCCACAGAGGAAGTGAAAGAAAATTGTCCACCCTTATGATAGTATAAGGGACCAGGGTCCAGTTTCAGAAGCTGTCAGTACAGCTACTATCTAAAACCACAGCCGCTACTTCTAAGCCTTACACAAAGAGTATCTTTGCATGATAGATTGTATCCTAAAAATCCATAGAAAGATTTCTTCCCAAATGAAAGGGAAGCTGAACTCTGGCAAGAAAAAAAAGTCCTTTATAAACCAAAGCTATATCAAAATTGGTTAAAAAAAAAAAAGAAGCAGTAGGTGAACCATAAGCCCCAGGGGATCAGAAGTGGCTCCTCAGATGCTGATGGGTAACCTTTATGGGGTGCAAAACAATCAGTATTCACCAGCAGTTGCTTCAAACTGTCTTAACAACACTCTGCAGTCACAGACTGAGTAGGGAATCAGCAGTAATATACTATACTTTCTGCATAATTAGGGTCAATGCCTGACAAAAGATAAATACAGCATAATTTTGAATTCAGTTGTTGTCTGCTAATTTAGCCTTTGATTTTATTTTTTTTTTCTTGAGAAACAAGATCTAGAAGGCTGGTCTGCTGTGTAGCAATAGCAGCAGTTTTAGTTCAGTGGACGGGAGGGGTGGTACCTGGAGCCTGTGTTTTAAGTACTGCGTTTCTAAGCTCTGCCGTCTGGATAATAATGGGGGATGTGCAGCATTAGGGAAAGTAGATGCAGCTTCCTGCTGCTGCTGAGATGCTTCCTCCTGCAGAGAGAAGAGGAACACGTTTCATCCCCAGAAATAGGTTTTTCTGCCTCGACTCTTTCTTTAAGGATTCCCCTGACAGAGGTTTCATAGCTGCCATACGGACTGGTCTCTGGTGTCACTCACCACTTTCACTGTGTGGTGAGGAGCCTGAATTATAAAACTTTGAATTATCCGTGCAGCAAAGTGGCAAGAGCTTACATCTGTAATTAAAATAGCATTAGATAAAATGTATATTCTGACTTGCCCTCTGAAATGTTAAATGTACAGGGTTAGAAAAGCTGTCCAAACTCTCGCTGTACACTTGCTCTCATGTACAGGGTTAAATGTACAGAGTGTACACTTTCACTCTGCTCTCATTTCACAGCTTCAAAACGGAAGGTGAAAAGTTTCAACGGTGGTGGGGAGGGATACACACAGAGCGGGCACCTCTAGAGCTGGGGGGGGCTGACATGGGAGGGGAGTGAATTGTTGTCATGAAAATAACCACGAGCGCTGCAGCACGTTTCCATCAAAGGAGAGGTTCTTGGGAAAGCGTTACAACTCTGTGGTTGTCAGGGCAGAAGTTTTCCAGCAGTCGGGAAGTAACAGCTGGAGCTTTAATAGCAGATTTCATCTGGAACATTAGGTGCTTAGCGTACCTGTGTACGTCTTGCCCATTTTATTCCTGGTGTTTAACTTATTATTCCTGTCTGCTGTGACCTGTTGTGTTTGAAACAAGTAACTAGGGAGCTGGTAGAAGCTCTTTAGCATTTCACTACAAACTCAGGCTGTTATCACTCGGCTTTTATACTTACAATCATTACAAATCAACTCTAACAGGAAACAATATTATTGGGCTCTGTTATATCTGAATCATCCTTCAGACTAATAGCAATAATAAAATGTTGGATTCAGAAAGCTAACAAGGCAAATCTCACCAACATCGTGAGGGTGGTAAAGTCTAGCCTGCAAACGCTCGTTCTGTATTCTGCAGACAGAAAGGAAAAAAGGGAACTTTATCTGTAAATTTGCTCTTCTCAGATCTCCAGAACATCTTATCCTCTCCTTATCAGTCCCAAAGCATTAACTCTTGAAAGATGAAGCTTGATTTCTGGTTCAAGTACCTGTGGAGGACTATTAACGATGTCCTGTAATTGGGTGGCAGTTGATGTCAGAGAAGGTTCTTCTTCTGATCCCATCTGTTCATACAGCAACTGGACTTTGTTCAGTTCCAGGATTCCTTTGGTTCGTGCCAAATTCTGGAGGTGCTGTCTAAATGCTACAATTCCTGGAGAAGAGTTGAGCAAAATCCTTGTCAGAAAATGAGTTAATTCATATCTGGTTAGCACAGCAAATGTGAGATGAGGTTAACGATGAAGTCACTCGGTGCTTCTGTACAGGGAGTACAGTTACTGCTGTGTCTAGGTATAAGGTGTCCTGACCATCGGTATAATTACCTTGGGTGAGAGATGTGTCAGAAGCTCTGCGTCCCTCTCGAAAACTGACAGGAGAGCGGTTGTGGGTCTCTCGCTTCTGTGAGGTGAGTGCCTGCATGGCTGGATTGGTGGGTCTCAGACCTATGAAAGGTGTCATTCTGGGTGCTTGCTGGTTAGTTAGCACCATTTCTTTCAAGGAAGGGGTGTCTTCCAGAAATTTAATATCTCTCTGGATGGATCCCATGTCATACTCTGAATCGATACTGCCCAGAGATGAGTTTTCATCCAATGAATAGACTTTCCCTGTGATAAAAATCAAAAGCCAGAAAAGGAAAGTGTAGCAGTAACGTAGCAAAGCAAACAAAGTGCCACAGGCTCAAGCTATTTCTGCCAACAGTGACTGTCTTAGAGGAAACAAAATCAAGTCTGATAAAGTAATTGTAATTTAACACTTGCAGTACCAGAATGAGAATGTGCTACTGATTTTTACATTACTGCAGTGTAAGATGCTATGCAGATGATGTTCACTGGCTTGTCTGGGGAGCATTCCGTGTTTTTTTTCTCCCCACAGATAATCCTGACAAGCCTGAGCTGAAAGGCTTGGTCATCTTGCTGGTTTTGGAATACGTAAGAATACACAAGATTTTGTTTTCCCCACTGTCCTCCTCTGTCAGCACATCTTCTGGGGACATTTAGTTCTGTGAAAAAGTACAAGCCAACTTGCCAGACTTTAGCAGTTGCTGTTGGTGATATATCTGACTGTAGCCAGCTGTAGTTTTGCTGGTTTGGTTTTGTACTGTCCATACAGCATGTTTTGGGGTGTTCTGCTGTGTTGTTTTTTTTCCCCCTTTTGGCCTTTATAGCAAATGCTAAGTAACAAACCCAAGAAACTCTGTCTTGTCACTCTTAAAACCTAGTGGTTTTAATCTTAGGCTTATTAAGTTGACTGCTGAGAGCAGGAAATGTGCTTAGAGATGTCTGTGCTAACTTCTGTACCTGTGCCTGGCATCATCACCAGCTGGTTGGTAACTTCTGCCAGAGTGTGACGTCTCTTCCCACAGCGAGCTGCTCGGAGGGCTGCAAATGCCTGTGCAGGGTCCTCTTCCGACTCGCCTTCTGTCTCTATCCCTTCATCAATAGAAGTTTCCATCATGCTGGTAGGCAGTGATTGGCATCCTTTCCTAATCACAGCAGGAGGTACAGGATCTAGCAGGCAGCCGTTTACCTAAATGGTAGAAGGAGAAGATGGACAGCTTTCGATTACGTGCTGAGAGCATCACCCCAACATGCAAGAAATGTCTGCCTGTCGTGTAGACTGAAAGCAGCTTGGATATTTAAATTGCTTGAACCTCTCTGTAATCTACTGAGTTAAGTAAGACTTGTTAAGAATCGTACAAACAAATCCCTCCAGGTAGGATCACCACTGGCATTCTATTAGTATTCAGCTCCCTAAATCTAGATATTCTTTATTTCCACAGTACTGTGTTCTCCAGGACTGTTTTTTTTTTTTTTTTGGTAGTTATTAAAAACCTTTGCCACATCAACAAAATATTTCTGTAATGCACAATACTATTGTTTCTCCTTACTATACCTACTGTGCTCATTTATCACGCTTAGATAAGCGCTATGAAAAAAGTGCCGCATTTAATTGTGCAGCATTCTTGCAGAGCTGCGTTCAAGAATAATACAACAAACACACCCTTTGCAGCAAAAGCCCATTTGATTTGTGGTGCTCCTCTGCAAACAGAGGCTGCCTACAGATGGTGTGGGATCCCCTTCCTTGGGTTCACCCAACTTGATAAAGCTCAGAGCTCACCTAGCTTTCAGTTGGACTTCCTTTTAGCAGGCACTTGGACCTTTACAGGTATTTTTCCAGCCTAAAATACTCTTAGGATTTTAATTCTGTTTTAATTCTCCAAATCAGTTTGTCCTGAATCCTTCTGTACCTTAGCTAATTCTTTGCCATATGCAACTATTTGGGTTTTGAGGACTGCAGCTCTCGTCTCATGCAGTTTTGGGCTGGGTATTCTGTTCTTTAATACCTTAGACGCTCTAATTAATGTCTACTTAAAGTGACTGTTCCACAATTCACTCCTCCCTTTTTGGTAGGATCAGCTTGGACAAAATATGAATGAAACAACATGCTCATTTAGCACAAAACCTGTCACTGCTACGGGTGACTTCATGCAAAACTGGTGATGAACCATTCCTGAATTTTCCTCAAAGTTCTTTGGTATTTTGAAAACAAGTGTATCTGGAAAAGAAGCTTCACTGCATTAACAGTATCTTTTCACAAATGGTATTGCAAGTAGAGCACACGGTAATACTCTAGGAAAATATTTAAAGCAGTATTGAGAAATAGCTATAAATATTTTGAGCATCAGTAAAATGATGCTGCTTGCACAGGAAAATTTTGGATCTGCTGCCTCTATTTCAACGTAGTGGATTACATCGTTAAGCTTAATTCTTGCACTTACTACTTTCTATCTGTGGAAAACGTCTTCCACTGATCTGGCAGCAAAAGTACTGGAAAGACTATTGAGTGAACTGCCTGAGAGGAAAGAGAACCAGTACCATGTGGGCAGTCAGCCCTCTGTAGTTTACCATGGCACATGGACCAGAGCTTGGCCGTCTTTAGCAGACGTGTTCTATAACACTTGAGACACTGAATATTCCCAAGTCAATTGTGATTTGTCACCTGACTGTAGAAACCATTTCTTGATCTGCTCTGGCCAAACTCTGTCTATAAAAGCAAAGGGGGGATGCAAAATAAAGTTTGAACTTTTAATTTCTAAGCATCTTTGAACTGAGTTACTCAAAACAGTGATGAGAACCAGGGCCACAACTCCTAGTGTTGGTAACTAACCAGTAAGTGAGCAAGAAAGGCTTCAAAATTGCAAGCATAGAATCAAACTCCTAGCTGGTACCAAGAGAAAACCAATATCCTGAAAATAAAGTTATAATACGATGTAATATGTGACAGAACAACAAAAGTTGAATAAGAATAGTAATAATATACTGTGTCAACATAACTCTTTAAAGCTAATTCTTCTTCCTCTCAAAAGCTCGAACTGCTCACTCCCATGTATTTCACTTACTCTTTGCTACCCTGCAGAGTATTGTCACAGACCTCAAAGCAAAATAGATCTGACTGTAGCTCCCTTCAGAGAGTTAAGCTGTAACCATACATTTGTAAAGCTGCAGAGCCGTCACATCCCATTAGTTGAGTTCAGTTAAGTCTGTTAACTGTGGAGGTGTGGAAAGCTTACACAAAGTCTTCCAGCCTGATTACAGGAAACAAAACCCATTAGATGGAGCCCCAATTTTACATGGTCCCCAGCAAAGACTTTACAGGCACTCCTAGTTACAGAGATGGCCTATGACCCATTTGAGATGCTGCAGTTCTAATAGTTTTTGACAGTCAGAAGGTCCTACTGGCTATTTATCACTCAACAAAGAACAATTAACCAACACGTAGCTCTTTTGGGTGCCTTATTATGAAATTGGCAAAGACAGAGAATTTTAAGTGCATGGTATTTTAATCACTTTAGCTGGCAATGGAAACTTATGGTTAAGGTCCCATTATACGTTCCTGTTCTTATTTGTCTGAATTTTTTGATGAATAGTTTAATAGGTTACTCCAGATGCTCAGCAGTGAATACTTTGTATTGGAAGCAACGTACAATCAATCTTCAGACCTCTTTAAAATGTTAAAAAAAGAAAAAGATTGCCAGTATTGTAGGTTGATCTTTCTTTTACAAATGATAGTGTGGTAAGATTGAATGTAAGTGAAGAACGGTAGAGGCAGATTAGTGATCAAAAAAGAAACACATCTGTTGAAAGATATATGCAAGAGAAGTAGAAAAAGATTCTGGAATACCTAGAACTCTGACACTCAGAGAATATTTAAATTTAGAGAAACAGGCACAAAGTGTTTTATCCTGCTAGTACAAGAAAAGTACCAATCAAGTGTTTAGATACTAAAGGTCTTTGTATTTGGCTTGTGTTCTATCTCAGGAATGAGAACTTGCTGGAGACTGGTTTTGGGGACAGCATATGCTTAAGAGTAAGTGCCCAGGAGCACGTTGAGAACATCAGGTCTTTGAGGAAAAGGCTACTGAAAGGAGAGAAGCAGCAGGATTCTCCAGCTCAGCAAGTATCAAGACCCAGGAGGGTGTACCAAGGTAAATGAAGTTACATTAGTTTGGATTAGCAAATGCTTTGGCCCAGGCTCCACAGTGCTTTGTGCTGGGATGATGAACTCTGTGCTGGCAGAAGGAGCTGATCTTCAAGGAATTATTGAAGGGCTACAGCTACCACCACTAGCTGTACTTTTACTAGGCAGTAATTGAAAAGGCAACAATCTTTTTTAGCCTTAATGATTTTTAGCAAAACATTAGGGTGACTTTGAGCTGTACCTTTGGTGTCTCCACTCTTTCTTCCTCCATAAAAGCTGTCTCTCCCTGGCAGCTGGATGGAGGGAAAGAAAAGGCTTCTGCTCCTGATGCTGAGGGAAGACCCGGAGACTGCAACAACCTTGCATTTTGTGAATGCAAATTGACTGATGGTACCACAGCTTGTGCCTAAAAAAAAAGATATTAAGAACTCCAAAACCAGAACAATTTTAGGTAGACCAACAGGTCCCTTTAGAGTGACTGTGTTTAAAACACTAAGCAGGCACCTGCATGCTTTTAGCCCCCAGAGCAGCACAGCTCTCCATAAATTCAACAGCTCGTTTGTCAATCACGTTAGAGATACTCCAAGTGTCGCACAGTCTTCAGAAATGGTATTTCTCTAACACTTTAACTCATGACTTCCCAACAAAAAGTCTGAAATTCTCAAAAAATGGAAGTGCTCTAATTAGAAGCACAAACACAGTACTATCCCTTTAACTGGGAAAAACTGGGAGTCAAGGATAAACTACGCACACATAACCACTAAAGCCAAAACCTGGTTTTGCATTTTAGGCTTTAGAAGGCAGTTAAATTTTAAATGAGAAAGGGAAGTTCTCTCATCCTCTCCAAACCCCTCTTTTTTTTTTTTTTTNNNTTTTTTTTTTTTTTCTTCCCCCACCCTGGGACTGGGGAGGAGGTGGCAGCAGAAGCAGCTGTAGGAGGCAATGCCAGACAACTGATTTGTCATTGTAGAGTTCTGACAGCAGGCAAATCCAAAAAAGTCTTTCCAAAACGATGCTGCAAATCTACTACTATAGAAATGAGAAAACAGTCATGCATTCTAAGTGAAATCTATGTAGAAATGCCATTTTCTTGAACAGCCTTAAGCCCAGCTCTGCTGGGAACGAGACCTTACCTTGGCTACTGTCTGCTCAGCGATCGTGCTTGGCCGACGCTGACGAGCATCAACTCTCTGTTCTACGGGGAAGCTACTCCGATGCGATTTGAGTCTTTCAACCAATAAGTAATAGATAGCAGCAAAGTGGTTATAACTCTTGTTCTGCAGAGACTGAAAGAGAAAAGCACAAAAGCGTGGGTACAGCCAAACATGCATTACCTTTTATGTTCTATGTAAGAACAAATTGCCATTGGCGGGGGCATAGAAAGAAGATATTTGAGAGTCAGTGGGGCAGGCAAATGTCCTGAATTAAGTGTCAAACCACAGTGCCAGGTAAGGAAAAGCATCAACCTTAGTTTGGGGGCAAGCTCGTAGGAGCTTGCTATGTTCTGGGCTGCAACAGTACTTGTAGCTAACTGACATTCAGGCGCTACCCTGAACCCTCAAAGATTTGAACCTGGAAAAGGGATTGAGCTCCAGGGCTGCCTGAACACATTGGCCGTTCCAAGTCACGGGAAGCAACAGGGAACTTAGCATCTGCAACGAAGAGAAACTAGCCTCTTTCCAAAGAAAGTACTCCAACTGCCAACCTCCACAATGGTTTCATGGATCAACCATCCTAAAGGAAATGATTGGGTTAACTCCACAGGGAATCTTACCATTTATGCATGCGAAGAAGCACGATTTGGGATTGGACAGACACTCAGCTGCTTATTGCTTTTATGCTCCTTTTTGAATTTCATCTTCCACCCTCATAGAAGTTCAAAATGAATTTACTTTCAGTTCTGATTTTTCCCTCCTCTCTCTCCATGTGCAGTGATGGCTTCCCCAACCCCACCCAGGACTAACAGCACAGAACCGAATACGGCTGCTTTATTTTACTTCCATGCTTAAAAATCAATTTTGCTAACAAACAAGTCTCCAGAAATGACCAGTCACAAGCAGCAGCATGTACCACCATTTCAACAGGCAGTCCTCCTGGGCTACCGTTTTCTGCACAGTGCACACTGCATTTCTGTGGGCCCTTTAGCTTAAAGCCATTCCAACAAAATTTTCTGAAACATGTGCTTGTTTAAATTCAATAGTTAACGCACTGAAAGAACAGTACTGAGTCCTGGGCCATGTGACCAGAACACATTATTCTTTTCCCTAGGCTCTAATTTGGATTTCTGACACAGAGAAGTATCACTTTTACTCTAGGGGTGGTGAAACACTGGACCAGGTTGCCCAGGGAGGTGTTTGAGGCCCCTTCCCTGGAGATATTCAAGGTGAAGCTCGACGAGGCCCTGGGCAACTTGGTCTAGTTGGGGGTGTCCCTGCGACTGCGGGGAGGTGGGACTAGATGACCTTTGGAGGTCCCTTCTGGCCTGGATGATTCTATGATTCTCTCATAGTGCTGCTTTTTCATTGACGTGTTTTCCTCCATGGACACAGGATGCCTTGGACTGCAGCCAGGCGGCATAAAGCACGCAGGTGAAGTTGTCTGGGGGCGCACTGCACAATGCTTTTCCTGCAGTTTGCATAACTCGGGCACCTCCTCTCCACTAGGAATGATCTTTACGAAACTTTCTAGAGGAATCTCCCTCCTCTTCCTGAGCAATCTGTTGGCACAGATTTCCAACAGAAATCTGTTGGAACTGTTGGAACATCAGTAGGACAAGGAGGCAGCAACAAAGCATCTTTAGTGTGCTTACCTTTGCTGACCAGGTACAATATACCACCAGTTTTGTGGTTTTTTTTTCCTTGATTGTTGAAATAAAGCATATTGCAAGCAACTGAGGTAGTAAATTTGCATCATCAGAACAAAATGGTCCAGGGACAAATATCTGTTTGAGTCTATTTTACCTCAATAGTTTTCTGTTGGTCTATTCCAAGGCTGTGCATTAGCCGTAGGACCTGCTCGTTATACTCTCCAATGGAAGGCTCATTCTCCTCTCTCGGTGGATAAAGAATAGGTCTCTGTGCAGGAACTTCTATAAGCATCCACTTGTGCTCCTTAATCTGAGCAATAGTTAACCGTTTGGATGGGTCCAGGACCAACATTCTTCTAATCAGATGTTCACACTCTGTTCGGGGAAAGAAAAAAAAAAACAATTACCAACCTGCTAAGTGGTATTTGCGTGTATTCCCCTGAGCCCTTCCAACACAGAGCAAGACAACAGGAAACCGCCTGCCTTCTACCTAACTTCTGTGCTTAAATACATTTCTTGATGGCTAAAACAATCTTTCAAAGCAAGACTAAAAGTTCCATTAAGAAGGGCAACCCCCCAACTTATTTAAATGCATCATATGGTTCAACAGTGCCTTTCCTTTTACACAGCTCCCATGTTAGGGTAATTGTAATATTCAATACCTCTTTGAAGCTGCTTGTGCTGTTTTAAGCAGAGTGCTCACATTAACTGATAAAGCATCAACCAACCTCTGTGAGGTGTGATGGGCAGTAATTAGCATCTTTTTCCAGCACAGTTTGAAACAGTTTGTCCAGGCTCATAAAACAGGGGGTTGGCAAAACTAGGGCTAGTGTCTGGATTATTACTATTTTTTAAAATTTTATTCCCAGCGTAGTGTTCACAAACAGAAAGGTAAGAATAATGTCCCTGGAGCTGTGAATAGTAGCCAGTTTAATGGTTTTAATTCCAGGACCAAAGTACAATCAGTAGCTTTAGGTGCCAGAATAACTCTGAACACACCAAACCATTGCTGCTTACTGACTCCCACACGCTGGACAGCATTGAAACCATCTCATTTATCTTCAGCTAGATGAATGTGCAGTTTGGATATGCTTAAGATGTTAACATGAGTCCTTTATGAACTTTGCTGTAGTGCAACAGTGACTATTCTAGAATTTACTAGAGCGTAAGAGGACATCTTGTTACCTTCTGACATAAAATAAGGGATCCTGAACCTTCCTTCAAGAACTCGTTGCCTCAGTATGGGGAGCGTTGGTCCATCGAAAGGTAATGCTCCACAGACCAAAACATACAGGACTACACCCATGCTCTGTAAGAAAAAGAAGAGTCATTTTGGTTTTCAAGCTCCAAGCAACTCTCTGAGGTTGGCTAGCCAAATCCTGTCACAGAAAAAATTATGTTCTGCAGAAACAGGAAATTTATACAAAAGGGAGTTGGATTTCTGAAGATCCCTAGACATTAAGAACACTCAGCTACCCCAAAACGGCTGGGCTTGCAGTACCTTGTGCTGATAAGCAGGTAAGCTGAAGTGTAATGGGTTAGAGATTCTGGCTGCTAGCAGGAAGCTCCACGATGATGAGTGAATGATACCTGAAAAGTGAGCCCCAACTTCAGGTGAGAATTAGAGATACTTTTTTATTAATCTCAATGTAAGCTCAAAATAAGAAACTCTAACCTTTTACATTTATGAATTTGAAAAAGCCTGGGTGAGAGGTACACTGCTAACTCCATGAGTAGTCAGCTTCAGGGGAACATGAACTAATAATTCTGCACTGCCGTATCCAGGGATGAGCGTGAGGGATTATTTACTATATGCAAAAGGAGACAATCTGGGCACGAGCTCTCCACCAAATGCCAGACTAATTTTTGAAAATACGAAAGTTAACTGGCACTGCAAGTAGAAATAGTCTTGCAGTATATGTCAAAAAAATATAGTACCACACTAGATGAAATAACCACACCAGACTCTCATGCCAATCAGCTGGCACAGACGGGCACAGCATGGGATTGCTCTAGGGGAAAAAGCAGGCATTCAGCACTCACCTTAAAAGCTTGCAAGTACACAGATAATTTTAAAATTAAATATATATTTATATAAAATATATATTTTTAAATATTTTAGCCAAAAACTGAACTGTGCATTGCTGCATTCCTCCTGCAAATGTAGCCCTTTCCGTGCACCCATCCTGCGACTGGATGTTGTAAAGGGTTACGGAACCCTTAATTCATCCCAGCAGATAAACTCAGCAGCAGCACCTTCACTTCGCTTAAATATAAACACGTGTGCTTCTCTTTGCGGGCAGGCAGATTCCGTTAACAATTCCGGATCTTGTATATTTAAAGAACATTTATGAAAGTTCAGAGATTCACTTCTGACATTCAAATAGTGCACGTGCTGCCTGAAAGAGTAAGCATAGCTGTACGGTCTGCCGTACGTTTATTTGTCAGTTACTAAAGGTTCATAAAGGCTGTAGCCTTCTCATCTTAAATTCTAGCTAACTATGTTGATACATGTATGTACATAGATACAGGCATACACACAACTGTGTATCGAAAAGTACAGCTTTTATTTGTCAGTGCAAGTAGATTAATTTAAATTAGATTATTAGCTGGAAGGTGACTTTCATAGAACTGCCCTGTTCTTTTAACAGGCTTTGGCCAAAATGTCAGTGCACGTGTCGTTCCACTCTGCAATATTATTGCTGCAAACCTGATGCCAGAAACTGACAAATTGTACCCTCTCTGGTTGCTTTAGGATACGAATCGATCATAATAAGATATCATGAATATTATTAACCAGAATACTAACATTAAAATACTAAACTATTAAAAACTAATACTAAAATTAATTAATACTAAAATTAAAAAATAACCAAACAAAAAACCCCAAACCAGAAGCAAATTAGGAATGAAAAGCCCGCTCTGACAATGCATGGTGGGTGCAGAGAACTTCTTCAGTTCACGTCTGTCCCTTTTACATCACATAAAACCACGGGTTGTGCCATCACCTGCCCTTCGAGCAGCACACATGGCAATACACCAATTCCAAACCACGCAGCTGCCTGCAGGAGAAATGTCTGTGGCACAATTGTGCTCGTTTCCAGCTCAAAGAGCAAAGCAGCCATCGTCTCTCTCGTGTTTCAGTGTCTCCAAATCCCTTTAACCTCATCAAGAACTTAGAGCTTACAAGTTCAACGCCCACTTAATGAAGATACTAAACGCACTGGGAAAAAAGAAATGTTCATGCATTCAGTCAGGAGAGCTTTGGAGGAGCTACAGCTTTCCCTCTAGTGGGATAACATACACCTAAAATACACATTTAATAGCCACCTGGGTAGGCATTTTATGACACTTGAGAAATGAAGCTGAAGAAGAACAGCTCGTCTGCAGCTTAAGAAAAATCAAAGATTCCACATTCCTTTGTTCCAGCTTCCTAAAAGTTGACTTGAATCCAGTTGAAAAAAAGAATAATGATACCCAGATATCCAGCTGGGGTCCCTCGTATTGCTGTCCTTCAAAGACTTCTGGGGCTGCGTATGGTGGGCTTCCACACCAAGTTGTCAGAGGTTCACCGCTCTTAAAGAAATTTCCAAATCCAAAATCTGTTGAGAAATTAAGGGGAAAGTCACTCCAAACTCCAGCTGCAAGACAAAGAATAATGATATGCACGGACCAGGCCTGAAGGCTCACTTTCATTCATGGAAGCCTCTATCACAAAGCCTTTTACCAGTACTCCCACCGAAAATATTTATTAGGATGCTGAGTGTCCTATATTGCTATTTTCATGACAACTATGTAATTATTAAAACACTCTGCAAAGCTTCGCAACCTGTAGGAGTTTTGAGCAAACTCCTACTGGCTTGCTAAATCCAAGTTTATAAACAGCCATCACTAAAATTCAACAAACTGACACTCATGCACACACACGAGCTTATTTACTTGCCAAGAGATATGAGATTCAGTACTAGATCTGAGATTCTCCGAGTTTTCTTTAGGTGCTCTCTAGCCTTGATACACAACAAATTTTGACCACAAAAGCATCAACTTTGGAGATGGGAAGGAAGGAACTCTGGCAAAAGCAACAAGTACAGGGAAACAAAGCATTTTGCTAGAAAGGAAACTCTGTTATGGGGACTGTCTACAGGCTTTCAATCTACAACTGAGGTTTACCATTCCACAACTAAGAAGTTCTTTTCAATGTTTCTTTTTCTGGCTTAGTTTGGGACCAGACTTGGGTCCCACAGGACTTCAGCATTAGTCACCATTTGTAATAACCCAACAGCGAAAAGCAAAGCGACAGCCAGTATTCCATGCAGACATCAAGTCAGATAGGGTCTGATGCATTTGGGTTTTCTTTAGCTTTCCCTGTTGCTGCTTTCCTAAGTGGCATCTTTATTTTTTACTAGAACCAAACAGCAAGCAACTGTTGAAGCTGGGGCTTTATGACTGCGTGAAACCGATTATGTTCAAAATGCAGCATTTCAGGTGGCTGCTGCCGCTCCCTGGTGCTCCAATCTGTAGCTCTCTCTCCTTTCACTCCACTCTTACCAGTGTCTTTAGAGCTTTTTGGAGCCCAGATCTTCCAGTTCCTCTCATATCTGGCCATCACGCTCCCTCCCTCTGCTTAGTTCAGCATTCTTTATTCTTCCTGCCAGGATCCTAGAAGTCCTCCATCCACTGCAGATGCCCGTTCTGCATACACTCTTTCCATGACACTCCTTAGTACTAATACACGGGCTCTTAACAAAAGCCATGAGAGCAGAATTTTTGGATACGCCTGTTCACACCATGAATCAAAATACTTGCTGAAGTCTAGCGGAGTTTTCTCACGGAATTCAACGAAGCCAGCATTTCTCCCTGTTGCTCCCAGGATTACTGCTCTGTACTGCTTAGTTCCACTTGCGTTGCAGGCCACCGCGCACGTTCTCCACGACAACAAATGCTGTTAATACTAAAGCAAAGAAGGAGAAGTTCTCAAGGAAAGAGATCTCGTAACAGGGACGAATATTCTTTGGTTTTAAGGCTTTCAGGCAAACTGGCTTCAATTCACTAACGGGTCATCTGTATCTCCAAAGGAAAGAGAAAAGGGAGTGCAAAGACCACCAAGCCAAACCACGCTGTTCATGTTCATCACTGGTCTACTCCTGCGTGAACAATGACTTAATTGTTCCCTACCACTTTTTCCACACAGGAGCAAACTATGCAGTAGGAGGTTACAGAAGGTGTTTCTTTTCTTAAGGTGATAAATGTTTTTACCCTTGGAGCTAACCAGGCTCCTGCAGAGTAATACTGCGCGATGGTGTGAGTCGAGGAATCCGGTGAAAGTCAACAGTGTTGATAAACTCTAATCAGGCTGTAAACTCTAATCAGGCTGTCCATTTAGTACTATCAAGAGCCAAATACCTCAGAGGTACGTTAATACAATGAGGTGCTGATTAGCAGATAGCAACATGGTTAGCAGACACGGCACAGGCACTACTGGTACCCCTTCATTTACTATTTCTGTCCTCATTTTATTCTTCCTTTTTCTAAAGCTAACTTGTGATAATCCTGAAGGAACAGCTAGATACAGCAATACGAATGTCTAACCTCACTGAAGCCAGTTCTCATTAGTGCTCTTCCACAAAAAAATGCATCTTTAAAAATACAACACACAGAGAGCAGCTCTTTGGGAATGATTGAGTTTGCTGAAAACAGTGATTTGATTACACCAGATCTACAGTCCCTCTAGGTCCTTAGAGATTTACGTATCTATATGATAAGCTGCCATTTTTGTGATGACAAACCAAACAGGAAACTTAACAAATATTTAGGCTTCATTCTACCCTTTTAACCCAATGTCTCTTAATATTATACTCCAGATAGTTAACATACTTTTTAAAAAAGAGTATCTTATATTGTAAATATCTGGTACAGGTGGAACCCTCAAGAGGTCAGATCTCAGTCCAAGGTCACTGTATTTGTTCAAAGTCAGAAAATCAGATACCCAATCTAAAAGCAATGAACTTTTGGGACTTGTCCATAATCAAAGGATAGTGCCACTGCCTATCAGTACCGAGGCTACAATGCCAGAGAAACTATGTGAAGGCCACCACTCGAGATCCACAACAGTGTCGTGCTTGTACGCACGCAGAATGCCCAACAGTTGTGCAACGGCATCCTGGCACATCACCATACTCTGGAAGCGCAAACAGCCAAGGTTAGCTCATATTCCAAATCTACATAGGAAATTCTGCACGTAGCGTTCATGCTATCCTTCCTTTTATATACTCCTTCAGCTCGGAAACAACTGCAACTTCAGCTGTAACAGCAGAGGAGGAAACAACAAAATCTTCTACAAAAAAACCTGATCCCCCAGTTGCTGTGTGTCACCTGCCTTTTGTGATCACAGCTAGACTTTTGTTGTGAATTTTTTTTATTCTCTTTGAGGAGACTTTTCTTCACCCATAATTGGCTTGGCAACCTTGACAATACTTCAAGAGACACGAAGCAATTTCTTCTCTCAGAAGCATTTTGCCATCTGTGTAGGTGTCATTAAATCTGATCTCACCTTTCACTTATCTTGAATTTGTCAGATTTTCAACATCCTCTTAGTGCTGCAGATAAATATCAATCTTTATCTCTTAACTGCAGCTCCTACTCAGGTGCCACCTTCATAAATCTTTGTATCAGATTCACACAAGTACATGCATGTATATTTGTAAGCACAGCTCTAGGAAGCACAACCTGCTTGGAAATACACGAGATTTCAATTCCTAAGAAAGTGAAACTCTTTGCCTACCCAGACTGGATTTAAAGTTAGCTATTTGGGAATACGAACACATGAAAGCCACTTCAAAACACGAACAAATCAGAACAAAGTCTTTAAGTATGACTGATCAATATAAGAGAAGCTTTTGTTTTATGTTGCAATTACGATTTTTGTTTTTTACTATTATCTTTACATGCTTAATTTCATAACATGTAACAGTTTTATTTATGGTTAAAAAAACTAGCTCAGGAGTATCTTAGAACTGAACAGCATAATCCTTGCAAGGCTGTTACCTTTGGTCCCTGTCTGAGCAACAGGATTACAGAACTCACACTGCCAAGACACCGCTTGACCGGGCAGAACGGCAGCAATTGGCTTGGATCTGGTAGTCCTGCGATATTTTCTGAGGCAAATTCACGAATGAAAGGTCTACACACTGACACTAGAAGGAGTAGCCAAAGGATGCGCTCTGTAGAATTGCTAATACAACAGCGGCTGCTGGGGTTTGAGTGTAGAGATGACCACAAGGGGAATAAGCCAGTCTGGTATACTGGCTCCCTATATATATATATATATATATGCTCTCCCTGTCACTGCCAGATGGATGGGAACCTGACTCATGAGCCTGTGTACTTGTCTAAGAGTACATGGTATGTGTCTTATAAGCCTGGAAAGTGGTGCCTTCTTTCTGTCTTTGATCTGCAGTTCTAAAACTTCAATTACTTCCATTTTTCACGGGCAATGAACACCGGTATTCTTCACTTATGAATTTTTGTGGGAAAAATAGCATGCACTGATAGTACGAAGCATAGTAAAAGGCAGATACCTACTAATGCATACTGGACTTCTGCTCGTAACATAGGACTTAAAACCAGTGTTGTGTATTTCAGCAATCTGCTCTTATCTTTAGAAATCCAATTATGTTCTATTGTTGGAGAAAATAACCTGTGCAGGGAGATCAGCATTATTTGTTAGGGTACATAAATTATTATGGTTACCTCTTTTTGTTTCCATTATGCTCTCTGTGCTTGTGCCTTCGAATGACGTTAAACCATTTCTTAAGAACTACAGAATTAATACCATCCATGAAAAACATTTCAAAGAAAAAATGAAGGATTTAGATAGGATACTGGATACTTGGTCCATTGGGCTTCCTCAGTTTTTTATTTATTTATTTATTTATTGTATTGTCAGATTAGTTGTCCCACTTTCTGGAGGCTTAGAATGGCCAGGATTCAATTAAGTACAAAACAATCCTAGTCTCTCGTTCTGTCTTCCCCCCTCCACCTCGGTTCTACTTTGCAATTGCTGATTTACCAGAGTCATTCTGGCCCAAAGGTAACGGTGTTTAACCCAAGAACACTATTAAGATTCTCAAGAACCTGATTTTATGAACATTACTGATGTTTAAAGGAAAAACGTGCCAGTACTCAAAAAAAAAACCTAAAAGAAGTCAACCACAGAATTCTAAGAGGACTGAAATTGGACTCATTACCAGAGGACTAAGATTATAGAACGGAGTGATCTTTATCTTCTTAACATTTGCCTGAATCTGCACGTTAAAAAAACGACGATCATTTGCAGCATTGTGCTCAGCTGAATAAACTCTGTGTTTGTGCAATCTGCAAATATTGGCTCTCAACACTTGTGGTATTTTGTTTCTCAATCTCATTACCCCCTTTAGAATAATCTTGAATTTAGAAGGTATAATTTTTTGAACATACATCATTTAAATGGAATCTGTTTTTCTGTTAAAAATGGAAACAGACTAAGATTTCAGACCCGTTTACAGTTTGTGATGGAAGCTCCCTGCCGTAGCCACTGCAACTTCTGCCGTTCAACATCTAGGATACGAGGCAGTCTCTAATTCGTGCCTCTAAAAATCATCTAGAAGGGATACCAGCTCCAGAGCTATAATTAATCCACTCTTCTAATATTACCAACAGAATTCAAACTGCCTGGTTTCGTAGCGCCACAGTGATCTTTTGTCATAATAGTAACGTGAGCAGAGGAGATTATCGGTAGAGAGGTACTGATAAAGGAAAGGTATGAGTGTGTTAGAAACAACCCTGACCCACTTCATGAACTGCATGCTGATCAGCCAGTTCTGACGTCAATGCATATTTTACCGTCCACCAGCAAGACGAACCAGCACTACAGCCTGCTTCAAAATAACAGTCTCTCCCTACCTGATCTGGTTCAAACGTAGTAGCTTTACCATCAAGATGGCATGATTTCTGCAGACATCTCAAAGGCATCTCAACCTGGCGATTTTGTGGGGCTGGAAGTCTAGAGAGATGGGCTCGCTATCCCATCCTCGGTTCAAAGCTATATTTAATCTTCACAAACGCACACAAGTTTCACCGTACAGACAGTGAGCAAGTTTTATTTGAAGGCAGCACAGCACACCAGCGATCAGTTACTGCGATCCAGACCCTATGATCCCTCCAAAAACCAGCACAAGGAAAGGATACGTGAACAACCTAGCTATCTACAGGCAGTAACTCTGAGAAAAACAAAAGGTGGTTTAACCTTGGCAGTGCTAAAAACAAATTCAATGTCAAACTTGACGGACACTGCTTGGTATGGTATTCTTCAGCCACAACCTTCTCAGTGGACATTTTATCTGGTTAATACCTTCTTTTATGTTACTCCACTCTGAGATGCTAAAGAGCCATGAAAAACAGAGAAGATGCCAAAGAGTAGATTAAAAGGTTTCCCTGTCTAGCTTCAGAGAATCCGCTTTCAACACTCTTCCTTCTTTTCCATACATTCAGATTCGGTAACAAGCAGTAGCCTAATACTCTAGGAAAATCATAGTTCTGGAACTCAGAGCTGTATTTTCCTTTTCCTCCATTTTAATTTATCTGTTCCTTAACCTTTCTGTAAACTCTTAAACCACGTGAAAAAAATGCTTTAGGTGGAAAGGTAGCACAGAAAGGAGTAAGAAATAAATGTTTTAAATGTACAGACAAAATGAAAGATCAATACAAAAGCAACTAACTTATCCAGGATCTGGGAAAGCTACTCCATTGATATATCTATTGATAAGAAACCCTTCTGAGTCCACCAGTAGGATCCCATTTCATAGACAAAGATAACCTACACTATTTGGGGTTTGTTTTTTAGTTTGATAGAGAAAAGGAACCCATAGTAATTGCTAAGTTTAAAGAGGATAAAATTCTTGCTCAAGACATAGTTTTCATCTCAAAGGTGAGTCCTCATTTTAAAAGACTGTAGATTTTCAATTCTGATAAAGACAACTTGAAAAGATTTCACAGATTTTTGCAGGGGGGGAAGTTAATCCCCAGAATCAATAGCCTAGTCTTCCCGACGCTGGCAGTAGTGGGGCAGAGAAAGTGGTGAATCCTTGTGACACAGACCCTAACCAGTTGAACAGGTGTTAACTTGTCCTTTAAAATCTTTAAGGACACTGTCTTTGTACACCATAGCCAAAAAGGAACGCATCTTTTGGAGAGCTGCTGGCACATTTAAAGCTTTTCTGCAAATTCATCCTTACAGAATGCATTAGAGATCGAGATACATTTCCAGTTCATTCACTTCAGAAACGCCAGAGAGGAAAATCAAGGGTAAAACAATCCAGATGCTCCCTTCTCAGAGCTAGAAAGCTTACCCCGATACAAACCAGCTTCTTAGAGCTGTTAGCCTTCCTTTCCTGCTCCCATATTGCTGATGACTGAGGTCGAACAGTCCTCAAAAATCAAGATGTTATCTAGCTTTCCCATTTCAAGTATCGCTGGGCTCAAGTCAGTAAGGAAGGATTTGTGGAACCGTAATGAGTCGACAACTGACAAAACGATTTCCATTGCTAGCAACATCTGCTGTGTCTAAATTTATAATTAAAACAAAATCATGCATGCAGAAAGAAAAAAAGTATCAATAAGCTTCCATTTTGAGTTTTTCTAATGTTGAAGAAGTTATTTGATTAACTCTGTTTTAACATGAACATCTGGCAGCATTATAGACATGTTACAACAGCCACAAAAAAATGACTAGAACTCTAAAAATTATTTCCTTTTTCCTGAAAGTATAATAGAGCTAATCTAAGAATTGTTTTAGCTACATGAGCTGTGATATCTATAATGCACATGAATATAATACAAATATTACACGTACTACCACTCTGATTTTCTGTGTCTTAAGCACAGCAGGATATCTTGCATTACTGCATACTCCCATAAAAAAATAAGGTGTCACTGAATATCATCTACATTCCGAGTACCTGCTATTTTGATGTTCATGTTGTTGTCAAGCAAAAGATTTTCCGCCTTCAGGTCCCGGTGAACAATCTTTCGACCGTGGCAATACTCCACTGCTGAGAGGATCTGCCAGAATTTGCGCCTGGCCTCAGACTCACTCAGTCGGCCATGGCTGGCGAGGTAATCTGTTAGAATAAAGCCAGTTTAAATGGATTAGACAGCAAGCAGCAACCCTGAAACTACATTTTTTCTCTCAGATAATTAGCGCTAGGAAACTCCATCAGTATTTCAGCCATTCCAGTCTCCAACCCATCATTCTCATACCTTCTCCTCCAAAAGAATGGAAAAAAAGAAAGAAAAAGCTGCTGCATAATGAAACTCTACTCTCTGTCCTTCTTTTACAGTTACCTGACTGTTCTGATAAATTCTTTCACGTAACACAATTCCTGTGGAATGGGGAACACTTGGAATAATTGGCTTCACCATCACGAGGCACTTCAAGCTTTAGCCTCTCCTCGGTTCATGCACACTTCATGCCACACTTCTCCCTCCGAGGCCTCGCAGAGGCTGCGTAGTAGATAAAAGTATTGGTTTTTTCCTCTGGAAATCAACCAAGTACTCATAAGGTACCCATCCTGACCTCCCTCTCATCTTTGTTGCATCACAAGCAGAGAGAACATTTTGTTTTCATATTTGATTACGTTCTAAAAGCTAACGTTATCCCCGAAACAAACGATAGCTCTGATGAAACTGAAGACTTCATTTATCCTCGGGAACAAAAGCAAGGGAAGCGGCAGCTGGGTGAGTCCTGACAGAAACAGTTTCTATAGCCAATTCTATTTTTTCCTCTCACGAGGCATAAAAGCAAAGACTCAACTGTTAGGAGGGTTTTAGAATTGCCTTCGAGATTCTACGAAGAAGGCAGTTATCGGCCAAGGTGCGGCAAGCACATAGAGGTTTGGTACTCCGTGATCCCACACAAGGGCTGAGCACATTACACACACAGCCACCTCCACAGAATCACAGAATCACCTAGGTTGGAAGGGACCTTTTAAGATCGTCTAGTCCAACCAATGGGGAAGAAACTGAAAAAAAGAAAAAAACAAGTAAAAAAACACAAAAAAACCACAAAAACCCCAACAACCATAAACCCCACCACACCCAACACTAAGCCATATCCTTCAGCACCAAGTCAACTTCTCTCTTGAATCCCTCCAGGGATGGTGCCTCAACCACCTCCCTGCACAGCCCATTCCAATACCTGATAACCCTTTCAGGAAAGAAATACTTCCTAATATCTAGCCTGAACTTCCCCTGGCACAACTTGAAGCCATCACCCCTTACAGTACCCATTACTCCAGTCCCTCGCTGCTTCATAACCACTACTGAAGTTAAACAAATAAAAAAAGGTGAGCAAGAACTGAACCGCTGGAGTTGCCACCAGTCCCTTCCGATTATCATTTAGAAAGGAAGTCGCACAAACGGGAATCATCACTTGCAGACATCTTCAGACACAAGCGTTTCTGCCTGAATTCAGTCAACAGGTTAAAACAGTCAAAAAGCGAACACGACATCAGGGAGGTTCTGATCCTACTTGTGTTTGTAAGAAATCCTTAAGATTAATCGTATCTTCTAAGCTAGAGACGTAATCCCGGTGACTCAAAAAGGATCATCCCACCCAACACGATGCCAAAGTAGAATACTTGGCTTTGTTAGGTTGTGGGGTTGTTGTTTTTTTTTTTAAATAAAATATTTATGAGCTTTAGCAGCTCACATTAAGTTCATTCTAAAACCTGAAAATACGTTTTCAGTAAAACTTCACTTTGGTTCCTACAGATAAGGACAAAAGAAATATCTTCTTCAGGAGAAGGGGACACAGACCTGCTCCAAACCCCAGAGGATTTTTGCAAATATTCAGAAAAAACATGAAAAAGAAATTATTTGCTGTTGGATCATATAAAATCAACCACTTCGCTGTGTGCATTTTTACACGTGACTGACGAGTTCTCTGCTACAGCCCGTCTGCTACCATGAAATGCTCCAGACACCGTCATACCAAAGTGGTTTCTGAATCATATTTTCGCTCACAATTTCAACAAACAGGTGCAATCATTAGTATGCCATCTTCTTAATACGCTCAATAAAAACAAGCTTACTTCAAAGATATTTCAAATAAGAGGGATCATCTTGGAAAATGTTCTATACTCCATGACTGAGGTAACGTAATTTTGACTTGTGGTGGACTGAAAAGATTTCATGCCCTGTTGCTGCTGCCTCCCAAGCACGTTCTCCAAGCACGGAGGTGGCTGGTCCTCACCCATCTTAAGTGGCAGAATAAACACCTCCATTGCAGTATACTCAGTTCAGCATCCCTCCAAAAAACACTTCTAAACAAAGCACATTAGGTCTGATCTCTGGAGCCTGCAGATCTGAAAACTCTCCTTAGAGCTTCTAACCCAAGTCTCGATGCACTTTCAGCTGGTTTAACTTGGCAAAGCACAAGAACAAACAAAAGCCTGGCAATAAGGGGAGATCATAATATTTGCAAACTAAATATCATTCAGTCAGAAAGTGACTGGCAAATCATACGATATAAAGGTGAAGTCAGATATCAAAGGCACAAAACCTAATTGCACTGAATGCAAGCCAGCCCTTTAAGCTGTTAATCCATCATTCGTTAGCAAAACAGCAAACGAGTTAATGAATACAAATTGTCATTTGCTTTTACGGCTCTAGCCTGTCAGGACCCATTTACAAATTCCAGAACACCGTGGCCTTAAGTATTCCATCAAGTCTAGTAGTTTGCACGGAATAGGTCGTGTATTCAGGAATAGACCACATTCTCTCCTGGAGGAGCAGAGCACAGCGCAGCGTATCTGAAGAGGTGATGGTAGGTGCAAGGATACTGCTTGCGCATTAACTAGCTTGCAGATAGGAAAGGCTGGGGTGTAGGCAGCATGCCAGCCCCCCAGGGTACAGAAACCACTTCAGAAGGCTGAAACTTCCTAGAAATATTCCACCAGAATAGCTAAGATCTGAACACTGTTGGAATATGCGTGCATACGCCTCTGGAGTTAAGAACCATCACCCTACAGTTTTTACGGCAGCTAGAGGAATAAACTATGAACTTGCACAAATTTTGTTTATCACCGAATAATAAAGTTATTTGGAAGAACAATCACAAAGGCTAATTTCAACGAATCTCAGAGGAGAAAGAGAGCCTCCTCTGGAGCGTGAGTCGAGGTCCAATGAGCACCCTCACTCCCCACTAGCACGGAGGGAACATACGGGAGACAGTCCATCTTTCTCACGATACTTCTCCTACCTCACTTGGTTTTGAGCCAAAATCCAAATAAGCTGCTCTTGCCTAGACTGAGTTTTTGCCTGTTTTTTGGTTGTTTTCTTGTTTAAGCCCCCCTTCAAGGGCAATCAAAGGTTAGTCAAAAAAAGAATAATTAAGCACAATACTTAAATGCTGTCAGGAGACCGATTAACAAAAGAATTAGGTTCCACAGGTTTCTACTTGTCTTGCTTTACAAGAGACAAATCAAGTAACTGCCCCACAAAAGCGGGAACACGCACAGCAACATGTCAGGAACTTCAAAGAAACTACTTGTGTATAGGACACCAGGAGAGCATCCCACTATTTGTGCTGTATAAAAACCAGTGTTACAGAAGGGAGACTTCAATTCACAGCTGTTAGACTTGATACGGCAAATTCAATACACGCAAAGAACTATCAAGACAGGAAGGAGGAAAAGGTCCTGCACCTTTCGACTTTTTGGGGGCTTTTCAGTGATTTGTTAGTTTAAGTACTACCCTGCTTGTCTCTACTTTCCAGTTACATCAAAGTTACCCGGGATGCGACACTCTGCTTATGACACAAGCAACCCAATGATAAGGACTTAAGAGGGGGGTGAGGGGGGAGATAACCTAGAAACAAGAAGGGACTTTGAGTTCTCTTTCCACGAAATCTATCCCCCTCGCCCCCCAGTGTGAAAAAATAAAGACCGGGCAGGCTCCACCTCTCACTCACTCCAATCACCAGGGCCCTCTCCACGCCGAACGCCGTGCCGTTGCCCTCCAAGTTCATTCTGCCTGCTGATGTTGACTGAGGGTTTCTCTGAAGCTCTCTCAGCGACTCCAATTCTGTCATTGCAACTAAAACGCACGTGAAAACCAAGTGCCTGGGTATCAACCGTAAAACTCTGATGAAACTAGCTTTCATTAAGCAAGAAAGGTCATTAACACCTCAGTCCAATTCCTAAAAAAAGCGACAGCACAGGCCCTGCTACGTATGACATACTCCAGCTAAAGAAATTTTATTTACCTTTTAGAATATTTCTGCTCCTCCACTATTTTTGTATTCCCTTCTCCTGTTCCTCTACGAGGACACACTAGACTCGTTCGTGGAAAATAAGCCCACTGTCCTGGGTATCACTCACACTTAAACTGAAGTTGTTATTACATATTGCTAGACAGTGGCTATTGCTCTTCACCTAACAGATACTGCTCTCGTGCACTTTCTGAGAGCCTGCAGGAAAAAAATATAAGAGGCTTTTATTCTCCTCTGAAATACTAACATGTTTCTGCCTGACGCCATTTCTGCATCCTACTCAAAAACATACACAATAGTGACAAATACACAGCTCAGCAGAAGATCCCATCCTTAATTACAGAAGTCAGTCTGAGAAGTCATTCTATTAAGTCAGAAAAAGTAATCATTTAGGAAAATACCTCTACAGAAATATTAAGTCTGTAAGAATGGACCCAGAAAGATTCCTCGTTATTTTAATGAGAAAACGAAGTCTAAGAAAATTAGCTAAACTATGTCTGAAGCATAGATTAAAGGATCTGCAAACAGGAAATCTCAGGGCCTAAAAGGGCTTCTTTGCTTTTTCAGAATGAAATAAGGGTTTCAGTCAAAGTTTTACAGGAAATGACAAATATCAAAGCCAAGCCTTCTTACTAAAGGCAGAAAGTCACCATCCAAGTTACTTCTAGAACCGTTAGCCACATTTTTTGCTTCTGTTTACTTGCTTTTCCTTAGAACCTCCTCATTTATCACAAAGCAGCAACAAAACCCCTCACCTCCTGGTGATGCAAATGCAACTTCATAGTTACGGATTCTTCACCGAGTACTGAGAAGGTTTCATACAGAAAACATTAAAACTACAAAAAATATACAAGCTTCACCTGATGTAGGTACAAAGTAATTTTTAGAAAGATTTTTGGCTTATGCTAATCAATGACGCAAGTCTGCATACAAGCCTTGCAAGATAAACAACCTCCAATATTGTGGCTCTGTAGGCAAGTATTAAGATGAATGGAAAGAATTCAGAAGGAAAAAAAAAAAAGAAAAAGAAAAAAGTTGCCGGCCAGCCTGCAGTTCATGGCTGGGCTTCAAGATTATCACTAGTTTGAGAACAGTGGCTTAGATGGTGAGAAAAACAGAATCCCTTTTCTTCTTAATCCGTGTTTCTAGATGGTTATCAGCGTATAGCAAATCATGCTGTTCCTTCAGAGAAAAAAACACAACACAAAACCCAAACCAAAACAACCAAACCCACATTCCTGCGAAACGCACATGATATTCAAAGATCACCAGAGCCCAAAACACATTGACGTGCTGTATGTATACAGAAACGGGAGTAACATCCTTGGTATTTTATCATCCCAGCTTTATTAGAACATTGTCTCCTATTCTGCAGGTTGTCAACCACTTCAAACACTTGGTTTATGAATACCAAGCTCAGTTTTGGTTAGGACACAGGCTCACCCCATTTTTTCTGTCACGTATGCAGTAGCGCATAAGGAAAAGATTCTTCAGTTTCCTTGAAATACTCTACAGGCCTCTACTCATTATCAGGCTAATCATTTAAATATAGCTTTGCATATCAACTCAGTGCTGAAAACCTGGTATTGTGTCAGCTGAGAGAAGAATTTATCCTGCACAGTTCTGTGTAACAAGCTATGTATTCTGCTAAGGGAACATTAGTAATTTCAAACTATTTTTCTTATGCTAGTGTACACTATAACAGTTATCCCTAAAAGTTCTGAGTTCTAAAATGAGAAAGTGATAGATATCACACATTTCTTGACAAATAAAGGAAAGCAACATACTACAGCAAAAGGGATCCTTAGGCAAGGTAACTACAACTGCCAAATTTTAGAAGTTAACATTAAAAAGTTGAATGTGAAAATATTCTCTTGCTTACCGAAAATTTCTCCATTTTTGGCAAATTCTGTCACAAGGTACAACATGCTTTTGGTCTCCATCACCTGTTGATGGAGAAATTGCAGATGAGATTGAGGGAAGAGCAAAAAGCAAACACACCCAAACGGATACTTATTTTCATTGTTCTTTTCTGGTAAAGATGTGAAAGTCTTTGCCTTGCACATACAGTCAGCACAATCTTTCACTTTGGTTTTTCAAGTTACTTCAGCAATTTCAAGGGGAGCATTTGCATGCCAAGCACAAGGGTAAGCTTTAAACACTTCATCAAGTCAGTGTAGAGGGAAGGAGGCAGATAGGATTCTTGACAAATGACGAACACAAAAAAATCGCAGTATCCTCAGCAGCCAGTTTAAAAACTTTCCTTTAAGGGAGGAGCCCAGAGTAATTCCCTTGCTCAACTTTTCTAACATGCTGATGGCTGGTGCTTGGGAAAAAAGATAACACTGACCTCTATTACTAACATTTCTCTAGTTATAAAAAGGAAAAAAAAAAAGATAAAATACCAGATGAGCATCAGTCATTCTGGCAAAATTCAGGTAGAAGCACCATATCACAGTATCCCATTGTATAATCAGATACTACAGCTACACAACAATCACATCCTCAATGTTTCCTCTGGTGGGGGGAAGGAAAATATATATAATCAAACCATAAGCATCTTCTACTTTCTCTTCTGGTCAATTCCATTCTTCCTATTACAAGAACAGATTACTCACAATTCAAAAACACGGGATGCTAGAAGAAATAGAGGTAGACAAACAGGGGAAAAAGAAGAAAGAGGACAAGGAGAAGACTTCAAAAAAACTCTTCAATGAACAATTATTCATGGCCTTCAAGAGAAAGACTTTACCCAACAATTCTAAATTCCATACTTCCATAATAGGAGTTGGGAAAGGCAGCCCAGTCAGTTACCTTGCAGATTTCTTCCTAACAATCTACTCCTCATTTGCTTAAAAAGCTACTCAGGAATGCACTGTACAAATATCATAATCAAAAGATGCACTGAAAGTGAGAAATCATCTACTTCAAAATAAAAAAGGCCAATTAAAAAGCACAGTAAGACTGTCCAGCCTGAGCTCTCTGTGGACAAGACCTTTTTAGATTTCATTTTTGTGGATTTTTTTCATGCACAAGCTTGAAAGTACGAGACTGCTCACCAGTAAATCCTATCTAGATGAATGTTTTAAAACAAACAAAGAAACAAAAAAAAGAGGCAAATCCTGAATGATACATAGTTATAAAACCAGCAGAATTACCAAAAAACTGACAAGCCAGCAGACAGAACAAGGTGGCAGTTCCTCAGGCTCACCCGTGCTCTTGTTTAACTCTCTAATAGCTGAACATGCTAGGACTTAAATGTTTGTATCTGCAAGGCAAAACAGTTTGAAAACACTCTTTTAAACCAACATTTGGAGACAGGAAGCTGCACCAGCCTGTGGATTACATGCATATATGAAACCACTCTTAAGGAAGCCAAGATTGCCAGCTTCATTACCTAACTCTGACCGTCCTCAGTAATTCCTTGATACAAGACAATTCAGAAACGTTTAGCGTGGCCATAGCAGTGACAGGCACGTTACACCAGCAAACTAGTGAGGTACTTTTCAAAGTAAACTCACTCATCTTTGACATGCATTTCTAACAGGCCAGTCCCTTAATTATTAAGGGGTAAGCAGAATGTAACAACCCCCTCCTCTTCAAGTGATCTTTCTGATCTCCAGACTTTAACTATTCTCAGACTCCCCTCGCTACCACAATTCCTCTCTCCTCTACCATTTCTGTGTTTTGTCATTCATTCAGAAGGAACTGTGATGGATATTACTCAAGCTAGGTAGTAATTTAACTCCTTAAGATCTGGGTCTACTTGGTGAATCAATATTTTAAAAAAAGGAAGTGGGAGTTCTCTTTCTCATCTCATCCCATAAGATGAAATTAAAGCTAAGCAAGTCTAAACTGGGTTCTTCATCTTTATTCAGTAAAATAACTCTTAACACCGTAGGTCCAGGTCCTTGGGCTCATGTTGCCTTTATAGACTCAGTCAGATGAACTCCAATTCAAATTTTGATTTTAGCATGCACAAATCTTGATTCGTTTATTGAGCTAGGTTTATTTGAAACAAGAGAGTAGCTCAGAAGCACCATGTCATTTGTTAAACAGCATGCTAACAAACAGCCCCCAAGGGGAATATTCTCCAGAAAGCCTTAAAAGCAAGGCTTAACCGAAGCAGAAACAGCAGCAGCCTCTAATATTTTCCCATGTGCTAACAGGAACAGAAAATGAAATGGAAAAGAAACAATATAAAACAAGCCTATGCTTTACTGTACAAACTATGAGCACTACAAAAAGCAAAAATCTTCACAAGTTTTCATTGTCTGCAATTGTATGTGTTATCACAAATGCAGATTTATCTCGTATGTAAATACACATTGCTGTACCATAATTATCGATCCTTATGTTATAGAGGGATGCATTCAAGACCACAACACACATAACTCACTCCAGGAAAAACAGAAAATTGTCCATGTCCACAATAGAAGTGAAATGCAAGATGCCAACACCACCAAAAAAAAAAAAAAAAAAGAAATAAAAAAATAAGTCTCCTAGTAAATGGGTTTCTTTAAGATGTGTTTGAGAAGCTCTTGCTTGGTACATGTATTTACATCACAAGCACATAGCAGCTGAGTTTGTTGCAGACTCATGATCTGCCAGAAAAGTGAACTCTTCATACAGGAGCAAGACAGGGGAAGAAGGGAAAAGAAAACACCACTAACCCTACCTGGTAGAGCTTTATAATATGTGGGTGATCAAGCATTTTCATTATCTGCACTTCTCGGTAGATCTTCTCCAGATTCACAGCATCCAGCTGAGACTTATCAATGATTTTTATTGCCACCTGCAGACAAAGAGAAAAAGAGAGATTAAAACTCTCCAGCATTTTCCTCAGTGGTTTATCCTCGTTATAGAGGGCACAATGCAGTCCCAGATAACTGGGGGCTTTCTTCTAACTCAGAAATACATAGCCTACACTTAGAAATCCAGCAGCACAACATTAAACACGTCAGCGGCCCTACTAAGTGCCTGCAGGAACATCACCTACATCAGCACATCAGAAAAAGAAAGCTTTACAAGAGATGGAAGACACAGAACAGGCGATGGAGGCCAGTGCTCTAGCAAGCCCAAGTGCATAATATCAGCAGCAGAGGACCCTCCACGTAGCAGAATTGAAAAGAAAAATTTTCTTAAAAAGCCTAACTGTGTCCACTTCTGGTGGCAAAGTATTTGAATCTCACAACTGCAAAACAGTATTTTAAAAGAAACACAGCTCAACACAAATTATCAAAATACAACAGAATCATGTAGTTCCAACTATTATCTGCTTATTTTAACTGTAATTAATATGCTACTACTTAAGGAAAAGACAGTTAATTGTTTGAGGAAAAAAAACATGTGAAGATGTTTATCAAACACTGCAAACGGATCTCAGTTAATTTAAGAAATAGATATTGGTCCTGTTGACCTTGGTTTTAGCCAATACCTGCAAATTGAATTACAGGGAGCTACACATGCTTAAGAGACTAAACATTTCAAACAGAAGATATTATAAAAAAATAAATTTAAATCAAGAGTGAAGAAAAATATAGCTGCTATAGAAATCATGCAAGAGATAACAATACTGAAGAATGTTGAACATATAAATGGTGCTTATTCACCCTGAATATCACATTATCAATGCTGAAGAATGAGCAAATAATGTAAGTCACACAAATGCTTCCAATTATAACTGCATTTCATACAATATTGAACTATAGGAGGCAGCTGCTATGCAGAAGACAAAAATCCACAGGAGGTGAACCTCATTATCTCCAGCAAGGCTGATTATAGACCCACCTGAATTCAGAATTAACTATTTATTGACTTCATTTCAGTATGCTTTTGCTCCATAACCTCTTCAAAAGCCACTTGTCTTCCCCAACCACCAGAAAAATAAGATTTTGCTATGACTGAATTAACTGATCTAACCTTGTTATCAGTGAAAAGTTGTTTTTAAGATGCAAGATGCACTCTTATATAGCTGAAGCAGAAGCTGATTTTTTCAAAGCACACAAATTTTTAAAACTTTTTTCAAGAGACAGGTGTGGCCTTTCATTAAGACATTGTCCAATTAACATAGATCTCTGAAACTATATTTATCAAAAAACAATACACACTAAAGAGTAATGATACATACAGCCATTAGGCAGAGAACAAGAAAAAGGGTTCACATCCCACAACTTTTCAGCATTAAACAGGAGTTACTGCGTAGCTTTTATTCTTCAAAACATAAGAGTGGACACTTGGGAAGAAGTGGTACCTAAAGAGGTATTGAAGCACTCCACCCTGCCCTCCTCCTCCTCCTCCCCAGCTCTCTGCCACTTCTTTCTATCCTGGTTTAACAGCCGTTTCGGAGATGGCAATGCCTGATCTTGTCAGAACAGGCTTTTCCCTGGTGCGTTCTGCTGGCTACTTGTATTTACAGCACCCTCCACAAGGCAGCCACTTTGCCCCCTTTCATATTACGCTACGAAAGAAGTGTTCCTGTGCCGAGAAGCACATAGGAACAGTGATAACCAAGACGGTCCTAAAACATCACATGTATTTCTTTGAAAGTTTCTGTCTTTTACTTATGAAGACACTACTTCTAAACCATGCAAAGAAAACACGTGGATCACCCACTTCTGCTCCTATTTGTTACCCTCTCATCCTATTCCCATTCCTTTGAACCACAATATTATTTTTCCGTCTTACATTTAGCATACGTACATAACTCGAAAACAAAGGCCTGGCTTCACACATGGAATCATAGAATGCTGAGAGTTGGAAGGGATCTCAGAGATCATCCAGTTCCAACCCCCCTGGCCCTGGGCAGGGACACCTCCCACCACACCAGGTTGCTCCAAGCCCCATCCAGCCTGGCCTTGAACCCCTCCAGGGATAGGGCAGCCACAGCTTCTCTGGGCAACCTCTTCCAGTGCCTCACCATCCTCAAAGCAAAGAAGTTCTTCCTAATATCCAATCTAAATCTCCCCTCTTCTAGCTTAAAACCATTACCCCTCGTCCTGTCACTACTCTGACTAAGAGTCCCTCTCCAGCTCTCCTGGAGCTCCCTTCAGATCCTGGAAGGCTGCTCCAAGGTCTCCCCGGAGCCTTCTCTTCTCCAGGCTGAACAGCCCCAGCTCTCTCAGCCTGTCCTCACAGCAGAGGTTCTCCATCCCTCTAATCATCTTGGTGGCCCTCCGCTGGACCCGTTCCAACAGGTCCATGTCCTTTCTGTGTTGAGGACTCCAGAGCTGGACACAGGACTCCAGGTGGGGTCTCACAAGAGCAGAGCAGAGGGGGAGAATCACCTCCCACAACCTGCTGGTCACGCTGCTTTTGATGTGGCCCAGGATGGGGTTGGCTCTCCGGGCTGCCAGCGCGCACATGTGAGCAACAGGGTACAGGCAAAACAAATACAGTGTCGTGCCTGGAAGTGGACTACCCAAATGCAGACTTCCCACTTGGGTCTTGCCAGATTTGCACTCCCTCTGCCTACTCCCTCCAGCAATTGCTCATTCTCTCAGCAGATCCTCTTGTGCTCACTTATAAAGGCAGTGCAGCAAGACGCTGCCTTATTCGGTCTGACTCGATGCCATGTGGCAGCAGAGGATGCAAACAATCATTCATGCAGCCTTAAAAAAGGAAAAAAGAAAAAAAAAAAAACCACCACGCAAAACCCAGACCCTTAAGTCTCCCTGGCCTAATTTAAGATCACACCTAATAAACCGACTTCTGGTTATTGTTTCCTTTTTGCAGGCACGATTTCCTAGCCTAGAGAAGAAATCACTTCACTAGAAAGTTACAAAATATCAAAAGTAATCAAAACAAACCACTAAAGCCCAACCAAATTCTTCAATCTACATCAGGAAATATTTATTAAAAACAACCCACATGTCACTTTTCTCCACTTACTCTAATTTATTTTCCACTGTCTCTCTGGAACAAGCCAGAGACACAAGCTGGTTTCTCCCTCATTTTCCACATCTGTCCCAGCTTATATCTATTATTACTTCAAATACAACCCGTTACCACTTCCAAACCTATCTATAAGTGTCTATGTTGCCAACTTTCTCCAGAGATATCAGGCATTATTCTGAACAGTGCAGTTCCTAACATCTGCAAGGAGTTAAAAAAAACAAAATATAAAAAATAAAAATCAGTTTTAAACTTTGTTTCCCCACATAAAAAAAAAAATAAATATCCTTTTTTCCCTAGAAAAACCTAGGTACCTCATCTGTCCTTCTTCCATTTTAAAGATTAAATACTCCAATTCCACTTTAATTTCTTAATAATCCGTGCCCACTGTAGTTCTGTTTCCAAGGCTAATGAGACTATGCAACTATACCAATTGCTTTAGTTATTAAAACGTAATTTTTATATAAAATAAAAATACGCAAAAGACATTTTTAACCTTTGCATGGTTAAAATCCTTGAACAGATCTCACTTCTTGAGCAGCAGCCAGTAAAATTTCCTTACAGTAAAGAAGTATTTAAAAAAAAAAAGAGTAAGAGAATGGGTCATAGAAATTCGGGAGGCATGGCTACAAAATCCTGCTATAACCTCCACTACGCTTTCTGGCCAAGAACAGCACTTCACATTCCAATGTTTCCTACTTTCTCCCTTTTCCAGAATTTTCCTATCCTATCTCCTTGTTGCACACATCTAGAAATACAGTGTGAAAATACAGATCTTTGCAAAGATCCTTGGAAGACTGAAATCAAATTCTTCTGAAATTGTAGGAGCAATAAAACAAGTCTTCAGGTCACACACTTCTTGGGGCAGGATGCCTCAAGGAAAATCCTTTTTCAACATTATCCCCATACCATAAATAAAAAGTAATTGTAGATTTAGAACAATCCACAGAAGGTCAACACCCCGCAGAAGCGCACATAGTAGCACTCTATACTATCTACACAGTCACCCACCTACTCACGAAATTCTAACACTAACACGTATCGTCGATGAGAGTATTCTGCACTTATGGCTTCTGAGCCTGAAAAGATGTGTTTTGTTTCGATGCTGCCCACCCAGGTACACGCATCGAGGGCTGGGATGAATACTTCCGCAAAAAAAGTTTTTATGAAGAGATCGCCAGACGGTAACGACAGCATTAATAAAATACCCTTCATTAAGTCAGTTAAGCCTGAACTCCTACAAGCAACTACGGAGCTAGAAAAATGATACCATAAGTGACTTTGCAAATGTTGGAAAACAAACTGGTTTGGAGCAATACAACACGAGCCACTGTCTCAGAAGTCTATGTGTTACCTCCATAACCATGTTATGGGATGCATTTTGTGCCGCTACAGCCATTATCTGTTCAAAAAAGACAAATGGGGCTTCTTTAGCTGGATCATTCAGTTGACAGCTATCACTGATAAATTCGTAATAGTGTGTGCTGTCTAACTACATTACTTTGGTCTCTCAGATATCCGAAATAATTCCAAGCACAGCTCTCTCCTAATTGTCTTATTTGAAACGCAAACTGATGAAGAACAAGCGGTATTTCCAGTCTAAATAGATTTTTAGTTTAAAAAACCTACCACATTTTACCAAACCAGATTTTATCTTACAAAGTGGAGTTACTCAGTAATACTAAGCTGATGGTTTTGAACAGAGAGTAAAAGCGTGTGCCTGCTTGAAGGAAAAAAATTTGTTATTTGCAATCCTTGTAGAACTCTCAATGTATATATAATATGTATAATGTATATTATATATGTGCACACAGTGGCAGGCTTCTATGGGAGAAGCAGCATAGTAGCAGCTGGCACCACTACTTCTACAGTCAAATGCAGATTAGCTATCTTGGTCTATTCTGAACCTTCAGTTTTCACACATCTTGCCAGGGCCATAGAAGATTTAGAGAAAAAACCACTCGGAAATACTTAAAATACAGCAACTTCTTCATGACAGTGTGAGAAGGAGCAAGGCATTCAATGGCAACTGCTCACTTTTGTCCATCATCTCAGCTGTGTGTCATGATCACAGGAAAAAGGGAAGCAATTCTTAGTCCTGGAGAAGCTGCTTCAAGATGAGGAATAGTTTCCTATATGAAAAGCGTGTTTTGCTCTGAATATGCAGCCTATTCACAACTACTAGCATCTTGCAGAGATGTTGGAATCTTACTTTAATCTTCTGAAGACAGCACAGAGAGACTGACTGCACACAGAAATTATTTCTCATTTTTCTAATATGCTCAATATCGCCACAACAGAAGCAAACTGACTAATTTGGCACATTACTAATGGGAAAAAGAGGGAATTCTGTTCCTCCCCTTATCTTCCTTCCCCTGTCACCAGCTTTTGCTGCTCGAAGACATACATTCCAAAATACCTTTACAGCTTTCTTTACGTCTTTTAATTTAAAAATATTAGGCAGAGCACACATTTCCTTCCCACTTTTACTAAAGGCCTAGAGAACTGGAGTTTGCTCAATCCTCATCTGACATCTGGGAATTGAAACTGTCAAGCAGCGAAGGTGAAATGCTAAAAAGAGGAAAGCTCTTCTGTCCTTCAGCTACTCCAGCTTTCGATTTACGTTGGGTTTGTATTGTACTTTTAATGCTCTGACCTAGTCTTTAAAATACCCCAACAAACCACAGCACAACATCCCCAGAACGGCCGAGCAAGTTAACATCCAAAAAGATAATCTATCCACGTCAGTGCAAGCGTTAAGATTTCATGTCGGTTAAAGAAAATCGGATTTGAGTTGTGAACCCAATACACCTTAAAAATAGATAAACTGCATTCAAATTGCAACCTAAAGCAACTCCAATTTGCAACAGTAAAATGTTCGGATATCACAGATTTATAGAAGCATTAGCCTCTAAGGTCCTTCATTGTCTTCCAAGGTGGTGAGATCCTGGCCCAGGTTGCCCTCATCCCTGGAGGGGTTCAAGGCCAGGCTGGATGGGGCTTGGAGCAACCTGGTGTGGTGGGAGGTGTCCCTGCCCAGGGCAGGGGGGTTGGAACTGGATGATCTCTGAGGTCCCTTCCAACTCTAAACATTCTATTATTCTATGATTTTCCTCTGAGGAATGGCTAATATTCTTCTGCAGATGACTAATCCTCAGGGGATTTTAGCTGCAGAATTTTGGGGGTGGGTGGGGAACACGACTCTCACACATAGCCTATTCATAAAGGCTTTCCTTCATCCTTAAAGCACATTGCTTTTTTTCCAAGTAGTACCTTCATCTATGCTGAGAGCTTCTCATTATTGTTTACTGTTTGACACATCATCATATTTCACTAAAAGCAAATATCCATCTTCTTGAACTTTATGCTTCTGATTACTTTTGCTCTCTTTTCTTAGTCTCATCTTCTCCTTCTGAAGAAAACTTTTGCTTATTTGTACATGCCTAGTTAGCAAAATTTGCCCCGAGATCACAGGATTTCTCAGCAACAGGAAAAATTCGCATGGCAGGGAAGCACATGTCATTAGCTTAAATGGCAACAAACACACAAACAAGCAAAGGAAAGGTCACGTCCCACTATACAGCCCCCTTTGGGGCACCCTGTGTGGAGGGTCAGGCAACAACTCTATTACTACAAACATGTATCAATCCTCTTATTTTTTTTAACTTTCACACTTAAAATCATAGAATGGTTGGCCTTGAAAAGGACCCTGAGCATCATCCAGTCCCAATCCCCCCTATCCTGGGCAGGGACACCTCCCACCAGATCAGGTTACTCAAAACCCTGTCCAACCTGGGCCAGGGTCTCCCCACCCTTGCAGCAAGGAATTTCTTCCTGAGGTCTCATCTGATTTTCCCCTCTGTCAGTTTAGAACTGTCATCCTGTGCCTCCCCTCCCTGACCAAGAGGCCCTTCCCCATCTCTCCCGTGGCCGCTTTTGGTACCAGAAGCCTTCTCTTCGCACTTAACCACCCCATCAGTCTCAGCCTGTCTCGATAGCAGAGGTGCTCCAGCCCTCCCATCAGCATTGTCGATCTCTCCGTCTGACTGTTCAGTTCTGCAGCTTCGGTGCTGCATTAAGACAGGATTCAAGTTATGATTTCTGTTTGTCCGCACACACCATCTACTACCTCATCGTGTGTGTATCTTCTGGTTTCACTTTTTTCACCTATGCTCTTCTAATAATTTATTGCAACTATATTTGGTATTTTCAGTTCAAGTTACAATTTTATAGTCCGATACGTAGGTTCTCCATAAAAAGATTGGATTCTGTACAAAACGTATAAGTGCTGACCTTTCAAGACAATACGATTGCATCCCTTTTTATTTGACAGTTATCGGCTAGTCAAGAGTTCTGTAAAAAACAGGCAAATATTTTTATAGGTCAAAGTCACATGAAGTACAATTTCAAAGGACTGATGCTAGAAAAGCCCAACAACAAACAGGTCCTGAATTTCAAGGCTTCAAATAGGGAGATTCGGGAGAAATTCAGATAACCCTTTTTAAAAGGGTTTTCCGAGCAAGACTCAACACAGCACAGACATTCCTGCCGTGCAGCCCTAATGGCACACAGGTGCAGCCTTTCCAGAACCTACCAAATGGAATATTCTTCCACTGGAAGTTTAGTAAACACACAGATGAATGTGAGAAGAGAAATTCAAGGAACAGTTTAGAGCAAAAACACGAACAGCCTTCCGTCTAGAAACATTAACAAGCAGGACTTCTACTTCATGTGCAGAGCGGACTAACCAAATCAAATGAGGTCGCCCAAACTTGAAATGCTCATTCAAAGCAGTATTTGACTGGAATTAACTTCCCCTGACACCACTAGATGTGATCTTAATAGGGTTCTGCTTCCTCAAAGACCACGTAAATACTTCCAGTAACTAACTTGGCAATTAAGCTCTAGATAAGCGCTCCTGCATCTCTCACTGCAGCAAGTCAACGCAGCTGTACTGGAAAACGAAAGGCCTCGACAAAAGTCTCCAACGCAGGCAAATCTGCTCTGAAAAATCACACAGAAGATAAAAAAGCTGCAGACTGGACACAAGGCTTCTCTGAAAAGGAAAGCTAGTTTTTTTAAAAAAAAATAAAAAATAAAAAAATACATCAAGATTGTAGAAGAACATACTCGGATTCCACAATTTCTTAGGTCACAAACAGAAAAATCGTATCAAGCTTAGGGAACTGTTAAGCTCCTAAGTTTTCTGCAATCTTTGTTATTTTGAACACTAAAAAAAATATATATATTTCTAAAAACAACAAAGATTGAAGTTGTCATCCCCATAACACAGTCTGCCACAAAAATGAGAACTCAGCAGTTAACAACAACTCACAATCTTAAAGCGAAGCTTCTACAAGTTTGGCGTACGGCATCAGATGTGGCACCAGAGCAGTAACGCTACAAGGCCTTTGCTTGGCTCTTTAGTAACAGCGAGGAATAATTTAGAAGCAATTAAGTTTATTATGAAACTTGAGAAATTTATTTAAATACTCGAAATGCAAAACTCATTTATCACTGCACAACCAGAACGTTGGCCTTCCAGGTTTGTTTTCCTTCACTGCGATCCAAACTAAGGGCATTTTTCATTCCTATAAGGAATGACTTTACAACACCAGACCACAGTAACTGAATATTTGCAGATCTTTTCAGTTTTTTACCTTGTATTTATTACGGACAACATTTTCTTTACTTCTGTCTTGTACAGAGCAGCATAGTAAGCTCTTCTTCAGTAAACAATGAAAGCAACCATAACAGAGCCTTACAAAAAGCTTACCTCTAGGAATAGCGACCAAAACTACCCACGAAAAAGAAATGCAAGAGGAAACTGATCTTTCAAAGGTGTTTCTCTCATTAGATACCTGTTTTTAAAAGGTTAACACGACTAATTTTATCCACACAGACTTACAATGGGGTTTGTTTTAGATAAAGCATAAGATATTCACAATCTACAGGCCAGGTATCACCGGGTAACGTACAAGAGGGAGCAGGGGGTGGTTAAACAAAGGGATTAAAAATGATTGAATCTGGTTAACCGGGAGGGTGACGTATGGAATCCAGGACACGCACACAAAAGTTCTTTTGCCAACACAGGTTAGCGAGGTGGAAGGACAGCTCGTCTGCAAGCAGTGGCCAGATCAGGAAA
>VZRU01015420.1:11099-21852 GCA_013398155.1 Pedionomus torquatus
GCAGTTGTAGTTTGTTTCTTCTTTTTGTTGTTTTTTTGGTTTTTTTTTTTGTTTTGTTTTTAATTCTTCTCATTTAGGTTGCGTTTCCTCCAGAGGTTTCTAACTCTCAGCACTTCCCAGCGCTCTCTCCGCCCTCGGCTGCCTCTCGCCTCTCTATAACCCCCCCCTCTCTCAAACACAGAACGGGTGGCTTCAGCCGGGGGCCCAGTGAAGAGGATTTGCTCCTTAACAGAACTGGAATCGTGAGGCCTTAGCTTTGACTTCTGCTCCGGAGAAGTTGGAGTGCACTTTTATATAATCCGAGACATTTTAATGTCCTGATTTGAAAACTGGTAGGTTGTCCGTATTTACTGACTTTTTCTTCAGAAACTTGACGGGAAAATCCTCCTAAACTTGAGACCCCCTCAATTCCTGTTTGATGCCTTCTCTCTCTTGGTTCCAGAGAACTGCTTTTCTGTGCATTCTGGGAAGAGCATTCGTAGATGTCGATGGTGTGTGGTACTGGAGGTCCCCCAGGAATGCACAGCTCATCAGGCCTCGCCCTGCTTCTCTCTTAGGTCCTTCATTCTTTTTTCTTTAAATACAAATTTCCTCGAGACTTCTGTTTTTCCCACCAAATTTCCAATAGGAATTATTGGACAGCTTTATCCAGGTAGCGCCGTTTCAATCATAATTGTACAAAAATGTCCAAGACCTCCGGCTGGAGGCACCCGAGCCGAAGGATGGATGAGGGCAACCCTTCTGCTTCCTGCTGGCAGCCCCCTTGTCCAGTGTCAAAGCCTGGAGCGGGTTCCCTCGGGAAGCAGTTAGTTCTGGGAGGTTTTTTTATGGGTGTGAATTATTACTTTCACACCGTCTTAAGATGCATCTTGGTCCCTTACGTCGAATCATAGAATGGTTAGTGTTGGAAGGGACCTTGAAGATCCTCGAGTTCCAACCCCCCTGCCCTGGGCAGGGACAACGTGTGCATTGTTTCACCGCGCTGGCCATTGCTTCCAAAAATTTTCCAAAACTTTTGTTTTACCCAAATTTTTCACCAAAACACAACTTTTTGGTTGGAGGCTGGAAGTTTCAGGCTGCAGACTCGCTGCTGGGGAACAGACCCCAGGCGAGGGGTCTGGTGCCTGAGTTAAAAGGTGATCAGTTATGGAATTTAGGCTGCTGGTTTAATGTGTTACTGAACTGGGACCGGTTTCAGAACTTCTAGTCTCCAGAAACTGAGCTCTGCTGGAAGGAGAATAGGGGTAGGAAAAGGAGAAGGAGAATAGGGGTAGGAAAAGGAGAAGGAGAATAGGAGAAGGGGTAGGGCTGAGATTGCACCGCCTGACTTACCGTGTGCAGTCTCAGTTCATACATAGATCTTAAAATAAATATACATATATAAAAATCCAGGTCTCGTGAGACTGAACATGGTAAACAAAGACCCTCAATGGTTAAGAGAGAGTGTGTGCGTGTGTGCACATATACATGCTTAAATATTTTAGTGTATATGTGTAAACATACTTGTGGGGGACTTTAAATTAAACTAACTGAATGTTCCCACTCTGCTCCTTCGCTTAATGCCGGGATTTCCCGGACTGGCCTCAGGAAGCAAATGTGTTTTTCAGGATGGGGTGGGTGGGAATCCTCGTCGGGTGAAGGACTGACAGATGTGAGCCCTTGGGAAACCAGAACTGGCTTTGACCTGGTGGCTGGGGAGCTGGATGTTCTCGTTCCCTGCGTTGCTCTTGCCCGAGGAACATCCAGAAGCCAGGGGATTCTGCTTTGCACACTAACATGCTCTGTTATTGTTTTCCCTGCACCAAAAGCAACACCTGCTTCAGTTTCACTCCTCTTTTTGTGCAACAAGATTCATTTTCAATCCGTTTCAGGCTTTTATGGTTTTTTGGTTCTCGCGGGCTTCTCTTGTCCCATGTGCTGTGTCCCATCATCGCTCTCTCGGGTGGTTGGAAATAAGGGGTTGATCTGTAGCGTCACCCCGTGCCCTTCTCAGGGATGGGGATGGAGGAAAAAAAGTCACTTGGTTTTTAAAGCAAAATGATGGGGTGAACACGCTGGCTTGGTTCTGCCTGTCTGATTTAAATAGTAATAATAATAACAATAATTTCCCACCTTTCAGCGAAGTTGTCCCTTGTAGTTGAGATCTTCTGCCTGAAACACTCCAGAAAACAGAGGAGAGAGGGAATGGCCGTGGTGGGCTCATTCCCTGCCCAGGGTCATTAAACACTTGTCTTTCACCCACTGATGAGATTGTTTTCCTTTACCTTGTTGAATCCTTTGGGGTTTTCTCCAAAATCTTTATTTAAAGTATTTAAATGACCTCCTAATACTGTACTGAAAATTTAAAAAAAAAATAATAAAAAAATAAAGAAATACATTCCATGGTGAAATCTCAGCTGTATTTCTCTTACCGTTTTTGTCTTTTAAAAGGCTCATAATTTCAAGGATTCAAAGCGTAATAAGGAAGGGAGAATTAATTTGCGAGCGGGCTCCTGCTGTTCTGTCGGGTGTTGACGGCGGTGAGAGCTGAGCTTGTGTCTCTATTTCTAAGGTTAGTGTCCTCCGAAAGAACACTCTGACATTAAGAAGTCCCCATGGTGGTATCTTTTTAAGTCTCATACCTCGGTATTTGTTGAAACGAGTATCTTTTTTTTTTTCCTTTTATTGCTATTTTTTTAGCCTTTAGCGCTGTCGCTTCCAGCCTGTCCATGGTTTGGCCCATGGGACACCCCTTCCCGTCCTGCAGGAAGGGCTTGATCTTTGATCTTCCCTTCTTGAGGGCTGAATCAGAGCTGTGTTTATTTTTTTTTTTATTTAAGAAGGTTGGAGCAATTCAGGTGTTGGTACCTGCGAGGTACAACTTTCCTTATGGCTTTCATTTCCAAACTGTGGCTCGAAGAAAGGATGTGTCTCGGGATGAGATTAAACACCAGCTCAATGCCCTGGGGAATTTTTCAAGTAAATAGTTTTATTGTATTTTATTGAAATACAAAAGGCTTACATCCAGCAAATATATTTGGTAATTAATAGTTGACGGTGATAAATACGGTCGTGTAATTTTAATCATTATTAAAATACACATTTTAAAGTTACTTATTTTTTTATATATATTTTTTTTTTTTAAATCTGACTAGCGATAACTGGTATGAATGGAGATGGACTAAACACATACAAAAATACGTTTGTAATGAAAAAAAAAACCCAAACAAGAAGGAATTCCACGAGAAGGAATGCTCTTGGCATTCTCCGTGGGGTAGGAACTGGGGGGAGCAGCGGGGAAAAAGCTGACCCTGGTGTCGCAGGGAGGCGTTCCTCGAGTATCATTCTGGAGTGTTCCCCTGTAAAACCACATCTTGGGTTTCTTTTTGTTAAATAAAGTAAAAAAAAAACCAAAAACGCCCAAAAACTAAAACAAATGCTGTTTAAGTGGTGGAAAAACTCAGCCCTGGCGTTTTAAATAGTAGGTGCTCTTATGAGCAAGATCCTTTAATAACTGCCTCCTGCAAAATTCTGTTACTGAGCAGGGACCTCCCTCCCTGCAGAGTCACCGCTTTGGGGGGTTTCGTGGGGAAATCTCCCGTGGGGCCGGGAGGGTGGTTCTTTATGGGCCAGGGGGTGTCAGGAGGGTGGTTCTTTATGGTCCGTGGTGGGGGTGTCGGGAGGTGAGGCTGGGGCTTTGCTGCGGGAACCGGGTGGCGCCCAGTGGAAGGAATCAAATTAATTAAAAACAACTCCCACCCGAGCTGGGAGGAGCCGGGGGCTCGGTTTGGGCTGTAGAAGCGCAACTTTTTGGCTGTAAAAATGCAACTTTTGGGCTTTAAAAGCGCAACTTCTGGCCTGTACCGAGCAGCAAACGGCACCCAAGCATCGTACAGCACTGGTGCTGCCTAAAAATGTATATATATGGAGATATATATCTACTATATAGGGATATATAGATATATATCACATTTACTGTATAGGGATATATAGATATATATCCACTATATAGGGATATATATATATATCTCTACTGATGGTGGCTCAGGATGGGTCCATAGAGCAGAAGGGACTAAGCCTCTAGAAAACAGAGTGGCCGCCCGTTGTCTACTTATATTTATTTAGCAAAAACTAATGGTAACCTCTTGAAATTCTCTGGGGGGGTGGGGGCCTGAGTGTAAGGTGTCCCTCTGTGCGCCACCCCAGGACCTTCTCCTTCCTCAGGGGGACCTAAATCCGTTCCCAAAAGGTGAACTCATGTGGATTTTGTGCCTCTGCATAAGGTGTGGGTGCAACCCCCAGCGGAAGAGGTGAAGCAGCCCTGGGGGTGTGGGGGTTTCACCCCTGTGTCCATCACGTTTCTTAACAGAAAAACAGGGATCTGACGGTGGTGGAAACCGTTAATTAAATTAAATCCCACCTCCGGCATGGTTTGTGTTGGGGCGGGGGGAGAGCGAGCCGCTCCCCGAGCGCTGCCAACGTGAGGGAGGGTCGGAAGAGGGTGGGAAATATTTGTGGCAAAATATCACTGACCTTTTTTTTTACAGTATTGAAAAATGTGGCCTCTCGGCTAAATCTGTGCCTAGTGCCTGGCTCGGGAATAAATATTCAGTTGAGATGCAGAAGCACTGGGGGCCTAACGCCAGTGTCTTAGCGCCGGCGACTTCTTACCGGGCAAGTTCTAGATGTCACTCGGTCGACTTGGTCACGTTGTTGTTCTTTAATATAACGGTATTTTTTAAAAACTGATTTTAGAGCTAAAAAGATACATCTTTAGGAATCCTTGAATTTTTTTTCCCTATGCATAATCCACCTGAGGTCCGGTCTGGAATAACGCAGGCCTTCGTTATTTAATACCTGTAAGAGAAACTCTCGTAAGACATTTGAAAAGCAACTTTTGAATGTGAAAATGTGTAACTGATCTACTGGGACAAGGCAAGAGCTCCCTGAAATCTGTCGAGAGGCTCTCCAGTTCCTTGTGAGGAGAACTGAGTTAATCCTGAGGTTATTTTACACACGAAGTCATTGAATTTATAGAATCATAGAATGGTTAGAGCTGGAAGGGACCTCAGAGATCATCCAGTTCCAACCCCCCTGCCCTGGGCAGGGACAACTCCCACCACACCAGGTTGCTCCAAGCCCCATCCAGCCTGGCCTTGAACCCCTCCAGGGATCACAGAATGATACCACGTCCCCCCGAGTGTCACCTCCGCTTGTACCTGTCACCTCGAGTACTCAAGGAGACCAGGAATCCTCTGTCTGATGAAGATTGGTGAAAATTAATCTTGATAGTGTCGTTATTTGCTCCTTTTTTATACCCAACAATGTCGTGTCTCTAGAGCCAGGGCCGTCCTGCGCTGCCCCCTCCCTCGCTGGTAACAGACACAAACAGCCACACTGAAACCTTTTGGTTCCTAATTGGGCTGGGATTTCCTGGGATACAGGAAAATGAAATTACAGGATCCAGGAAAATGAAATTACGAGACAGTCTGGTGATTTTAGAGATTTTTTTGGACTCGGTTTTTCTCCTTTATTCTTTTTTTATCCCCTCCCGAAAGCTACCAGGGGTGTCCCAGCCTTGAAACAGCGCCTGGGATGCTCAAAGCGACGTTCTGCCTCAAACTCTCTGTATCTTAACGAGGTTCTTTTCAACTGCTCTGTCATTCCTGTTCAAGCCTCCCCCCCCAGGTAGCATTTTGCATTTCAGATCTTCTTTCTTCGTGTGTTTCAGCGATTCCCTCGTTAGCAAATGAGCCCACGGGGTGGAACTCGGTGGCATCAAAACCCTTCAGAAGGGGTTGGTGGTGTCGTATCAAGCATCCAAAGAAAAAACAGCTTTTCTTTGGGTGGAATTAGCACCAAGGGGCTTCCTCCTGGTCATACTGGCACGGGGGAAACTCAGCGGATTGGTAAAGTTCTTGGAAAGGGTCACAAACCTTGGTTTTGTCCGACGGATGCTGTAAATGAAGAATTTTGGAGGCTTAACTTGTCAGTCCTGGCTTTGTAAGCTGGTCCGGTGACCTACAGCAGGTGAAAAAGAAAAAGGAAAAAAAAAAAAAAAAGGAGAAACCCAAATTATTTCAGTAAATGACAAAGGAGCACTCGGGATGGGCCGCCAAAGCCATGCAAGAGCTGTAAGAGCAGCGTTTCTGCGTCCTGCTACCAGCAGCAGATGTGGCATGAAAAATGAATGAATTAGTCTTTTTAGTTCTGCAGTTGCCAAGTGAGAGATTAGAGTGGAACCTGAGCGAGCTGCGGAGTTAATACGGGTCGGGACACACACACACACAGCGTGTTATCTGAGGTGGGGCCGTGCGTGGAGGGGTCAGAAGAGCCTTCCCGCGCGTTTTTACCTCCGTGCTGGGTTGTGTTCTCCAGGTCAGGAACCGCCTGGTGAGCAGGGATCCCCGGGGAGGTGACACGGGCACCTACGCTCCGAGCCCTGCGGCAAAAGCCGGTGACGGGCTCGTCGAGCTCAAAAGCGGGGTTAATCCTGAGCCCGGTTTCTGAATTGCAGCTGGCGAGGGGGAGGCCTCTACAAGGCAGAACATTTCGGTTTAGGTAAGATTTTTAAATTGCCAAAGAGGGGAAAAAATAAAATAAAATAATTTTTTTAAAAAAAAAAAGGGAATATTTTTGAAATGCGAAGGAAAAAAAAAAAAAAGATGGTGAGCGGCTTACTGCAAATCAGAGTTGCTTTTGCTTTTTCTTCTCAACTTAATAATTAAAACGATGAAAAGAAAACCAAGGCTCAGTAAGCCGAGAGTGAGAGGTCTAAAAATGAAGGGCTGTGTGGGCTCTGGAGCAGGTTTTGCACAGCGCTCTCCTTGGTAAAGCTGGTGTCTGCGGACAGGGCACCTGAAACAGGCAGAGGAAGAGAAAAACAAGACGCGACTTGGAGGCGGAAAACACCCCAGCCCCTGGCGTGGAAACACAGGAGAATCTGCAGTTGGGTACGGACTGAGTGTTGCCAGCACCGGGAATCGATACGGGTCTGGAGGGAGGAACGTGGCTGGTAACGGAGGAAGGAAAACGGTCCCGAGAGCCGTGAGCGTTGGACCAAAACCGCCCGTGCACGCTCTGTGCCAGCCTACAAATCCTGAAGGCAAGCCTGCATCCGAAGCATCTCTGATAAATTTCCATGCAGAGCCGAGATAATGTTTTGTCCTGGTTTGAGGTAAAATCAACCAATTCTCTGTTTCACAATTTTACTTCTTTACCCGTGCCTCTTCCAACTAACAAGCCTCTGACATCAACAGCGCGTTGGTCAGAAACTGTTCGCTCTCCCAAGTGATGAGACCTGGCGACACCAAGGGACGGTGCAGAGAGGCCCTTGCCCATCCTTATTGCCAGAACCAAGGGCAGATGATTTCATTATTTGCCCCCTTGGAGGGGTTGGAAGTGGAAAAGCGTGGAGGGGTCACACTGTGGGGAGGAGCCGACAGGACAGGGGACCCAGAACTGACCAACAGGGGTATTCCATCCCATCCCCATCACGCTCAGTGTAAAAGCTGAGGGATCAAAGGGTCAACTCTCCTTCCTCGATGGCCGACGTCCAAGGAGGACCCTGCCTGTTCCTCTGCCCTTGATCCCAATTCGAGCGTTCCTGACCCCAGATCTGGCATCCAGCTCCTGTCGGTCACCAAGTCTGGTTTGGGACTTTTCCCAATGTCTGCTGGTGACGTGGTTATCATCCTGGGAGCTTGATCTGGTTTTGTCCATACTGTATCTATTTCATTATTACTTTCTTACTTTAATTTTAGCATTAATACTTCATTAAAGTAGTTAGTTAATTATAAAATCCTAAAACTCCCTTATATCTTCCTGTCCTTTCTATTTTTGTGGAGGAAGCACCATCTGTCAGTCTGGTTTTGGTCAATGTGGCTGAAACCACGACACGTTTGTGGTTTAGAACCGTCGAAGTTGTGGTGTGTTTGCGAGTTGAGGTCTAAACCCTCCTCTGAAGCCTGTGCCCTGTTCAGGGGTGGCTTTGGTCCGAGCAGCAAGGTCTGAAATAAGAATTGCACGACAAAGGGCTGCCTTCGGGGCGAGGGAGAAGAACTGCCGTGTCTTAGAAGAGCACACAGGGCTTCCAGATGGGGAAAACCAGCGTGGTTCTGAGGAAATTCACAAGTCAAACAAGCGCTTAATTAAAGCAAATAACGGGCTGCAGCTTTCTCCCTGCAGACAGTCCAAGCCCGTACGGGCTGCGACTGGGGGTAGGTTGGTTGGTTTCTCACTTGCTGTTATTCACAAAAAGCTTCGGTTACTGTCTGTGTTGGTTTTGGCGTTTGAAGGACAGTTTGGTCGTGGCTCTGCATCAAGTCAGGGCATTTCTGAAAGGGAAAGGTGCTAATTCCCCCAGTGCCTTGGTCCTGGAGGAGTCCTGCTGCTATCTGAGGACAGTTTTGAGGAGGACCAGGCTGATTTCTGGTACCAACCACCGCAGCTGCTCTCCTGGGAATCCACGGGTGATTCGTGGTTCTAAGGCAGGAACCGAGCAGTGACTGCGGTCAACGCACTGTCACCCTCCCTTAGCCCTCCCGTGGTGCCTGCTGTGATGCTGCTGATTGTGCACAAAATGACCAATGTCACTGATGCTGTTAGTGATGTCATCACACGAATAATTTGACCAAGACTGTCAAAATCAAGGCTGGGCTGGATAGGGCTTGGAGCAACCTGGTGTGGTGGGAGGTGTCCCTGCCCAGGGCAGGGGGTTGGAACTGGGTGATCTTCGAGGTCCCTTCCAACTCTAACGATTGGATTCTAAAAAAAATACCTAGATCCCGGTGTTCCCTGGGCACCAACAGGCAGGAACGGATTTATCCTTCCTGAGGCTATTTATACTGGAGAAGGGGATTGCACAGGAGCTTAAAGCGCCTGAACACCCAGCTCTTGGCTTATCGGTGTAGTTCATGCTGCTGGAAAGCGCAGCCCCAGCCCTGCCTGTTGGTGCAATAGGCTTGGCGGGGGTTCGTTAAGCGTAATTAAGGCTGGGCACTGTTTCTTTACCTGCAGACAGCTCCTCGTCCCGGCACTAGCTGGCATTTCCCCCCGTTGTCGCAGAGATGGGGCTCCAGCTCGCAGAGGCTGCGGCAGGGCAGCCCGTCCCGGCTGGCATAGCCAGGTTTGCAGAGGCAGTCGGCCTCCTTCGTCCACTCGTTCATCACGCACTCAGAAAACTCGTCACAGGCCATGAATTTGCAGGGGTCTGCCTGATCCGCTGTAAAAGAGGGGGAAAATGGTTAATGGGGGCATCACCCCGACGCAGGATACGGGGCTGCTGCAGGAAACCATTCCCATCTACCGGCCGGCTACTGTGAGCCTCAGCAGAGGGTACCGTGTAGGGTGAATCTGGGGAAGATCTTCTTTGCTGTGAGGGTGGTGAGACCCTGGAAGAGGTTGCCCAGAGAAGCTGTGGCTGCCCCATCCCTGGAGGGGTTCAAGGCCAGGCTGGATGGGGCTTGGAGCAACCTGGGGTGGTGGGAGGTGCCCCTGCCCAGGGCAGGGGGTGGCACTGGATGGGCTTTGGGGTCCCTTCCAACCCAAATCATCCCATGATTCTGTGATAAAAGGACACACATCCATCTTTCTGTAGGTGACAGAGTAAGTTTATATTTACTCATGCATTTGTTTCCCCATCATTGCAATGTCATTTTTCTACTGACAAGCATTTTCAAGCTTGGATATTTTTTATCCTTTTTTTAAAATTTTTCTTTTTTAATAGAATCACAGAATGGTTAGAGATGGAAGGGACCTCAAAGATCACCCAATTCCAACCCCCCTGCCCTGGGCAGGGACACCTCCCACCAGACCAGGTTGCTCCAAGCCCCATCCAGCCTGGCCTTGAACCCCTCCAGGGATGGGGCAGCCACAGCTTCTCTAGGCAGCCAGGGTCTCACCACCCTCACAGCAAAGAAGTTTTTCCTAATATCCAACCTAAATCTCCCCTTTTCCAATTTAAAACCATTCCCCCTTGTCCTGTCCCTCCACTCGCTGACCAAGAGTCCTTCTCCAGCTCTCCTGGAGCTTTCTTCAGATGCTGGAAGATATTTTTTAAACTCCAAGTCCTGGTGGCAGTGTGTTCTCCCTGGTTTTTCCCCCTCTTCCCTCCCCCCTCCCCAGCTGCATCGAGACCATCAGAACCTCAGCTGCAATAAGTTGCACCTGGAGTTCAGGGGAGGGCTGGCAATGCAGCCAAATTGCTGTCTGGAGTGGGGGCTTAGGTATTTTGTTCCCATAAGAATATGCCTCTAGGTGAATTATTTTATTTTCTTGATGGTGGGCAACCCAAAAGCCCTGTGAGCTCTCCTGGAGGGCAGTGGCTGTACACCAGGGTCTCCGCTTTGGTGGGGACACGTGCTTAAGATTCTCCTCCTCAAGGCTGAGAGATTCCTCGCTGCAACACGTTCTCAGTAAGTAAGTGAACTTTGAAATCTTGGCTAAGTGATATAAGGGTTTGATATAATCCTTTAGACGTAAATCATTGATCAAGTCTGGGACTAGGATGGGATCCAGCTTCACCCAGACTCCTCTCTGAGAAGGAGGAGGTCCTTTCTGAACCTCCTGACTCAACGGGAGGGTCTCCCTGGCAGCTTGTCTGACCCTGTCCTGTTTGCAAGAAGTAATCAAGTGTACTTTCCCATCGGATCTCATAAAACATCATTGCTTTTCCTACTGATTTTGTTAAATCGCTCTTTCACCTGAATAAATATTTCCCTGCTTTCTTGCGAGTGAAGAAAGGAGTTTGGCTCCACCTGCCACAGCACTGGTT
>VZRU01015420.1:28174-98503 GCA_013398155.1 Pedionomus torquatus
AACTTCTTTGCTGTGAGGGTGGTGAGGCACTGGAAGAGGTTGCCCAGAGAAGCTGTGGCTGCCCCATCCCTGGAGGGGTTCAAGGCCAGGCTGGATGGGGCTTGGAGCAACCTGGTGTGGTGGGAGGTGTCCCTGCCCAGGGCAGGGGCTTAGAACTGGATGAACTTTAAGGTCCCTTCCAACTCTAACCATTTCATTATGATTCTAATACAGTTGTTGAACTCCACCACCAAATTCACTTTTCTGTTTTGCCGTGTGTCCTTTTGGACTTTTGCATCTTTCTCAAGAATGTATTGANAGTCAACTTTAATTATTTTCAAGCATCCAGTGTGGGCAGGTTAGGGCACAGCACAATCGGCACGTTCCTGAGCTGACCCACTGCCCTGTTGTACCCTGAGAGAAAATCCATATCTAATCACCTTCCCCCCGCTAAGCTATGATATATTTTAAAAGGCCTATTTTTTAAAGCCAATGTATAGGCACAAGCCTCAGATACAAGCAGCCCTGCTCTGCTGTTGATGTGAAGCTAAGAAAAAGCCAACTAAGTGACATGCCAGGCATATCTCTGGAGTCTCCTGAGCAAGTAAAAACTTTTCATCACTGGCTTCATAAATTCTTTCTTCATACCCTGACAGCATTCCAGCCCTGTGGATCCTTCACAGCTTATCGGACTGAATTGTGGCAGGGTCTGATACTGTTAGAATACTGGGCTCTTCAGTGGACTCGGGAGGTGATGGTCCCCCTGTCATTGGCATTGGTGAGGCCCCACCTTGAGGACTGGGTCCGGTTTTGGGTCCCTCACCACAAAAAAAGACCTTGAGGGGCTGGAGCATGTCCAGAGAAGGGTAACGGAGCTGGTGAGGGGTCTGGAGCACAAGTCTTGTGAGGGGAAGCTGAGGGAGCTGGGGGGGTTCAGCCTGGAGGAGGCTGAGGGGAGACCTTCTGGCTCTCTCCGACTCCCTGAAAGGAGGGGGTAGCTGGGGACTTGGTCTCTTCTCCCAAGGAACAGGCCATGGGACAAGAGGAAACAGCCTCAAATTGCACCAGGGGAGGTTTAGGATGGAGACTGGGAACAATTTCTTCATGGAAAGGGTTGTGAAACTTTGGCAGAAGCTGCCCAGGGCAGTGGTGGAGTCACCATCCCTGGAGGGATTCAAAAGGTGGGTTTACACAGCACTTAGAGACATGGTTTAGCGATGGTTTTTATCAGCTAGGTTGAGGGTTGGGCTAGATAATCTCAGAGATCCCTTCCAACCCAGACAGTTCTATGATTCTTTAACCTCCCCCTGACCGTTGCGTTACGGTGTTCAAGTTGATTTTCACCCACCAATTGCATGAACTGTTGTTCTAGTGCTTTGTATTCTGTCGAGCTCCTATTGAAGAGGTCATCAGAAAAGTGCATGTTGGTGACCCTCAGGCTGAAGAAAACCACTAGCTCTTTGCCTTTGGCTGCGGTTGTCATGGAGCTGGTAGTTACATACTTCAGCGTGGGAGCCGGGGTGGCTTCTGTGGGCTCGGTTGTCAGCACCGAGATATAACCACTGCCGTGCTCCGCTTCGTCCAGAGCCGCTGTGCTCATGGCACCCAGGGGATCGAGCTCGGCAGCGATATCCCGCACGCCCATCCCCGTGCCGTCGGGAGGAAGGGGCTCGGATGCAGGCACCGGGGAATCGGAGGTTCCGAGGGCTTGCTCGATGACCAGGGGGCCGGTTGCCACGGCCGGGGGTGCTGATGGGTGGGATGGTAGCAGGTCTGTGACCTCTTCAGGCTGCCAGGTAGAGAGATGGCTTGGACCGAGGAAGAAGGGCAACGTTCCGTACGTGCCGGTGGGAGTCAGAACGTCATCGCCTGATGATGATTCTGGTTCATCCACGATCTTCACCGCTGCAGAGAAACAGAATCACAGAGTCACCTAGGTTGGAAGGAACCTTTTAAGATCATCTAGTCCAACCAATAGGGGGAAAAAAAAAGGAAAAGGAAAAAAAAAAAAAAAACCCAAACCGAAAAAAAGACGTTTTTCTTTTTCAAAAAAGAAACAGGGGAGAACCAAACAGCTGTTTTGAAAAGGAGCATGACAAACACCAAGCACGGAAACAAGGTGTACACTGTGTTTCCACTGAAGTATTTGTATATTTTTTTTTTTTTTTAAATAAGCTCTAATGCCACCTAAACATTGCAATGTTATTTCCATCGCTGAGGAAAGGCTACTGGAAAACAGCTCCCTGCCCACATGTTTGAGTGATGAGATTTCTGTGGGTTTAAATAATAATAACGGCGTTTGATGAATATTTCCCGAGCGGTTCCAAAGGGCATGTTTGTTCTGAAGGTACATGATGACACTCTCGGTTTCTACTGCCTGAAAGGAGTAGATGGCAGTTCTGAGCTCTCTGCTTGGATCAGGTGTATGCTGGACTCAGTCTGTTCCCCTTGGTGAGAGGTCAATGCTGTTATTGGCCAGTAATCATAAAAAGTGGTTAAAAAAACCCAGCATCACCTCTTCATAGAATCATAGAATGGTTAGAGTTGGAAAGGACCTTGAAGATCATCATGTTCCAGCCTCCATACCATGGGCAGGGACACGTCCCACCAGACCAGGTTGCTCAAAGCCCTATCAAGCCTGGCCTTAAATACTTCCAGGGATGGGGCAGCCACAACCTCCCTGGGCAGCCTGTTCCAGGGTCTCACCACCCTCACAGCAGAGGTGTTCCAACCCTCTGAGCATCTTGGTGGCTCTCTGCTGGACCTGTTCCACCAGGTCCATGTCCTTTCTATGTTGAGGACTCCAGAGCTGGACACAGGACTCCAGGTGGGGTCTCAGGAGCGCGGAGTAGAGGGAGAGAATCAGAGTAGAGGGGTAGAATCCCAAGGTCTGAGCAGTTGGCTCAGGTCCTCGTGTTTCTTGTGTAATCAAGGCTAGGGGCTGATTAGAGGAACAAAGCTTAGTGATGTTCTCTGCTTACAAAGCTCTTGCTGTTACCTGTTAGACTGGTCAGGAGTGAGAGTCGCTTATTAGTTAAGGGAACTCAGAACAGATTTCTCGGCATTAGTGCTTGGGGCGTTAATGCAGGATGATCTACTGACGGGATGAACCTGTGGCTTGGCGCAGCGACCTTCTCTCAGCATGACAACACACACTCACGGATATGATCCTGAGGGCATTTGTTTGGCAGATTACAATGTAGAAAGAAGTAAATAGAGGAGAAAGAAGTACTGAAATGGCTGTGAAATTGCAGCGTGGTTGAAGCAGAATAACCCTAGAACATTACACATCCGCGTGTGTGTGTATATATATATATATATAAATTGAGTCTATACATAGGCTATAAAAGTCTTCTGGCATCCTCTTACTACAAGCAAAGGAACTTAAAAGGCCTCGAGGGCATACCAAGATGATCTTCGGGCGCGTATCACCTCTTGTCATAAGCTGCCAATTCCCATCAGTCACTCTCTCCAGCCCGAGATGGTGTTAGTCCCCTGTGATGTGGGAGGAACCAGGCTCACCTGAAAGGCTGCTGAGCATTTAAAATATTGGCTTATATATAAACCCAATATTTATCAGTTTTCAGACTAGATATAAGGAAGAATTTTTTATTTTTTTTTTAATGATGAGGGTGGTGACAGGTTGCCCAGGGAGGTCCCATCCCTGGAGGGGTTCAAGATAAGCTTGGATGGGGCTTTGAACAACCTGGTCTAGTGGGAGGTGTCCCTGCCCAGGACATGGGTTGGACTAAATGACCTTTACTGGTCCCTTCCATCTATGATTCTGTATGTGCATATATATATATATATAACTTTGAAATGGAACACAAAATGCACTTAAAGTGGTTCATCATAAAACAATTATTTGTAAAACTTCACCCAGTTTGCCTTGTCGATGAGATTTTCAGAGCAGAAGGCTACTAAGCACCCAGGCAATTATTTTGTCAAACCTCTAAAAGTACAAACGCTGAAGATGTAGACATTATTCATCTCAGGATATTGTGTTTCATTCCCCATCAGTCAGGTGCGGGGAACCCACAGAGAGCACAAAATAAGACGCTGAACTCAAATACACCCCGAGAGGAACCATCCTGAAGGTTAAACAACGGCAGTGAATGGAAAAACTGCTGTCAGCAATAAAAAATACCCTCAATTCTAACTCTCAGCCACCACTTACCCTCCCACAAAGATGTTCACTGAACTCTTCAGCTGCTTTGGGTTTTCTTTTTTTTTTTTTTGTATTACTATGACCAGGCAGGACAATATTGTACTGAGCAGAGTTTTATATCTAAAATTAAATGGTGGTTGGCAAAGAAGTGCAAACACTAAATTGAGAGGCAATTTCCTGGGTACATTACTATATTAAATCTTTGTAGAAAGAGTGCTGCACGCAGGCATTTATTCCCATCTCAGGGAGTAAAATACATAGGTTGGATTGATCAGGAAAAATCAACTGCCATTTCAACAACTATAATTTAGGTATCTAATTAATCAGTCCTCTTTTTTTTTTTTTGTTTTTTTTTTAAGTGAGGCAAACCCTCCTAGTTGACCATGAATAAGGAACGGTTGTTTGGGAAAGGTTGAATTGCCATGAGACATTTTTCTAGTGGATTTACAGTAATAAGGAGAGCCAGAAGGTTATACGTTAAGAGGTCCTGGCATTTCATTTTCATTCATGAGCTTTAAGAAGCGCTGACGTTTCCTATCACCAATAGACAAATTTTCCAAGATTATGTTCTGCGTAGGAAAGGGACAGAATTGCAATGTATGTATTGGTATACCTGCTGGCTGAAGAAAGTAACCAAAGGAGGGAAAAGTGTGCAATTAGGAAATCGGTCCTTAAAGCAGGATAAGAGTCTCCTCACGGGCGGCTCTGCTGGTACCAGATGGAGCGTTGCAGCAAGGAGCTGCATTCAAATTTACATATTTTGTTGGTGCTTGAAATGTCACGAGATCCCTGGATGCAGGGCTGTTGTGAACAAGTAGATAAAGTGCCAAATCTGCGTTTGAGGTCCTTCGTTTTTAACTAGGGCGCAAATAAGATGAGGATTAAGAGAATTAAGAGAAGAGGATCATTAACCTAACCTGTCACAACAAATGTCTTGCAGCCCATAATTACTGATTAAGTTTGTCGTTTCAACTGCGATTCAGCCAGAATGATCTGTGGCTGTCGTTTGGTCTGTCTGTAAGAACGCCTCAGCTCTCGCCTGACTACACAGAATCACAGAATGGTTTGGGTTGGAAGGGACCTTGAAGATCATCCAGTTCCAAACCCCCTGCCCTGGGCAGGGACACCTCCCACCAGCCCAGGTTGCTCCAAGCCCCATCCAGCCTGGCCTTGAACCCCTCCAGGGATGGGGCAGCCACAGCTTCTTCTCTGGGCAACCTCTTCCAGTGCCTCACCACCCTCACAGCAAAGAATTTCTTCCTAATATCTAATCTAAGTCTTTCCTCTTCTAGTTTAAAACCATTCCCCCTTGGTCCTATCACTCCACTTTCTGACCAAGAGTCCCTCTCTGAAGCAGAAGTCCATAGGTTCCATATTAAATGATTTAGGTAGTTAGCAGCATTCACACTCGTAATTAAGGGATTATAAAGCTGGGTGTTAAGGCAGTATTCCTGAGTTTTATAAAAATACTAAGCAGACAAGTGTATAATTAGATACCTCGTATGGACAGTCAGTCAATGGTAGGATATTCCTAGAAGATGACAGGTTGCTTTTACCATTTCCAGAACCTTTGCCTCATCTGCCACCAAGCTCTCCAGACAAAAGGACATTCGGACACTCAAACACTTTGAAAGTCAGTTTTCTGATTAAAGTCCTCACTAAAGAAATGATTCAGCTGTGATTAGAAGACTCTTGAGAAGCAGTGGGATTAATAAGCACATGTACAACGAAAACAGGTTAAAAACACCAGAGGCTGCTGTGACTATTATTTATTGGAAGGTGTTTTGTATTGAAGTTCTGCACTATTTGCTCCCATAGTAAAATCATTTTAAAGTGCACCTTAAAGGAGTAAGATGGCATGCTAGATTGGGAAATCAGGGCTTGATTGGTGTTCGCCTCCGTGAATGAAATGGAGAAGCAAAACTGATCAGCAGTGAGTTTGCAAATGGGAATACACGTCTACAAAAGAGCGGAATCAAAGCTGAATGAGAAACATCTCGCTTAAAACCACGGCTTCGGGAGGAGTCTGGCAACTGGTCTACGATTAAATTTGAAAACTTTCCTTTTCAGAGAAAAATAACAAAGTTTAAAATAACAAATTCTGTGTGAAAATAACTTAAAGCTTTACAAACACCTAGAAAGGTAAAGAAGCGTTCCTTTACGTTTTGCAAATCCTACTGCATTCCACTGGGATGATTTTGGAGCTCCCCAAAGGGAGAACCTCGAAGGCCATTTGTGATTGATTTTACTTTAGAATGATCAGACGCAAAAATCTGTCAGGTTACAGTCCCTGCCCTTCAGAATTGAAAGCGCCCTCCAAATCCCTGCCTGCTTTCTCTATTTTTCTCACCAATGTGATAGAAAAAAAAAAAAAAAAAGAGCAGATTTTTGTAGCTGATGTGACCATCAGACAGTGTTGTGGTATCAAAGTTTATTTGTTTGCAAAATGGTAAAACCAGAACAGAAGTCACCCGTTATAAGTTCAAGTAGCGTGTTGAGCCAAGGACCTAAAAAACAGAAAAGACAAAGATGAAATTAGAAAATTAAAAACCCCACGACTCTCTTAAAATCTCGTTATCGCATGGGCACTCTAAGACTTGCCAAGAGAAATTAAACCACGGAATACTCATATATTTTTCTTTCATATTATATAGTCACTTGTATGTGAAAACCATGGGATTAATGGAAGGAAAGACATAGAACAGGGAGTAATTTGTTCTTCTAAACCACTGTGCCCCCCATGTAGGCAATCTGATTTTCCTCATAGTTTTGAAATGAAACCAGTGACTCAGAAAGAGATGGAAGGACAGATCTTACTGGTTTTCCACTGGGTTGCATTGTAAGAACACGTTACAGTTTTAGTGATATTGATGACTTTGGCTCAAATGCCTTAGCCCTGTCTTGGCTTATAAAATCCATCCATCCTGGCTGGATTCTGAACCTGAGCACTGTTGTTGGGGAGCAGGCAGCTTAAGTGTTAAAAGCAGCAATAAGTAGATAGTGTGGTAAAAAATGGATTCGTGCAGCCTTTAGCTGTACGTTTGCTTTGAAATTCCCTGAGCCACCTTCATGTAACAGTTGGGGTGCAGAGGTCTTAGGACGTAGGCTAGTTTCTCAAAAAAAAAAAAAAAAAGACATTTAAAAAAATAGTTGGGATTGTCGTTGTGTAAAAAATGTTTGGATTAAGGTAAATCAACTGCATTTAACGTCTCTTAACTGTTGATGGGTAGCAGTGATAACAGAAAGATTAAATATTATTTGTTACTGTAATAAAAGTCACTGATGATCGATGATCTAAGACGAGTTTAGGCAGGTCCTCAGCCACTGCTCTGGGCTACATATAAACTTAGGGGAAAGGACTGAAATGTATTATTGCTGCAGCATTTTTCCAACCTCATTCTTCCTCATCTCTGGAAAAATAAATCAAAACAATGGTAAGTTTTATGGAAAGGTATTGTTTAGGAATTGAAATCCTCAGGTACAAAGATGTCACTTCTGAGTAATCACAGAATGGTTTGGGTTGGAAGGGACCTTGAAGATCATCTAATTCCTGCCACGGGCAGGGACACCTCCCACTTGTTTTCTCAGTATCCCCCTGGCAGGTTTGGCTACGCCAACGATACCCTCCTCCCGCTCTCCTTGAAACCTCATCATTCCAAATTTCATGGCGATAAAGATGGTTATTAAAGGAGTATTTGGTCACGTATATAATTTTGATGATGAACTCAGTTATCTAGACTTGGCACCACTACTCTAAAAGTATTGTATCCTGCAACTCTTTAATTTAAAAAAAAACAAACCACCAGCTGGGGAAGAATGAAAAAGAAACCAGGCTGGATGGGGCTTGGAGCAACCTGCTCTGGTGGGACATGTCCCTGCCCAGGGACAGGGAAGGGGGTTGGAACTTGATAATCTGTAAGGTCCCTTCCAACCCAAACCGTTCTGTGTTTACAAACACATAAATGCAGTAAAACGGAGAAGAAACTAATTGATTTTCACTCAGGCTTGGTATAATCGTCTTCTTGCTGATGCACGTAATGATCTTACCATTCTACAGAATGGAAGCCAAACTGTAGTTTTCTGAACCGAAAATAAGTGCCTCCTTCTAACTTACACCTGGCTATTGTTGCTTGAAATTGTGTTTAGTTCTCTCCTTATAAACCTTTCCATAAAACTGCATTGAGAAAGCAATGTTAAAAACGTAATGGAAAAAGAAGTGTTGTTATCTTCTTTCTTTTCTCCTTAAACTGCGATGTGCAAATATCTGAGATCCGTCCTGGCAGGGGTTTTGCACATTCTAGATTTTCACAAATAGAAAAGCCATTAAATTTACTCTAAACATTATTGCAGATTTGCCTCCATTAAAGATTGTTGCCTGTTAGTTTTAAATACCGTGGCATTTTTATAACTGAAGAAGAACATGCAGCTTAAATTGCTAGTGGCATCAGTGCCATCTGCGTGAGGCATCTCGGGCAGGGCTGAGAGAATCAGAGGTGGAAAGGCTGAGCCCTCTCTGGAGCTCACACACAGAGGCATAAACCTCCATCCCGAGATAGGATTCAGAGCACGCAAGTTCCAACTTGCCTGTAATTGTCTAGGACAGATGGCACGAGTTATCCCCTAACAAGGAATTCGCGATTAAAAACGCCAGGCTGAGCAGAAATGGATCTCCTTATGCTGGCAGGGATACGGAATCCTCTGAAGGGAGGACTGCAATAATTTTAGAAAATCAAAATTTTAGTACCGTTTGATCATAACAAGTTATTTCTCAAAGCCAGCAAGGCCAAGGATTTTTAATAAGTGAAGGGAATGCATTATTTCATAGTTTGGGTTGGAAGAGACCTTCAAGATCACCCAGTTCCAACCCCCCTGCCCTGGGCAGGGACACCTCCCACCACACCAGGTGGCTCCAAGCCCCATCCAGCCTGGCATGTTAGTCTAAACAGTGTCACTGTTTGCTCCAACTGGACTATATGACCCGTAAATTTCATTAATAACCTGGCAAAGGGTAATCTTACACCCTCAGCCCCCAAATCCATATTATTTGCTCTAAAATATTTTTCTTATTTTACTACTGCACTGGTCAAAGCACTGAACATGGAAGGGGACAATCATCAGAGGAATGCTAACTGTAGGAGAAGCGATAGCATTTGGAAAAAACAGAAGTACCGAAGGATATTTAGCTTTTGAGGGCCTGAAAGGGAGCACGTGAGGTACATGAGGCTTGGTAACTGTGCCTGGGGAAGAGGCTGAAGAGAAAGAAGTAGAAGTGACCAAGTGGCAGAGCACGGAGGTACATCTGCCTCCTATCTACATAGCGGGAGAATAAGGTGTTCTGTGTTTTCCATCATACACGTAGCTGAAAGGATTTGTCTCTGGAAAAGCAAAATTTTTTAGCTGAAATATAATATGTTCTCTGTGCTTCCCACAGCCAGTTCAACGAGGCATTTCAATTACCAATCGCACAGAAAGCAGAGTTTCACATCTGCATTTACATTATGTAGTCGGTGGGGCACAAATAAGAAATCATATTTGAGGGAAGCAAAGCTTAACTTTAAAGTAAAACTGAAGTGATTGGATAGCGTAATAATTTAAACAAGTGATGTGTTGGATCAGAAAAAGAGATACCACCCTGTTTCTCTCATACCTTATTTTTTGGATAAGTCATGTCGTTTAATGATGTTTGGAAGATGTGATGCAGGTTTTGTTCTATTCCCGCTGTTCCCAGCACAGAGGCGGCTGAGCAGCAGACAGGTATTGAGTTTTGGCCATATGCTAATCACGTATTATAATATCTTGAGGACTCTTTAAGATACCTGTCGTACTCAGAGTACAGGATTCTAACTTTATCTCAACAGTGAGCAAACTCTCAACCTTTTCCTTAAATCTGATGTATCCTAATACGGGCCTGGGGAAACTTCTGCATTCAGCTTGGTTTTCAGTTCCCAGTTAATTAATACCCTACGTAGTGCTTGAGAAGATGATGTAGCTCTCCTACCTGTTCATTTCTCCAAGCATCAGATGGAAGCAGCACCTCCATGAAAAGCATTCTCTCTACATCTGAAGTGGGAAGTGACAAGTGAGGGAGCGCGGGGAGGAGCTGATGGGGGAGAATGTTGAGAAAAGCCCGTCAGTTCATGGTCAAAGGAACATACAAAATATAGAATAACATGCAAAGAAACAGAGGAGTTCTTACCCTGTATTACTGTCGATGTGAAAAAACTGGTGAGCATTCCTGGCACAAAGGATGGGTGAATTCCAATCCTGGGAACATCCAGAGAGGCTCTTCCAAGAGGTAATGGAGTTTTCTTTTCTGTGGTGTTTACGCCAGATAGAAAGCTGTGCTAAGCACAGGCGGTGCTTGGGCAGCTCCGGGTGAAGCAGAGGCAGAAAGAATCCCCAAGCATCCAGAAAACAGAGTTTTTCTAGAGATTGCTTGGCAAGAGTAGCGTGTGAGGAGTGTACAACCAAATTAACTGTTGGGCAGGAGGGAGGTATCAAAGGAGACCACTCACAGCACAGCTGTGTGAACGTGAGAGCAATTAGGGAAATTAATGAGGTTCTTATTGGTTACATGGACAGAGATGTGACCACCAGCTACTCCTCGTCAGTGTTTTTCTCCCAGAAAAACCTGTCACGCACCCTGCAGGACCTTCTCCTCTCCAAGTCTTTCTTGAGAGCTCAGGGATGGTCCAGGCTGGTGAGACTGAGATGGAGCACACCAGAAGAGCTGAAGTACGGTACTGCTGGCTGGGTTTTGTTCTAACCTTCTGGAGTAACTTCTCCAGAAATACAGCTTTCTCCACGATGGTCAGGATTTTGGGATAACCGTTTACCTGGATTATATAATTTGTTAGTAGCTACAATTAAAACAGGTACAAATTAAACCTCTTTTCACTGATTGGGAAATTATATTATTATTGTTACAGACTTTGTGAACTCTTGTAGCTGCTTATACGTTCATTTGCGTTTGTTTTACTGCTGAAATTTTCTTGGCTTTTGAAATAATCTGTCTAATGTGTCCCACGAGGGGTTTCCTTGCTGAATGGTCGCAGGAGGATTGCAAAGAGAGGAAGAAGCAGTTTCACGATACAGAACAGATGTTGGTGAGTTGACTTCAGAGGGGGGAAAACATTATGAAGAAGGAAGAGGAATGGTAGAGAACACCAGGCACCTGAGACAGCAGAATGAAAAGCAATAAAATAAAAAGTTTCTTTTTTTTTTTGCTTTGGTTGTAGATGGAAATAACCTCGATTTCAAAGGTGCTACGGCAAAGGTAAACCTTCTTTGAGTAGTCCAATGTTTAAACCACAACAGTGGTTGCCTGCTTGCCCTACAGGATGTGGCTGGGCAGCAGGGAGGAAGGTGCCTTGCTGTTCCTGGGCACGCCGGGTCAGCAGGAGCATCTTGAAAAGGGGGAGGAGGGCTCATTATGCTTCCTCCAAGGGGCTTCTGGAGTGCAGGCTGGGACATGAAAGGCTAAGGACTGAACAAGGAGGGAGGTGACGGGTCAGGTGGAGTCTCCTATGGGAGCAGGGGACTTCCCTGAAGCAGGGAGCAAATTTACCAGCTTCTAGGATGACGTTCTTGGAGATCCAGAAGCCCTGAGCGTGGTTGATCAAGCTAAGGTGGGTATTTTGCTACTGAATTTTGTTTTTTGTTTGTTCTTTGCAGATTTTTTAGCATTGCTTAGGGACTACATGGGGATTTCAGAGAATCCTGCTGATTCCTATGAAGATTCCTCTGCTTTTCTGTTGAGCAGGCAAGTCTGAAAAAGCACATCTGAATATTCATCAAAACACTAATTCCTCCCATGTTTGTGTAGGTGTCTCTTGCATCTCGCACAGCCAGCACGAGTGTCTTCAAAGTAATTAAAATTAGAGTTTGCTGACCCAACACTGATTTGGGGAGCTGAGAGGGAGCAGACAAGAGCTAGGACAGTTTGGGGACAAGGGCAGGAGCCATGCTCTCGCTGCTTTGCCAGTGGAGGCAGCTGCCCCACACAGTCCTGTAGCCCCCCTATCACAACATGCCTATCATGTATTTTCCATATTAAAGGCTAAATCACGCAGATTTTTCTGCACCCAGATGTATGTATATCATTTTTTGAGTGGATTTTTTTTTAGCCTCACGTACGTAGATGCCTCCACCAAACTCTACCATATGGATAAAAGTGAATAATCAGACATTGACAACAGACTTTTTCAAAAGTTTTTCCCATTCATCAGACCTGTGGATATGTAAAATTTTCTGACTCGTGGTAGTCTTTGCTTGGAATAATTTATTTCACGATACTCTTGCTGCTCTCATCCAGAACTGTCTGCAGAACCCAAAGTAATTTGCCTTCAATATTTTAAATGCCAGAATTTTTTGTGTTAGCTCAGGATTTCCTTTTTAATTTCTTTCTTCCCCCCCCCCCCTTTTTTCCTTTTTCCCTGACATGTCTTTTGCTCCGCTGTTTTGAATTTTTCCCATAAAATCCTATAGAAAGCGAGACTTATCCTTAGGCATTTGTTGGGGTTTTTTTTCTGCTTTGACAACCTTGAAATCAGGTGCAGTAGGATTTTCCCGAAGCGGGCATCAGAAATACAATGCTTCATCAGAAATGTAATATTTCACCTTCGATGGTCCAGAGAAAATGTTGTCACAAGCAAAAGGAATTCTTATTGTACTTACACATGACTGCACGTGTAATAACAACTGGATCTCGCCTGTTCTTTCTTATGGAAACACCTTTTGTGTCTTACCTTGTCCAGAGAGACTCTCTTGGTCAGCTTCCTGGAGAGGTGGTTCTGTTGTATCGGTCAGTTCTTTCTCCTCCTCAGCTTCCCGAGTCTCATCTCTGGCTTGGAGGAGGTTCGGTGGGGTGAAGCTCCCGGTGGTATAACCTGCCAGGACGGTGGGCAGCTCCGTTGGAAACTCGTAGCCATCGGTGATTAAGTCATTGCTAGCAGAATCGTCTGCCGGAGGAGGCAAGTAGGAATCCTCTGGTTTTGGAGGACTGCTGGTGCTCACCAGAGCGTTGAAAGGCACTGTGAAACTGTGGTGGTCAGTAGCGATACCTTCCGTGTACGGACGAGATCTGTCCTGAAACGGTTCTCTGGAGGGTTTGGTGGGGAAAGCAGGTTCAGATGTAATAAAGTTATTGAAGTCCTCGGGAGCGCTGATCTCTGCACTTAGCACGGGGATTCCAGTTGTAAATTCACTGACCAAGGTGTCTCCAGTTTGGTCCATCGTTGCTGGGCTGGGGTAACCTAATGGGAGTTCCAGACTCATGGAGTCCTCCTGAAAAAGTGTTTTAAAGGTGGCTTTTATTATGTTGAACTCGAACTACTGAAAAGGCCAATAATCTTTAGCCACAGGAGCTTGCAAACAGCTGACTCGGCACGAAGCCATGGGATATGTAAAATGTTTGGCCCGTGCCTGTGATCCTAATGGCATTGCCTGCCGTTTCCAACAGGGTCAGAGAAAGAGGACTTTTGCTGTCCCCGTCAGCTGCTCTCCTTCGGTCATTAGGGTGTACTGTGGAACTGCTGAGATGCTGTTCACCTTGTAATTAACACTGGAAAAGGTAATCAAGCCGTAACAGTTGCCTGTAAGCGGCTCTAAAGGCTCTCTCTCTTGCAGTGTAACACCACAGCAGCCATCCTTACAGCACTTCTAGAAAACAGACGTGTATTTTAGCCTAAGAGCCTTCTTCTGTATATTTATGTCCATCCCAACACTGGTTAGTGCTGTTTAATTTAATTTCTCATGGAGAAATGAATAAATATTGCAACAATATTTAATTAATTTATATTATTAACCAGTAATTTAAAAATAATTAATTAAAATAAGTTATCAGCAATATTATTAATTTAATAACAATCAAACCAATCAATATTAAATAAATATTACAACATTCCACAATGAATATTATCTTACCAAATCAGGGCCTGCCAGAGGAATAGTGACAATTCCCTGGATATCATTATCAAAATCACTAGGTGGTATAATAGATTCTGGAAAAAAGAAAAACAAAATAGAGGGCACAATATTTCAGCAGTGGCACATGAAAACTGATCAAAGCACGTCAACACAGTCAGAAAAAGAACATTAAAACTATTCTCTGTCAAAAAATTATTCTAAAATGTACAGGTTAAGAAGAAAGAGGTGTAGATTTCCATTTAAACTGGGCATTCTGAGGAAAAAAAAAGGAATTTCCTATGCAGTATTCTTTGTCCTCTTTGTTTAGTGTGAATGGGATAGGTCTGCAGAGAGCTGAACTGTGGATGAATGCTTAAAATCAGCTGAAGGATGCACTGCTCGGTTAAATCCGCATTAGCGATGATGACTCATTAGACTGTGTTGCTCATTAAGCCTAAATTCTTTTTGGTTTTACCCAGAGTCCACACGCACCACTGTCACACTCCCTGCTTGGGCTCTGGCGCCCAGTTGTTCTTTTCACCCTCTCAGAGGAGCTCTTTAAACATACTTGTGTGCAAGCTCTTTTTCTAAAACTAGCTCTTTTTCTATTTATTAAAAATAACTGGTGGGGAAAAATTGATTAAAACAGTCATTATTAAAGCGTTCTACATTCATGAATTTCTTTTCCTGAGACTTTTAATCTGCATTAAAATATGAAATGTTATTCTTCCACAAAGTATTAATCCATATAAATAGGGGTGGTTTTTTGGCAAATTAGTTCATCTAGTGTTCTTTTTATTCTTTTTTCTTTTTGGCAAAAAAAGCGCTCCTATTTGTAAATGAAAGTCTACAGCTCAAATAGGCCAGAAAGCAGCTTTTCAACCTTCTGTTGGGGGTCTTCACACCTGACCCATCGCCTACGCTGCCTCGGTGTGTGGGAGAGCAAAACGAACCTTCACAGCGCGATTGGCATCGCTGATTTTTAACTGGGGATCTAATACTCTTTAAGGTGTCTGTCTCTGATTTCACTGGGAGGTTGCTTTGCTTAAAATCGAGACTTAGCTTGCAGAAAGCTGAATTTACATTAGAGGAAGCCCTCGCTGTTTTTTCTTACTGGGTATAGTATGGACTGGGAAATTAAAATGGTATAGTCGTTATTCATAGGGGCTTTTAAAATTTATTATTTTTTCTCTTATTTGTCTTAGTGTGCAAAAGATCTGTTTTTTCTAAACTAACAACCAAGAAATAGTCACACAGTATAATTGTAAACACACGTTTTGTGCTAAAATTTCACTTGGATCTGTGCCTTTAGCTTTGGATGCCGTGGGATACATCCAGCGAAAGCCATCTGTTGGAGAAGCGAAGGAGAACTGAAAGTGCATCAGGGCCAAGGTCCAGACCCGTGCCTGGCACCAGCCTATCTGCTCACCATCAGTGAACTGGAGTGTTCCCAGGTCCACCGGCAAGGACTGGTCTTCGTGGAGCGCGATGGCGACCAGTTGCTGAAGGTCTGTCACTGTGAGCTTAGTGGCCGATATCTCCCTCTCTTCCTTCAGAGAAAGTGGGATTTTTTCATTTTCCACCTTATTGGATCCGATGGTTGAGATGTCATCTGCCGCGCTTTTGATTTCTGAGCCGTCCCTCTCAAAGTTCACCACGTATCGTGCTATGGTGCTGCTTGATCTGCAAGAAGAGACAAAAATGCCCCGTGCGGCCAAATTAGTGGCTGGCTGAGGTCCAATTTTAAAAACAAAGAAACGAACTAAAGTGTAAGCAACCATAACATATTATCGCCTGTAAAAATAACGTGGATATACTTCTTCCTAACGGGACCGTCGCCTTCGAATTACTTCTTCTATACCCAAGTCTTTTTTTCTTCTATGCATAATTTTTAACAAAAATTCCAACATCGAAGAAAATTATAAAAATATTCTAACATCATGTAGATTAATCTGACTACTTGGGAACCTATGAGAAAGGATTTTCCCTTCTCTGTAGTTTTAGGAACCTGTCAAATCCTACCACCTCGGGGGGAATTTTTTACTCATTTTTGAAGAAGAGCAACAAAGTTAGCTAAAGTGGCAAGCAAATTGCTTTTCACAACGGGAGTCAGTGGCTTCTTCTTTAACAGGTGTCTCAAATGTTCACAACTGGTCATACATCACTTCTCGTAAATGCTGAACTCCCCTGATCAAGACAAAAGATAATGAGTACCTTGTAAAACATTTGTACTCCACTAGGCTGCTTTTCGTAATATCAAATAACCGGAGAGAGAGGAATTTGGCTTTACCCACTGTATGCTGTGTGTTGACATTTATGTGACATTGGAAGAATTCAGGAAAAGCATTAGACAATTCTTCCCTTTGCGCTACGAGAAAAAGAGAAATTCTGGGAACCGCTCGACAAATTGTTCCCCGGCAGCACTTTTAAGCAGAATCAAAAGACTTTGTAACTGTTTGTATTTGAAGTCAAAAGCTCCCTGCCTTCTATCAAGGCAGTAACTGGGTTTTTTGCTATTCTATCTGGCCTGATAATGGAAGCAACAAGCCAAATTCTACATAATTATTGAAGATAATGTGCATGTGGGAACATAGGAAGGAAACAGGGGATCCAAATTTGAAATTTATATGTGAAGATTACTTTTTTTTTTTTTTCCTTTTTCCTTTCTGTTTATGTCTGTGAGAGATCTCTACAAATCTGAACTTGAATTTTCTTAGGTCAAACAATTTTCTTTCCTTCAGAGAGATCCTGACAAAATTTGATTCCGTGAACCTTTCAGATTTAAGTAAAAGCTGTCCCTGCTCCTTTTTATCACAGATTTGGCCCTTAGGCAGAACACAAATCAATTGACTTTGTCACATTAATTAGCAGAACATTTATTGATGTATCTATCTACATCTAATAGTCTATAAAATGATTAATCTTAATTATGAATTACAGAGAAATTACCCGTCTTTCTCCTTCTTCTGTCTTCATTTCATCATAAAAGAAAGGGTGCGATGGAAGATTGCAAAGAAAGAAAAATAAGGATGTATATCAGTGAATCAGTCATCCATCAAAAACAACTTTTGACAATTTATCTTGTCTTCTATGTCTTATCTATAATTTTTATCTCTGGGTGAGGGTGACAGCCCACTCTCCATCATTTCACTTTTTTCCATCCCAAACACTGGCAATCTCCACGTTTTGAGGAAACAGGAGTCTTACTTTATTTTGGTAGTCTGAAATACCTGTTTTCTTATTTCCCGCTATGAAAGGTACAATTTGAGCACTGTCATTGCTGATCTACTTCTTTGTGGTGGCAATGACCACCTGGGACAGGAGTAATGACTATTCCTGTGACCACACATGGTGCCTACTCAGATGCCAGGCATGAGGAGAACAATGTATTAATTACCTCTGGGAGATTCTCAGGAGCTAATTATCATAGAATGGTTAGAGTTGGAAGGGACCTTCAAGATCATCCAGTTCTTTCTTTTGAGAAAGTCCATAAAACAACATTACAGGCAAATTTCAAAGGATTTTTGATCACTTCTTCCCCTCAGGGAATAAAAACTACTTCTTAGTGATTCAGAAACCTCATGGTTTCACTTGGGATGTGTATGCACTTCTCTCCATATGGTTTTCTGTCATTCCCAGAAATCTGTTTTCTTGTTATAGCAATATACACCCCGCTATTGTATAGCTCCCTTCATCTCAGAGGGAAAGAAGGAAGAGGAGAATCCTAGTAGCCAATGGAAAAATGAGCCCTGTCTTCTTACTTACTTAAATCCCAATACGCGGATCTCCTTGAATCCTGGAAGTTTCTCAAATATTTTTTGCATCTGTGGAAAACCATTAGAATGATGAATTTGGTGTAAGTTTAACTGCTAAAAAGCAAGCACAGGTTGACTATCCAGGCGATGGTTTTAATATTTCAAGAAGAGCATTAGGAAACAGTCTCAACCGCCCTCTTTGCGCTACCGTCATTGCTCAACTTAAACAATGTTTGGTTTCCGTGTGCTGCATGAATTACCTCCTAAAAGGCAAAATGAACTACAAAATACAGCTTTCTTTAGGAATGTGATTATGTAAATCAGTGAGAATCTAGTTCATGATAGAGGAAGTCAAACAACACGAATGGAATGTTATTCTCATTTTCAGCAATTTCGGTTCATGAATAATTTTGTGATTCAAGTAATTTTAATTGTAAACTGTTAATTATTTAGAAATACTAGCCAAAAGCAGATGGATTTAAATTATTTGACAATTCTTTTAATTAATGAATTAAAATTAAACAGTTTTAACTGTCTTTTCCAAATAGAATGACTTCATATATTTTTAATTCCAACGTAAACAGTTGTACAATTACATGATTTTCGACAGAAGAGACAATATGAAGAATGAGCAGAAAGGGTGAATTCTGTACAAATCTTGACTGTATGAGAATAAGCGTTTCTATCAGCACCTCAAGATTTAACAATGTGCTGAGATCCAGCTGCCTAATCTTTTGGTCTTTTCCAAGTCTTGCAATATTTATACAGCTAAGTGAAATATTTTATGTACACCTACTACGTACTGAAACTGAGCCAGGACTTGTGAAGTAGCTTGTGCTAATGACTGCTCGTAAAACTGATGAGAAGCTTTAGTTAATTTTATGAAGAAAACCTTTGGGGAACCTCTAGTCATTAAGTGCTATCTATTAAATCGATAGCTGAACATTCCAGTTAATAATATGAATTATATGAAAATACCACGTGCGTTTCAGTGCTTACAGAAACTGCAGTAATGCGCAACGAAATCACTGGAAGTTCTTCGAAGAATAATTCAGACAACAGCAGCTAATTACTTTAAACATCGATGTTACTTTTCTCATTAGGTTTATTGTAGAAAAAGAAAATGTGACAAAGCACTGCCCGTGAATTCCTGATTAAGCCTAGATGATATTCCTAACGTCACTCTGTTATCTGAGGCTCTAAGATGTTGGCTTGTTAGCTGAACAGATGGCCCCAAGGAGGGGAAACACTGGATGTACACGAAGGAAAGCTGGAGCTCCTGAGACGACAGGAATTACCCATTTCAAATGAGGGCAGTAGGTTCTACTTCTGCTTCAGGGTGAAGGTAGTTTCATATTATGGGTATCAGTTGAGGGACACAGCCAACGTTTTGGCATTCCCTCAGCCTCCTTACCTGTAACTGAAATTTGGCAGCGAGTTGTCGGTACTGCAGGGAGTTGGGATCCCCCAGTTCAGCTGTGTACTCCTGGTCAGTCAGGGTGACACTGAACTCTACCATTTGCTCCACTGGCAGTTCTGGGACTGTATTTGTTCCCAGCTCCTGGGAAAAAAAAAAAGAGGAGATGAAAGAAGGGGGAGAAATGAAGTGATTTTTCTCCCACATTTCAATATTTAATACGTAGAAGGGTTCCCTTTCAAGCCTGGCCCGAAAATAACTTTCTGGACAGTACCCTGCAATAGGCGAGGGCTTCTAGCCACGTCTTAATTCTTCTGCCTTTGCAAACAGGTTTCTCTTGCTGTGACTTGGAAGTTGCCTTTGATATGTATAAATGAAGGAGATGAAGAGAACCAAGCCCCATTTCTTCCACAGAGACAGTTACCCTCTTATTTCCATCACCATCACCTGTGTTAGGCCTTTACTGTGCAGCTGACTTTACTGTTGTTGAAAGCTCTTATTTTGTTTATTTTTTCCTGAAATTATTTGCAGTTTTGGCCTGTGCTCGCTATTTTTTTCCTTGGATGATGTTAAATGCCAAAAGCCAGTTCCTTTGTAGGCTATGATTCACTGGACCCAAAGAGGAGAGGCGCTGTAGGTGCATTCAGAAAGATTCCCTAAATCATCTTAGATATAAAAATACACATTTGGTAATTTCAAGATCCAGAGGTATCCCTTACTCGTTATTCACAAACAAAGCTGAGCTTCAGATTTCAAGTCTTGGAACACAAGTACCTGAAGAAGTAACACAGAGAGGCCACCTAGGAAATCCCTGCCTTCTGCCAATCTCCCCGTCCTCCTTCGCAAAACCTGTTACTGAAGTTAACACATGCCATCCCTGCCTTCCACTGCCAATTAATATTATTACATTAAAAACCCTTTTGGGTTTGGTTGTTGGTTTTTTTTTTTTTTTTCCCTATATTAGAACCTTTCAGGGTTCTATAAATTTTGCCTGTTAAAAAGATGAAGGTCTTGGAAAACAAAACAAGTTTTTCTTCATGACACATACATTGCCTGTTGATATTTATTAGCAATGCTTACATATTCTGTAATCTTTAAACACTCTTTTTATATTTGCCCCATCCCTGGAGGGGTTCAAGGCCAGGCTGGATGGGGCTTGGAGCCACCTGGTGTGGTGGGAGGTGTCCCTGCCCAGGGCAGGGGGGTTGGAACTGGATGCTCTCGAAGGTCCCCTCCAACTCCAACCATTCTATGATTTTTATTTGCTTAAGGACACTTCTACTCCCAGCCCGGCTTTTTTATACCTTGGATAAACCAACAAACGAACACACACAGCAGAAGTAAAACAACTATCAAGAAGAAACTGGCCCAGAAGTGCAGGGAGCTCGTTACCCTGAATCCCACAGGCAGGTGAGTTTCCAGCTTCTGCTGCCAGGTGGGTTGGCCAAGGCTGTTAGAAACATCTGCCCCATCCATAACAACCGGGTTTTGACAGCTTCCAAGAATAAGCAGGACCAAAAAAATGTACGCAATTATGGTGTGTCAGGGAAAAAGAGAGAAAATAAGATGTTCATATAATAAAGAATAAGGGGAAAGAGAGAACAGTTTCTGCGCCCATTGAGTAACACAGCTCTACTAAGTAATTTCCCAGGATGCCTCCGTTTTAGCGGGAAGTATGTTTTCTGTAGCATATAAAAATATGGCTCATCAGTTATCTTTAATGTTAAATCATTAAAGAGAAGGGTAAAAAAGATGCACTGTCTATATAGCTACCCTTTGACTTTTGAGGAGCCAGTCCTTAGGGAGCTCATCACAAAGGACTGGGATTAGAAAAAATGAGGAGATCTGCAACATGGAGGAACTGGGTAATGCCAATCTCATGCTACATCTCAAACAGCACAAATAAGTGATTTTAAAAATGCTTTTCGCCTCGTATTCTATCTGTTCTCTTTCTCCAACAGCTTGTATGACACGCTTAAGAACGTTCAGATTATTTTACTTTCTTAGATTCGGAGGATGTAATCGCTTCAGGCAGTAAAAACTCATATTATCTGGGATCACCTGGTGCATCTCCTGTGCCGTGCCCTCAAATTCTTGGCTTCATCATCAAGACCTTGAGTTCGCTCAAGGTGGGAGGAGGCTGCATGAACTTCTCCCTACAGGTGATACCCACACATAACAAAAAAAACCAACCCAGAATAGCTTTTTGAGGAGCTGCTCTAGAAGGGCAAACTGTTTAGAAATCAAAAAAAGAAAAAAAAATAAAGATTGCAGGGGAAATTCAAGAGGCTGGCTCGCACCTGGGGCTCCTCAGCAACGAGGTCCACCTGAGACCCTGGTGAGGCTTTAAGGGAGGTTCCAGAACATTTCTCCAGAGGTGCTCTGAGGCCAGGGCTACTTCTCTGCAACCTTCAGTAGCCAGAGCAGGGAAAATAAGAAAATACGATTTTTTCTGCTCATTCTCAGCCCTCGGACATAACTTGTGGTGGAGGGTGTAGCTCTGGAGCTATGCTGCAGGGCTGCTCTGAGGAGACATCATCGGAGATCCCCTTGTTTGACCAGCAGGAGAGCGGTGAGAAGGTCCTGCCCTACGCCCTGTGCTGTGGAAAGCTCGGGAGGTCACCATCTTTAGGGTATTTGGTGAAGAATGAGTTTACAAAATAGCGCCCAACAGACCACAGGCCTCTCGTTAGAAGAAGGAAGACTCTGCCTGAAAGCTGGTTGCTGTATTTTTATACTCGTTCCTGGAAGGAGAAGAGGTGAGTGAAAAAAAAAGTAGGAAAACGGGCTGCCCTCACCTTCACAGGCGTCTTCGTGTCGTTGACGATCTCGTTGAGCAGAGTGCCATTGGGCGCTGCCGCGTACGGAGACAGGGATGTGCCGGGAGAGCCTGGGGAGGGGTGTGTGTGGATAAAGTCAAATTGGGTGAGAAATTAAAAAAAAATCTTCCCTTTCCTGTGTTGGTCAGGTGTCAGCTTGCTGGTAAAAGTGTTGCTGGCTACGCATCAGTGAAATTATGGGAATTAAATAATAAGAATCGATCGTTTCCTGTCACGCTGCGTTGTGTCACCCAATGTCTAAGCTTGATTTTGCTAATTGAGATCTTTGTCGCTGTAATCACCACCTTTCTTCAGGGCTCGGCTTAAAGTAACAAGAAGCTTTGACAGTGTTTTCCAGCTGGAGGCAAAATTGCCAGGCTGGAAGTTGCTATGAGTAAGACTCCATCATATTTGGTCCTCATAAAAATTACGTGAGCAGGATATTTCGTCCTTGAACCAAAATGTTCATATTTGCAGGTTTTTATCACTGCATGGATTTCTAACAATATTTTAAATAACTGTCGGGCACAACAGTGTTGGTAGGGCTAATTAGAATAATCTGCTCGAATTAATGTCTTGGCGTTGCTGTGGCTTTCTGGCTAAAGTCATTCTTTATTTTCATCTGCTCGCTTGAAAAAAGCAGTTAGGGAAACGCAGCAGCTGACGCTCAGATGTTGTTTCACAACTGAAGCAAAATTATCTCTATTCCCTTGAAACTAGGAAAACATACTCATTTAAAGACTGCGAAGCAGACCTGGAATGCCACATTTCAGTAGCGAGCATGCTGTAAAGAAATCAAAAAAGGCTTCTTACAGATTATTTTGCTTAAGCATTTTCCATTTTACTTCACTGAACTCTTCCTGCTTCTACGGCATTCATCAAATTACAGCCTTCTAAGATCTATGAATCACTGGTTTTAGCAATTCTGTTTAATGGGCGGACGCACAGCGAGCGGATTCGATTTTACCTGTAGAAATGGCAGGAATGTCTTCCAGCTTTTTGCCACCTGTTTTCTCTGTGGATATTTCATCTTTCCTATCAATCAAATAGAAATGAGGGATTTAAGGATCAGTGTGCTGTACTGGCAATGGCAAAGGTGGGGGGAAAATGTAGATGCTATATTATGTATTATATTAAGTGTACTTTAAATGAGAGAAAATATTTCTAATGAATATTTCTAATGAAATATTTGGTAAGCCGATTAAGCAGGCAGTGGAACAGTAGATCATACTTTATATTAAACAGTTTGTTTCATTTCGTGTCCTTCAATACGATATTTGCTTTTAACAGTGAGTTAAAATACTGGTCTGCTATGTTCCTCCATCAAGGGCTACCCATCCTGTGAGGACCCTGCTCGTGAGGGTTCCTAACTGATTTTCTCCAAGCAGACAGAGGGATGGGGTCACAGGGATTAAATCAGTGCATGGGATCTGCTTTTTCTCTCTCTGGAGCCTGTGTATGGTTGTCTCCTGCCTAACATGGAAGCAAGACTTCTTGAACGTTACCTAAACCAGCGATCGCTTCCTTTGCTATATCTCACCCTATCCAGCTAGTTCAGTGAGGGCTTTGGTCGCCTAATTTTAGAGCTAAAGGACGTTTCATGGTTCCAATGGTGTTTCGTGGTTTGTTGTGAGGAGAGGGTAGGTGGACTTATTGTTGAATTGGCAGTCGGGATTATAATATCATAAGGGCACTTCCACAAGTCATAGTTGGAAATCAGTTTCCTGGATCTGGGTCATATGAATTGCAGGAATGGTTATGTTGGGATCTGGTGGTCATGCTGGTGGCTTAATGAGGTCATGCTGGTGGCTTGATGCCTGGTGGCCATGCCAGACAGCTGATAACTCCGGCAAAAACACAGTGGGTGTGATGTACAGATTGTCTGGCTTGTATCACAGGGGTACTTCTTNTTTAAGTTTTACTGTTGTCTGCTGATAAAAAAATTTTGGAACCAAGACTCTTAGCTTGCCTGAAAAGCAGAGGTGGTATGTATAGTGTACATATATATAAGTACATATTATAATACATATATATAATATTATAATAATTATTATAATAGTCAAAGATTCCTGCAGTTAAGGCTACAGAATAATTTCTGCTCTAAACCCAAATTTTTATTCACTTGTAGCTTTTGGAAACATTTAGTTCCTTAGATACAAATTTTCTAAGTGTCAATTTGAGATTTTTTTTTTTTTCTTTTTTCTTGCCTGAAATTGAGGAGTGAAGAATTTCAGGTTCTGAAACCTAAACATGGGGGGGTGGGGAGGGTGTGGGGGGAGAAACACAGCATAAAATAAAAAGTCCAATTATGGAAACAAATCAGAATACAATTCCTCAAAATTTCTATAAAAATGTTTAATACCATAAATAGAGAATATGAACAACTCCCGACTTACCACATCTTCTGGGTATCTTGCGTGGTGAGAAGTAAAGGATTATTTTGTAATGCTTGCACAATGTGAACTAATTACCTGTTGCCTCTTTAATGGAGACCGATCTCTTTACATGGCATCTACAGGATGTACAAGACGTGTCCCTAACCACAAAGTGGTGAAGATGAAGTCCCACAAGCACATATTCAGGGCTGTCTGTATTTTCAGCTAAAATATGAGTAATTTCTTAGAATATACTTCACCTCCTGAACTGTGGCTCGGGGAAGCTGTACTGTTCACAGAGAACTCTGAGATCAGTCACTTCGCTTATTGCCTCGCTGCTGCTGTTTGCATTAGACTGAGTGAAAAAAAACCCTCCCTTTAGACTTCCAGGGGAGCTTAATTAGGCCCTACATTATTAAAAATATGTATTCTCAGGGTGAGGAATACTCAAAGCTCCCATGTCGTAATGAGTAGATGTGATGACAGAGATCTTCGGTGTAACTTAGGAATGGGAAAGATTATTAGCTACACTGGAAAAATCTAAGGAAATTTGAAGGAAAAATAGTACATTAATTAGAGAAACAGTGGACAATGACCTGTCTAGCTGTACTGTAGTATTTCTATGCGGAGAGAGAGTTTGGTATTGTAACTTCAATCCTGCCATTCTGAGGCTCCTGGGTGTTGCCAGGGATGTACTTTTTCCCTGAGAGTTGATGGAATAAAGCATTGCATTAGTTAACACTATTGTGATGTGTAAAAATACAGGGGAAAGCCAAAGTGGAGGTAGAGAGTTTTCATATGATAGTATTCTCCCAGATAACCGTTCCTTCAGCTCTCTGACTTTCCTTTTGAGACTTACAGCAACCGTGGGTAAGTTTTTGTCACGCTCCCGGTCCACACTAGTCTAACACAAAAGCCATGGCTCCATCAGGGTTTGGTGCTCACAGTAGTCTAAGAAGACGTTCTGTGGTGCCTCAAAGTGAACAGGAGGCAGCTCAGGCGTTTGGCCACCTTAATTGCTTGCGTTTTGATTACGGTGTACCACGATACATGGGGAACACACATCTCACAGCACACACCAAAGACATCGCAGGGCTAGCCGTGTATCTGTTCACATCCATGCACATATACACATTTTTGTTTTTTTTTTTTTTTTTTTTTCTCCAAAGCAGGGCAGTTCACATCAAATGACAAGGTTCTGCTTGTGCTACTTACCTTTCCTGGAAGGTTCTATGTTTTACTCGCTGCAAAAAGATTAAGAAAAACAGTGTTTTACTAGTGGGTGTATCCAACCATTGAGCAGAAGGCTGCTAGCTCTTTCATCTACTGTACTTTTATGTTTTCCTTCTAACACATGCCCCCTCCTTTCCCTACGCAGTGCTTTGCCATTATAGAAACAGGTGGGGAGGCACGTGGAAGTCTCCCCCAGTTTCTAAACAAATGCCCGTAATCCTTACCCGTTGGATTATCTCCAGGTGCTCCTGGGAATTGCTGAAGTTTTTGCCGATGTCGAATATGCAGAAGGTTTCCCTCTGGCAGGCGGTAACCCAGTTCTGGTATTCAGAAGTATCGGGAATCCGATCCAGAAAAATCCGAAAGGCTTCCCACACCGCTTCCTGGCAGACTGGGGAAAGAAGAAAGGGGCTAGGGATGGATGCTTTGTACCAAAAAGTAAATTTGAAAGCCTTTTTGAAGTGATTTGGGAGGTATACCTCTTGCTGTGCCCGGTAAACAAATCCAGCTTCTAGGTTATTGGAAGATATTTGGGCCTTTTAGGTATTTTTGAGTTGGCCATCATTTGCCTTTATTCTGAAAGATTAACACTCTGAGTTAAGGATTGCCAATTTCCCTCATTTTGAAAGAGCTATTAATTTGCCTTGACGTCATCATTGTACAAAACCCACTGAATTCAGACATACAAAGGTACGTGCTGGGTGTCCCAGTGAGAGCAAACAGGGAGGTACTGGGAAAAAAATAGACTTGCAGTCATCATGCCTGAATAATCATAACTTTAACTGTATACAAAAGGTTTTACATTAGCATGGTGGACTATGTTAACTAGAGAATATTTAAGATTTTGATATTCCCCACACATATAACAAAATATTTTAATGGGGGAAAAAAAATACTTTTAAATGCAGCGGGCTAAAATGATTTGGTTATATGCCACTAATAGAAATTTTGCAATATAATCAAAACTACATGTGATTAGTGTTCTCAAAATGATGTTCTGCAGCGGGAACGTGCTTTTGTGTTTCTTTAAACACCTCTGGAAGACTTAAATGGCTCCGTACTGGTACAATTCCTTCGGAAAGAAGAGGATTCCCTTCCTCTCTGCACAGCTGTGTGCGGGCACTTGCTCAACGTGAAGTGTCTCCTCTGTGGGGATGAAGCACCCTGGTGACTGCCAGGCTGCATCAGACAAGATGAGCAAGTCCTGTGGCTGTGGGGAGGGCAGCAGCGTCCTGCTTCATTTGGGGGAATGAAAATGAGCACGGGGAGAATACGACAGCAGGGGCAGATTTTTGAAAAGGTGGTTTTTAGGATCGTCTCGAAGGGAGCATCATTTGCTGGATGCAAACTGACTTAATTGCATGAGCTCATGTAAAACACATAATAATGGAGGTGTACTTTTATATACTCTATCACTCCTTAGGCAAGGAAGCTGTGAAACTCGGCTGTAATATGCTGCAAAATATCTTAGAGTGCATATTTGGGCTTGGCATCCAGGTTTTTTTGATCTATTTTCTAACAGACAGGGCTCTGTCAGGCACTTTTACACTTGTAAAGATAAGTTCCTGCTGTGAAGACCTTGGTCTCTAGCACTGTGGGTGAGGATCGTGTCATGAACGAGTACACAAGGCTGGAGAGAATCCAGCCTCAGCTAGGTTAAAAAATGATCAGAAATACTTTATAGAGTTTACTTTCCTTTGATTCTGATAATACCTGTCTCGGACACCTCTGCAGAGGTGGGTTTTTGAGAGTCATAGATGGCTCGGTGAGCCTACGCTTCTGAGTGTGCTTTTACCAACATCTTGCTGAAGTCTCTTTTTTGTAAGTTGAAATCATTTCTAAAAGATTCTGGAGGATAAAGTGTTCCCTCCTCTTTAGAGCCTGCCTGACTGTACTAATAAGTCTTTGGGTTTCTGGTCACGAAACCTAGAATTGTAGAGTTGCCCAGGTTGGAAGGGACCTTCCAGATGGAGTCCAGCCATCAACCAGACACTGACAAAACCCAGCACTAAACTGTATCTCTAAGCACTGACCATCTTTTAAATACCTCCAGGGATGCTGACTGCACCGCTGCCCTGGGCAGCCTCTTCAATGCTTAGTAAACCTTTTGGTGTGAATATTTCTCCTAGTATCCGACCTAAATATCAGCCCCTCCCCACACCCTAAATATTTGGGTTTCACTTTGCACAGCCTTAAGCTAAATATCAAAATTAATCCTTGGCTGCACCTGAGTCATGTTTAAAACTGCTGAATCACAGAATTGTAAAATCATAGAATGGTTAGAGTTGGAAGGGACATCAAAGATCATCCAGTTCCAGCCCCCCTGCCCTGGGCAGGGACACCTCCCACCACACCAGGTTGCTCCAACCCCCATCCAGCCTGGCCTTGAACCCCTCCAGGGATGGGAGTGGTCCAGAGAGATGCTCAGGTGAGCACAGCTGGGAGGTGCTGTTCTGTGTAGTCTTTCCTGCTTAACTGGAGAGATACCCACTTAGGCAGGTTGTCCTCTGCAGGGGCTGTGGACTCGTTGGGGTCACCAGTGTGGCTCAGTGGCTGCTGGAACCAAGGTCTTTTGAGCAGAGCCAGTGACATCTATCTCTGCTGCCACCAGAACCTTCTAATTTCAAGGCCAGGCTGGATGGGGCTTGGAGCAACCTGGTGTGGTGGGAGGTGTCCCTGCCCAGGGCAAGGGATTGGAACTGGATGATCTTTAGGGTTGCTTCCAACCCATTCTATAATTTATGGGTGACTGCCTCTGTCTGTACTTGTTGATTCCTTTGGTATTATTAGAGTCAACAAAGCCAGCTGTGTTTTTGGCTTTGTGAAAGCATGATGTATACTCGCTCAAGATGAAGGAAGACACTTGTTTAAAACCTAATGCTTTTAGAGAATGGGATTTGAAAACATACTAGAAAAAACGTTTTAGCAAAATCTTGCAAGCAATTGAAAAGCTGCTGCCTTTAGCACTTTACTTTGCAAAGTTCGTTACTCTGAGATGGGGCATTTCTTTTTGGTCCTTGATAGCCCTGACTTAGAGTGAGATAATTATCTGTTATCTAAAATAGCGGTGTCTCTGCAGTGAGTGCAGTCTGTTTCTCCAGGTACTCTCTAAACTTGCTGGAGAGATGCATTCACTTGTCTGTGTTCAGACACAGCCTGTACCTCAGGAATGACCTGCTCTCCCAGGAGAGCGTCTGCACGTGGAGCAGATGTGGTCAGATCATTACAAAGGAACGGGATGTCTTTGGAAGAGGTTTATTCATCGGGAGCTGGCGGTTAAGGCTGCTTGCTGTCATCTTTTTCTCACAACTCGTTGGTATCTGTTTTTCTGAGCAGTAACTACTGAATAACGACGTACTGTGTGATGAAATGTGACTTGGTTACCAGGGTTTAGGTAAATATGACACGTGGCCAGCTGAGGAGGCGGTGTAGCTCATTCCATACTTGCTCCCATACTTGCTCATTCCATAGTTTGCCCCAAATGAGTGACTATGTAAATGAGGGACCGTCTATGTAAATGAGGGACTGTCTTAAGCTGCTGTGTGTTATTTTGGAGTTGAAATAACTGCCCCTCCTGTGAGGCTATCAGATCTCCTTGAGGCCTTAGCAAAAAAGGTGAAGATGTGCATGGCCACATTTGCACTTCTACCTTTTTTTTTTTTTTTTTTTTTTTTGCCCCCCATTTCTCACTTTCATCAGGTAAATTAGCTTACTCAGCTGGGAGGGCAGAAGTCTTGGGTTCTGATTTTTCCTCGATGGAAAGATTTTTCTGAGCTTTTAACCAAGGGCATTGTAATGGAAAACGTGCAACTATTCAAGGGAGCAGAAATGCCTTTTTTCTTAACGAGAGTACAAATTATTCAGCTGCAGCCATCTCTTCTCTCCCTTACTTTATGGGGAATAGTCCAGCTTCAGTTGAAGAACTGGATGACACCTACTCAGAGAACTTTGTGAGTGCAGGACACTGCTGGGAAAGAGGAGCTGTAAGTTTAAACCCACTTTAAACACTCCAAGATTTGCAAAGCCTGATGTCCCACTCCAAACTGGTGAGCTGCTCCCCAAAAAGGTGTTCATAGTTGCAGTTCTTTGAGTTCAGGTTGATGACACCAGCTTGTGGAAGGAGAGCTTGTTTTCAGCCCAGTCAGGGATGTGGCCGTTGAGTTTTAGGGACCTTCAGGATTAGTTGGTATTTGAGAAAGGCTTTTTGGACCAGCCTCTCTAACACGTTTCAGAATTCAGTCCCACACTGAATGTCAAACATGTTTGTATCTATAGGAATGGCTGCAGACATTGGTGCGGTTCACCCATGCTGCCCAGGGCAAGTAAATTGCTGGAGTGAAATTTTTTGCAGCTCTACATCCTCAGTTTAATTTCAGAGGGAACTACCTGGCTCACTGAAAGAGAGCTGAGGAGCAGCAAAGCTATCTACATGTATGCGGACGGTTGGAGATCAATACCAAGGACAAACAGATAAGCAAAGTTAATTTAGAGAGCAGATGTTGCCTTAGATACTTGCATCCTGTAAGTGCTGACTAGGCTTTAGAATTAGCTTTGACCCATCTAGCTGCAGCACAAAAAAAATTGCCTTTTTTTTTTTAATAATACAAATTGGAACAGTCACAGAATGAAAAGCTGTGAGAGGGAGGAGGAAGAGAGGAGGTATAAAAAAAACAGAGGGCTATTTGCACCAGACTTTCTAGGGACCAAAAATTGGAGTGGGAACTAAAGGTTCTCTGCTGACCAGGGTGGAAAAGAAAGGGCTGGGGAGGGAGTGAATTAATTGGGGAAGGGCAGAAAAAAACCAGTATTAGACTCTTTTAAAAATAAGACTAAGGTCTTTTCATGAGCTGCCGGCAATTAGGTGAGGATTTGTAGCGTGCAAACGCTGCCAGTGACTTAGGATAACTATCGATACACCAGTGGATTTGTGCAAGGACTGATTAACCATTTCATTTCTTGTCTTGAACTTGATTAATTCTGAATAGCAGCGATGGTACCTGCTGCGCTTCTGAGAGAGGTGGTACCTCTTTACACCATAGTGCAAACATAATTTGCTTTTCACGTTCTGCCGTACTAGAACATTAATGAGCTCGGTGTAATCGTGTAATCTTCTGAGTGCATTGTTTTATTCTGTTCTGGTACCCATCTGTCTTACCCCATGCTAATATACACGTTACGTTTGATTATCTATGTAAAAATGAAGCATAGAGACAATGTCACATACACTGCCTGGGGCTAAAGAATGAGATTTGGGAAAACTACTATGTTTCTTAAATTAAAAGAATTACTTTAAGGGAGGCAGTACATGTTGTAATCATCATCTTACCTCTTAATCTGTAGTAAGCTTGATGACTGGCTAAAATCTGCTTCACTGACTCTTGCGGGCAAACTTTCACGCCAGTTGAGAAGAAGGATGACCTCTTTATTCGGTGCTTTGACATGTCAAATATCCGCCTTATGGTTGATACTCTGGACCTCTTTGTTGTTCTTTCTGTTTTGTCTGACCCTGAGGCATCTGCAAGATGTTTGGCTTCACCACGGTTTATTTTATTAGGAATTTCTGAAAAAGACACAAAGTAAGCATGTATGTAAAGGTACGTGATGCAGGCAGGAGATATCACGTGTAAGGTTGTATCTGGAAAACGGACACAAACCCGAGAGCTCTCCTTCTTACATAATATTGGTGTCAATGCCCTGCCTGAATTAATGTGCTGAGGAGAAACATCCTGTGGTCACATGGGAGAACTGAGACTCAAGAGACCTGGTCACTAATTTCCTTATATCTCAACACGTGACCTCCAGGTCGCACAGGGTAAAAGTTTCAGCAGCCCTAAATCTTGTTTTCAAAAGTGACTTTGGGTTTAGATCCCCAAAGGAGGCTTCAGCGTGTGAACTTCGTGGCGCAGCATCTCATTTGTGAGCACATCACCTGGCTGGGAAATTTATCACCGGACTGTAAATAACGGTCTGGAGCTTGGGGGAAGCAAAGCATATCTGTAACACTTACAGGGTAAAAAGGTGTGTGTGGTAGAAGATAAGTAACAGGAGGAGTAGTTGTACCTTAAATCTGCACTCTTTCTTAGATAGTCTTATTTTTTCCTTTGCCCTTCAAGGTGCATCTCCCTTCACATCAGGTTCATAGTCTTGAACTCATCCCAAGACCTTGAAACGCTTTCTTTCAAAAGCTGAACAGGAATTTGTTTGCCTTTGAGGAAAGACAGAGTCATTTCCAGGCTCCCCCCCCTTTTTTTTTTTTATTTTACTCCCCAGTGCACTCTATCCTTCCTTCATATAAAGGGAAATATTAATCAGAACAGGCTCCAATTATGTTTTCTTTGCCACCGATGACAGGAGTTATGAATGCTCTGGCACTGTAACTCAATCAATCTTGAACTTTTCCTGGCAAAGTGGAACAGCTACGGTAGCAACAAGTGGAATTGGTGAGTGGGAACTGAAAATCTGAGCTGAAGTTTTACTTGTAGAAGTACTTGCTAACAAAACATGGAAATATTTCTAGGGTCTCAAAACACTCTTGAGTATAGGAAGCCCCATCTAAAAAGGCACACAAGAATTCAGGTCTCATTTGGTTCCCCTACTTACATATTTGTGACGCAGTAGCTAAATTTAATGTAAAATCTTAATGACAAAAATAACGTGTAAGGTTTGCATTTAAATCATCTGAAATACAACATTTTGCAGGTTCATGCGACAGGAGTAATTAGTGACTTTTAGATGATCTTCCAAAATTTTGTGTGGGTATTGATAAAGGTGTTAATTTGGAAATATCTTATTTTTTGGTTCTGTTTTTATACATCTGATACAATCATTGAAAATTAAAGTGTAAATGGAATAAAAGATGTTCTGAAAGAGAAGTGCAAAATTTGTAGATAACTTGAAAATTTTAAGGGAGAAAATGTAAGAAAGACGTGGTATATGTTTGCCTGATTGCTGACGAATCAACTAAAAAACATTGCTTTGAAGAATTGTTTAAAGGCTTGTAAAAGAATGAGAGGAAATAATGGGGTTCAAGTAGAACAAGTTTAGTGAGTGTAATGCTGTCAAAAAAAAATAAGAGTAAAAAATCCTCAGCTTAGTGGTGCAGGAAGAAATGTCATGCTGCATATAGCAAGCGCTAATTATCATGTTCTTAGGCAAATCAAGAGAAAATAAGGGAAGTAAAAACACATTTTCCCAATAATTTAGAACTGTATTAATCAAGTGCTTAAAGAAAAGTGGGCAGAAAAATGCTGAGAGAGAAATAATTGAAAGGCATGGTTACAAAATTAACACTACTTGAAATGAAGAGTGGGAAAAGTTCTACCATATATATCAGTGTATATATGTGTGTATATATGTATATATTTATGTGTCTTAGTTGTTATTTAACTTCAGAATGAACATCCAACGCCTACTGTGTAGGAATTATAGCAATGATATGTGTATTATGAGGTAGGTGGAATGGCGATATGGAGAACAGTTGACTGGTTGACTCATGATGATGAATATTGGATAAAAAATAAAGGGAGTTAGAGGATGAGGGCATCAGGTGGTTGCTATCGCTGTTACAACAGCCTGTAGGTCTTTAACTGCCTAATTGTTGCCAGGTAATTTAAAATGATATGTCATATAGTGTTTGTTGCTAAATGAAATGGGAATAATTTTTCTGCAGTAATACCTTAAACTACATAAAAGTGAAAGTGTGGCTCTGGGTCCATCAGAAGCCACACGGGGCCAAGCCACTGGATCAACCAAGACACATAATTATTTGAATGATAGCTGGGGCAAGAGCTGAACATCTAATTCCATTGAAATATCAAAGCAGCCCCTTGTAGTGGTCTGGAAAAACCTATCCAAAATCTGTCAGGAAAGCAGCCAGCTCTACAAGTGATGTTAACTGCAATAGGTTAGTAAATTTGCCTTCCTGGAGTTACTCTTATGATCATCAGTTCTTGAAATGACTTTTGACTTTTTTATTAAGTGTAAGCAAAAATTGAACTGAAAGACACGTCAACCCCTTTCTGCACGATTGTCCAGTGCTTATTTCCTAATAATTACTGAAGGTGGATAGAAGAAAACCTGTCTTTTGGCACAAAGGTTATTTATTTGTAATTCTTCCGACCTGTGCTTTCCCCCGTGTCTCTGGAAATTCTGAACTAAGACATTTTTATCTAAGGCTCCCAGATGGCTCAGCCGTGTGCTTTGCTGTAATATCCCTTCCATCTACACCTTTTTAGGTGCCTGGCTTTCTGTTTCCTGGCTTGAAAAAGAATCTAAAAAGACCTGTGCTATTATGAACTTGAACCCATATATATTAGCTGATGCCTCTGCTTTTACCATGCAACATAATAACAGGATAGATTCGAGTGGTGCAAACTTTACAGGCTACATAATTTGATGATGTGAAACCAAATCCTAATAATACTGGATTGCTTTACTATTTATAAAGAAGACATTTTTGTGATTTATTTTTTTTTGTTCCTACTCTGTTTTACCTTTAAAAGGTATATTTAAGATTTGTAGGGTTTTTTGATGGATCTGGACCAGAAAGGCAGATAACTGTGCAAGTCTGGCAACTTTTCACTGTGTTTTAGCTTAATCTCCAGGGTGCCTTAAACAGAGCTCTCAGTCTCTTTCCTTCTAGTTAGGTGAAAGAATCTCACCATTATCCTCATTTTCCAGGTGATATTTGAGGAAAAAGCTGAGGTAGTATTACCATGGTAATCTAGAGAGTCACTGTCAGCCCTACTTAAAATTTGGAGTTCCTGACCTCTAATCCAAAATAATTTTGAAACATGAAGTAAGTTTCAAAATAGGATATAGCAATCTTGGTTTTGATTAGGTCCTATAAAAATATGTTGGCGTCTATATGGGTCTCCCAAGCTCCTAGTACCAGTCTTCAGGTTTTGTTTTCAGGCAGATAAACAGTATTCACTTCTCAAATTAAAAAACTGAAATCCTTGGAGTAAGGCCAGGTGCTGCCTATATAGCCTCACTAAAAAAAAAACGAAAAAAAAAAAACAAACAAAGCAGGCGAAATAGATTTCAAAGTGAGGGTTCCTGTGTGTTTTTAATAATTTACATGATGAAAAAGGGAAACTACATTACTGGGTTCTAGAATAAAAGAGAATTGAAGCCATTCAGATGATTGATCAGCAGGAGTTCCTTTTTCCTTTTATTTGCTTTTATAAACACAGGAGCAACAAGCTTGTATTATTAACTTTTTTTGTTGTGTTTAATTATAGTGGATTCTTTTCTGTATGGCTTTGTTCTTTCCTAGCTGTTAATAGTATCAGTTTTGGTGTGGTTTGGGTTTTTTTTTTCACCAGCAGGGCGAGAGAGGTGATACTGCCCCTCTGCTCTGGTGGGTAGTGTTCAGCTCTTGGGTCCCCAACATAAGGATGATGTGGACTTGTTGGAGCAAGTCCAGAGGCAGCCACAAAGATGCTGGGAGGGCAGGAGCCCCTCTGCTGGGAGGACAGGCTGAGAGGGTTGGGGGGTTCAGCCTGGAGAAGAGAAGGCTCTGGTGAAAACTTACAGCCCCCTCCAAGGGACTCCAGGAGAGATGTGGATCAGGGAGTGGAGCCATAGGATAAGGGGGAAAGGTTTTAAACTGAAGGAGGGGAGATTTAGACGAGATCTGGGGAAGAACTCCTTTGGTGTGAGGGTGGTGAGACCCTGGCCCAGGTTGCCCAGAGAAGCTGTGGCTGCCCCATCCCTGGAGGGGTTCAAGGCCAGGCTGGATGGGGCTTGGAGCAACCTGGTGTGGTGGGAGGTGTCCTTGCCCAGGGCAGGGGGTTGGAGCTGGTTGATCTTCAAAGTCACTTCTGAATCTAAGCATTCTATGGTATATCTGGGAGCTAGCTGGAGTAGTGGAGGCACAGGAGAGGACTCAGTTCGGATCTCACTTCTCCAGGATCTGTGCACTTAGCACTGCTGGGTGAGCGGGCACTGCCCAATGCTGAGGAGATCTTTTGCTAAAAGAGAAGGAGCTGACATTGGTGGTTAACATCAGAAGATGTACACTGACCGGAGGAGAGGGCCCGTGCTCATAAAAGAGAGGAAGAGTACTAAGGCATTTATATTAATAGTAATTGATTGTAATTAATTGACAATAATGAGCTTGGTATTTCCTGCTTGGCATGTTGGATTGTGTGAATGCCGTTCTTAAATGTAACTAAATAGTAAAATTACCAGTGGAATGAGTCTTGGATGTCCAACTGTAGCAAAGAGCTATGGGGGCTATAGCCATGACCCTGACTATAGTTTTGTTTTTGTTTAGGTCTGTACCAAGGGGTTTTCCTGCTTGAGAATTTAGGAAACTGGTGGGTTTTCGTAAATCCTTCTTCTTGGCAGGAATGTGTCGTGATGGTCCTTTAAACATTTATGGATGATGTAAAATTTTGTGGCTGTTGACTCAGTAGTCAAATAAGCCAAGGCTCCCATGAATCTCCATGTGATACATTCCTACTGTACGTGCCAGAATGTATTTACAAATAAACCTGATAGGAAGGTAATTTTGGCTCTGTGCTGAAATAGAAATTTAAAAGCCAGTAGAACCTCACCACTGGAAAAATAAGCATGGTGGTGGAGCTGTGGGCCTGTGTCCTACAGATTTGCAGACACCTGTGTGACGAGGCAGCTGCTCTGAGAGTCAGCCTGTTAAACCCTGATGTTTTCCCCCTTGATGACTGTGATGTCCCTTAGAAGCCAGTTTCTACGTTACATCTCAGGTCCTCATGCTTTTGGGAAATGAGGATGACGGCATTAGTTCATCAGACAGGTATATTGTAAGGTTAAATCTGGTGGTATGCTTGCATGCAACGATGAATCATAGAATGGTCCAGGCCAGAAGGGACCTCCAAAGGTCATCTAGACCAACCTCCCCACAGTTGCAGGGACACCCCCAACTAGCCCAGGTTGCCCAGAGCATCATTGAGCCTCACCTGGAATATCTCCAGGGAAGGGGCCTCAACCACCTCCCTGGGCAACCTGGTCCAGTGTTCCACCACCCTCAGAGGAAAGAACTTCTTCCTAATATCCAATCTAAATCTGCTCTTCTCCAACTTAAAGCCATTGCCCTTCATCCTGACACTGTAGGCTTTTGTAAACAGACTCCCTCCAGCCTTCCTGTAGCTCCCATCAGGTACTGGAAGGCTGCAATTTAGAAAGGGTATATAAACCTACACTGTAGCAGGCATCGGGGTACTCCTGGGTGATCGTTAGTCTTATATTTTCCAGAAATGCTGCTACTCTGTAGTGTCAGTCCAGGAGACTGCAGCTGACAGTGACTAAACGCCAGTGTATATGTATATACATGCAGACAGATAAGAGATAAATGGCTTTTTAGGAAGTGTCTTCTTCAATATCACACATTCCTAATGGGAAGAAATTGTTTGAAGCACAGCTGGGCTTGGAAAGCACACAGCACATGGAACGTGCAGGATAGTGCACCTGATTTCTCATATAAAAACCAGGGATTTTGTGATGGAGAACGAGTAGAGGAGTCTCATTATAATCCCAAAGGGATGGGGAAAAGGAGGTACAAAAGCAGAGGGGAAACATACATTAAAAATATTTTAAAGCATCAAAATGCAGTAGAATGCATACATTCTCCTCTGGGAAGAAGATAATAATGTTTGCTAAATCTGGATGTTGGCCATATCGCTAAACAGTCATCTGAATTTCTAGCAGGTTAAGACTCTAAGAAAAGTTATTTTATTGTTGCCCATAAATTAATATCCTGTAAAAGGAGACAGCCTTTTTTTTTTTAATTAATAGTGATCACCTCAACCACATTTGTTTTCAGAGGGAAAAATTCCCCCAGATTGAACCGTTCATTCACGTATTATAGTTCATTAATCACTATGTACAGGTGGGATTATACTAATGCAAATTAATCTTCTGGATTCAGTGACAGTACTCTAGTACTTTTTTTTTTTCAAGTTTGGCTCTTAGCTGTGGAATAGATAAAAGAAAACCCAAATATAATTCAGCTTTATGTTTATCTGGGGGGGCAAAAACACTACTTTTACCTTTTTTTCATTGTTTATAATCAAGCTTCAGTTTGGTAATCCTGCTTCTATGTGTGAAAGCAGAGAATGATCTTACTGCAAAAAGTAGATGCCTTTTTTTTGTTGTTGTTGTTTGTTTCTTTGGGGCTTTATGTTCTTTGACTTCCCTTTCCCTTCGGCACAAATTTTGCTTAACCCTTTTTTACAAGGGCAATTACAGTAATGAAGATCTGCAGCGCTTCCTGCAGAATCGGGACAGCCGAGCGGGAAGGGGTAAGTCAGAATGAATTAAAATGATTTCATAGAGCACACACAAAGCCTTTGTGTCCTAGAGAATGACTGAGGATATTTACTTGCCCAATAAAGAAAAAAAAAAAATTACATGAAACAGCCTTGAACACTCTGTGGCTCCCTCTTGTTCTCAGTAGCAAGTGTTAGGATGTAGCCAGCATCAGTGTATAGTTTTGGGAATTCAAAGCTCCTCGATATTTTACCAGTTAGTTTGGGTTTTCAGTGTTTTATAATTCAACAGCTATAAGTTACTCACATTTTGTGCGTAGATTTTCTTTTTCTTTTTTTTTCTTTTTTTATTTTTATTTTTTTTATTTTTTGCATCTGTTTTATTTTATTTTCCATTATGAATCAAGTGTTTAAGCACCTAAAAATGAGATAACATTGTTTAGCTATACTGCAGCAGTNTCCCTTCCCGCTCTTAGAGATAGTTTGTGTCAGGGCAAAGACCTGAGTTTAAGCCCTGAGGTCATTTCCTGGATTCTGGCACTAGTGGTGGCCAAAGATAAAGGCTCCGTCTCTAAAGCCTTTCTGCTGCTCCCTGCTGTTTCCACGCTCTTTACTGTGGAACTGGAGGTGCTCCTGGACAACCTCCCGAATGGCTGGCAAAAGGACTTCTTTTGGTCCTAAAATAAGGAGGGGGAAAGAAGGACCAAAAGACCAAACCCCTTTTTTGCTAACCCTGAAATACAGATGTGTGTAAGACAAAAATTGGAATTGAGGATAGTTTTGTTTACAAGGAGAAAAAAAAAAAACAAAAACAACAAACCAACCACCAACTGATTAACCCTATATGTTTTTAGAGATAATTAGTTCTACTTTTTTTTTTTTAAGATGGGAGTATTCTAGATCTTTGTCTCTTATTTCCTAGTTTCCTATGTACTGCAGACTTCAGCAGTCCTAAAAGCCTCAAATTATCTATGTTAGGATCACTACTGAGTGATTAAGATAAGTGTTAGGACTATTGGGAGAGCCTGAGTGCTTTTCAAAATATTTTCTTGACCCTAGCGCTAAGTCGTAAGATAGCAGTTCTGGAGGCATCACTGCCCTGGAAAAGAAGTTTCTCAAAGTATTTTGAGAATTGTGTGCATATATATTTGAGGTAAAATATTCTATATGGCATGGCTATGTGACAATGAGGGGTAATTATTATGCATTTGCACATATTGCATGTACTTAATGATTGGAAAAATTCCTCCCCACTAGTTTTATCTGTCGTATGCGTGTGTAGAAAAAATACTTTCTCCCCTGAAAGCCATCAAAAATGAGAAAATTCCAAGACTGCCATATAAGCAAGATGCTATGTTAAGTTTATTACTCATCATTGCTTCCTGAGTGCTGATAAAGATTCTGTGCACCACGTCTCTCAGGGAGATGACAGACAGTTCCCTATTCCTCTCTGAGGAGACACAGTCCCAGAACTTTGCCAGAGTCTTTTATGGGAAGTGGGTTGTAACATTCAATCATGATTTGCAATGGGTGGAACTGCGTGACCCAACTTTTTGTATGATGGTTTTCCCAGTTCATAATTATAAATGTGGACTGAAATGATACCGTCAAGCGTACAAGAATCACCTGGAATATATTCAATGCCTTTCCATCAGCGGATAGATGACTTAAATGCAAAAGCAGTGCATTTCAATATACTTTTTCTTCTTGTCAGACATGAATCATCACTCATTTTCTCAAAGTTTTCTTTTGGCCACATCTCCAGAATAACATTAATGATTAAATGATATCATTTACATGGAATTAAAAAGTAAAATCGAAGAGCAAGAGAATACAAATCTAATGTTAACTAATGCATTCCTTTTTCACCAAGATTTTTTCAGTGTTGTATTTGTCCACTAGAAAAGATTTATATCATTTCAGTGAGATACAAGAGCTGTGATCTTTATTTTTTAAAGAAAATCTGTGCAAAGAAAAGCAAGACTAAGAAAAAGAAGTTAATTATAAATAAAACTTTCCAAGTAGTGACAGCAGACTGTTTCACACTGTCCTTTTAACAAATATTTAAATACCACTGAGGAGACTTCTCTTTTATCGTTTTACGTTCTTTGCATTTAATTAACCTGCCAGAGATTGCCACAAGATAGGAGGTCACTCGCTTGGTCACGCATAAGGCAGTTGTAATGTTGGCTTTTAATTCTGTTATATAAATATCAAAGCATAGATCGAGAAGTTAGTAAGACACCTTCCCCAGAATTAAACACCTTCCCCAACACTCCACAGCTATTCAATATTGAACTGAGCAGGGAAAAAGATCACGTCACTGTCTTTTCTTTTTCATTGTTGAGGAAACATTAAAATTCCTGTGAATTTATTAAAAGCTGCGACAGTTACCTGTTGTTTTCTTGCAAATAATTTTGCAGTTATGATTACAGTAATCCTTACCACTATTGCTTTTTTTTTTTTAGCATATGTTCATGTGTGGTTTATTCCTCCAGAATGTGTATATTTAAAAGTTTTTGAAGATATTTCTGCCAATGGCTCGTGAATGCAAAGATACATTTTACTGTTTTCTCTTAGTTTCAAGGAGTGCAGGCTGTTTTTATCAAGGCCAGCACTCAGATTTCTTTCAGCTATTTTGCCCCCTCCATATTATTGGTTTAGAAGTTAGATTTTGTCATAGCAGAACATATGCAGGAAAAATGTAACTAAACGGCATCTCTTACAGAGATTGTAAAGTCAGAAGAAATCTTTCTTTTCCATTTCCTTTTCCAGCTTTACAGTGGTGTCAGCAGCTCCACCGTCTCTAGCTGAATTGTCAGAACACCAGATTCCAAAGAAAGCATTCTGTACCGCGAGAACATCCTGACATTTCAACTTTCGGTTTCAACATACGCAGTGTAAATTAGCACAGCCTTTTAGATGTGAACTTACCTCTGCTTCCCTGAACTTGGAGAGCAAGGCAAATGATCAAAAATATTAATCCAGTTTTCAAATGCATGCTGTCTATTGATCATTCACAGTTTTCAAGAACAATCATACAGGAAGTAAGAATGTTTAGGTGAAGTAGAAGAATTATTTTTTCCTTATAGATATAAAATCCCCAAGCGTCTTCCCGCTTTGTTTTCTTGTTTTTCTTTCTTTCTCTTTTTTTTTTTTTTGTTTGTTTTCACTTTTCAGGTGTCTCCAGCCTTGGACTGCATTGAGTTGCAACTAGGCGAAGAGTGCTACAGGTGCCAGAACGCAGGGGCTGGACAGACCCCTCCAACGCACACGCTTCGAGCGCCAGGGACCGGAGTGATAAGACAAGAGTGACGAAGTTTTTAAAAAAAAGCAGTGTCTGTTTCTGGAATAATCTGTTTATCTGCTGCTCAGACATAATCCCTCTTACGGTCCAGCTGGAGGAGCTTTCTTCATCTTATTAACCTTCTGGAGCAGCATCTGTCAACCCCAGAAGACTTCAGTAGCACCATGATAAACAACGGAAGTCTCTTCTAGTGCCCATCACCTTCCAGCACTGATCCTTGGGGCATTCCGGAGGTGTGGCGTGGGAGCAGTGGCAAAATCATGGGGTAAACGAATCGTGCTGCTTCCAAACCAATGGTCGTAAACCCCAGGGAATTCCCTTTGCAGAGGAAGACAGCTTTTCCTGAGAGAACGTTGCTATAGGCAGCTTTTCCACCGCGTAGGTTTTTGGAAGCCCCTCTCCTTTCTCATACCAAGAGGTTGCCGCTGCGATATCCCTGTCGGAGCAGTGATGATGATGATGATGTTTGGTGACAGCAGCAGAACGGTGTGACTCAGCAGCAAATTGCAGCAGCGTTCAGGGCTGGCACGGTCCGATGCCAAGCTGGCAGAGGGGGGGGGAAGGTGCCACAGAGGGGGGGAGAATGAGAAGCAGCGGTGGGAAATGCTGTCCCAAGCACACAGCTATAACCAGGCCAAGAATTGGTAGGGAGTGATTACACTTTTCAAACAGCTCTGTTCCAGTTTCCCAAACAGCTATTCTGGTTACGTATTCCGCGTGGGCAATTGTTCCATGCTCACTTTTTTTTTTTATTTTTCCAGAAGGCTTTTTAGTGTTGCATTACACCTAAAAAAAGCTACCAGATGGGCATATTAATGGTCTGTCCCCCTCTGACATTTTTTGTGAGACTGTGCTTTAACATGGTAAGTATCTAGACCGGCAGCAAGAACCTTGTTTTCTAGCATCATAAGTACAAGTTATTTAAGAACAGCCTTCACTTGAACCCGATCAGTATTCTATTTTTACTTAGGATTTAAATAATTGTAACCTCCCTCCCTTCCCAAGATTGTCTCATTTTAACTGCTCAGCTGGTACAGAGACCAGGCTGGGACTGAACAAGATCTGATTTTATTTTATTTATTTTCACAATCTTTTTCCAATTTTCAGTGCTCATTTTAATGCTTTATGCAGATTGTTTCATGCACGTTGTTTTATTGAGGGAGTTGGGAGACCTCATCACTCTCTACAACTACTTGAGAGGACATTGTGGAGAGGTCGGTGGTGGTCTCTTCTCACAATGAATTAGCAATAGAATGAGAGGGAACTGTTTCAAGCTGCAACAGGGTAGGTTTAGGCTGAAAATTAGGAAGGAATTTTTCCCAGAAAGAGTGGTCAGACCCTGGAACAGGCTGCCCAGGGAGGCGGTGGAGTCCCCATCCCTAAATGGGTTGAAGAGTCATTTAGGGGTGGTGTTGGGGGATATGGTGTAGGGGAGAACTTTGTAGAGTGGGGCTGATGGCTGGACTTGGTGATCCCAAGGGTCTTTTCCAACCTGAATGATTCTATGATTGTTCTAAAAATGTAAATTAAGAAGACTTTGCCAGCAGCACAATGCAAGGCTGCAGTGGAGATGATCAGGATTTCTGCTGGAGGAAACTGGAATATTACATAAGGAATGTTCTTTAGCAGTACCAATATTTGGCTTTACATTTTATGTATCATATATACATTTTATGTATATATGATACATAAAATACATATATATGTATATATCATAAGCACATGATAAAGTGGAATCATATAAGTACCACCTCTATGAACCAGGTAAGTTTTAGCCTGCATCTATGAGCATGTTATAATTGAGATATGAAGTTCCCACAATACAAAATCTTTTTAGTTCTTTCAGCTCTTGATCTGCAGCAACTGGAAGTGACTGAAGTTTCTCTGAGGGTGGTGGAATCCGCTGTTTCTGCTGACAGCTGAAAGTGCAGGCTTGGTGAAAGTCACAGATTATTTCCTCAGAGCACCACAGACAGTAAACTCCCTGTGGAATCTGGTAGGAACGTGATCCTTTAATTCCATTGGGAATCTAATTTAAGCATCAGACTATACTTTGAAAATGTGCAATAAAGATTTATTTAATTACTGTGCAGAGATTTGTTGGTGAAGCCTGAGCAAGGAATCAGAAATCCTTTATCGAAGCTTTCATTTAAAAGCTTATTTTTGAGCCCTTCACATGTTGGAGGAGACAAACTTTTAATAAAACATACTCTTATCTTTTGGAGATAAAGGAACAGGAACAATCCTAGAACACACCACAGCGTTATTGAGTGGCAAGTTGTGATGTAAGGAGAATATTCAACTCCATAGGTAAACTGGGACTAAATATTGTAGGGCAGGAGTCTGTGTTCTTTGAGATGAAGAATCTTAAATCATGAATATTTTAAGCTATTTTCTGTTAAGGCAGTGCCTTCTATGTATTTCCATTTAATTAAGAAATTTTGTAACTAACCTTGATAAACTGCCACAGCAGAAGCAAACAAGAATGATAAACACTCATTAAAGCTAAAGCAATATTATCTGGGGACGACTCCATCTCTAAGTACTGTAGTGTTTAATTATAGGTCACTGTTAATTAATCTAGAAGGGCTTCTTCTAGTTGGTGTGCTGTCAACAGTAATTATATATTGTTAAAGAGGCGATTAAAAAAAATTCTACCGAAATTCAATAGCGCGTTACAAATATACTACCGAGACATGGGAAGGGCAAAGCTGTACCCTAAAATATCCACCCACCCAGCAGAGGGGCTTGTAGATGGGTTAAATGGTCTCTTAATGGTCACCTCAGCCAGTCACTACACGCAGCTAGAATAATACACGCATGTGCTGCTTAAATACAGCTAAAGGTATTTTATCTGCTGGCAGAAGGACAGCAGTTTAGGCTATCAAGGACTCCGTTTAGAAGACTTTTGATGTAAGTTTTTGGTAAGTCTGTGGCTCAAAGCGTTCACATATAATCATGGTCTGAAACTTGCTATGCACAGTGCTGAATTTTAAGTACCCTATGTGGATCAGGGCACCAGACAACTCCTGTTCTCCATAGAGGCCAGTCAGATTCTACACCATCACTGTCAGAGTCTAGAATATCCAAGTCTGACTTCTGGCTTTAGTTGTACTGAGCAATTTCTCCTACTGGTGTAGCCAAGAGTTTTTCTCATAATTTCCACGCTGCTTTTACCTGAGAGACATAAGAAAAGGGAGGTCTATGATTATGAAGTACCTTCAAATAACCTCAAGTCTCTCTTTGGTATTTCATTATTTCCATAGGAGCTAGATTGGTACCTGGCAGCAAGTACAGGCTAGACACAGCCTGGTGACTGAAACTGCTTTTCCTTTTTTTAAGCTTCACCCTTCTGATTAAAATTGAAGAAACTCGAGCTCTTCTGCTCCATTCTTTGCTGTTGAGTTTGGCCAAACCAAGCCCTGTGTCTCAGCCTCCCTATCTGCAAATGGAGAGGACCACCCTGAAGAGCTATAGAAGCCTCTGTAGAAACAACCAAGGTAGTACGTGTAAGCAAGAACAGCTTTTACCCCGTTGGTCATGCATTAAAGTGTAGATAATTAATATATTTTTTAAAAAATTATTGTTTTGAGTTTTAAAATCAGTATTTTATTTTTAGGTGTTCTGCAGTAGTTTTAGAGAGATCGTGGTGAAGAACGCAGATTGTCCTTTTGCTCTTTGAGCTTTCCCACTCGGGCAGTGTTTGTATTTCTCCCTCTACTGCTGCCCAGCCACGATGTTTTCTTTTCCTTACTGAACTATTACAAGATTTATATTTAGTCAGTAAATTAAACCAAATAAAAAAGAAAAATAAACACATATCTCTAAGGACAGCTGAAAACCACCCCTGTTTTGTTTACTGGTTTTGCTTATATTTCACAGCCAATTCCCCTCTCTGGTGTCTCTCATTAGTAGGAGGTAACAAATACGATCACAGCAGGGAAAGTCGGTTTGAAACAGCAAAATATTTCCTCCTTGAAAGAATTGATCAGTGTCCAGACATTATGCTTGCAAATGGTCTGTTATTTTTCAGACCAATTGTCCTTTAAAACCTGTTTTCTGAAGACGCTTACATCGCTTACATTTTTTTCCTTTAAAACTGAACTTAGGCAATTTATCCTGGGAGAGTGCAATAGAACTCACTTTGATGGCTGGGGACAGTGATAACGTTGGGAGAACGCACTCCATTTCTATCAGAGCGTCATTAAAATAAGAGTAATGGAGCAAATGTTGTGGAAACGAAGTCAGCTTTCATTCAGGCTAAATGCCAGAAGTGGAGTAATAATTTGCTTTAGAATAAAGTAGTAAAGCTTCATAGTGAAAACCAGCCCATAACAGATACCAGTGACCCAGAATTTCAAATGAAACTCAGAGATTAAGAGGTTCTGAGTTCCCAATTGTGAAACCAAGTGTTTAAATCGGCCTCTATAGCAAGGGAAAGAGCTTTCATAAAGGTTTTGGTACCTTTATGATTATGAGATCTGGAGAATTGTCCATAAAGGTATCTGGAGATACCTTTATGAGAGCTGGAGAATTGTCCTTCAGCAAGTGTACCTTCTGTACTAGGCAAATTGACAGAAACCAGAGTAAAAGAAGTAAGCCCAATGAAAAGAATGATCTGGTTGATAGAGTATCCTGGCACAGCCAACAGTTTTTGACGAGGTCTGCTCTTAAGGAAACTAAGCTGTCATGGAGTAAAAAGAAAAAGATCTCTGGTATTAATAGCTTGTTAAAAGACAAGAAATAATGGAAAGAAAGGAGCATTTCAAAGGCGAGGTGTCAGCAGTAGGTTTTATGCTGGAAGAGGTAACAAAATCTGCTGATGGCACTGATTTGGTCTGATTCGTTAAGGTTTACACTAACATTGAAAAAGCCCTGTGTCCCTCTGCTGAATGTGGATAACAAAGCTGCAGATATACTATATCCACAGGAAAGAGAAAAAAAAATCATGCTATCAGTGAAGAGATAATTAATTGCTCTAAATTGGGAGTAGCCATTTGGCAAGGAGAATTTGAAAGAACAATTTTCTGATAATGGCAACTCAGTCTTTAGCTATGATCAAAAGAGAAATAGAATATTTATCATTTATTAGAAAAGAATTGAAAGGAAATCTATTTTTTAAAAAATAAAATGGTATATCATGCATATTTAATGATGTTCTGGTCCTGCACTAGCAGTAATACCCAGTAAAGCTAAAAATGTTAATGGGATGGTGGCAAGGAGGCGTTCGGAGGAATGGGATGGTTTTCATATAAAGAAATATGCACAGGTGAGGAATCTTTGGCCTGCAAGAGACATGGCAGAAAGGAAATGATTCCATTACTTAGCTTTGCTTGTAATATAAGAACAGCAAAGCACCAAGTGTATTTTTCATGCATTTATTGTCTAGCTTCTTTCTGAGCCTTTTTAAATTTTTTTTTAACATTTTTAGTCTCTGCAGATTGCCGGGACAATAAATTTCCCGATGTAGTTATTCTTTTTATGAATTTCTTTCTTTATACAAGAATGAGAAGGAATTTGATGCATTCACAAACACAAGCTCCATCAAGGAATGTTGTTCACCTGCTATTGCGTCTATTGCTGGCTGTCAAACGCTGCACAGGCAAGCTAGGCACTGGATGACTTTTTCTTACCTGTTCTTTGTATTATTTCACTGTCCACTTATTAGCCATCAATATGGATAAAAGAGTAGATAACTAGGTCTTTGACCAGATCCAACATGACTAGTAGGCCCTGAGCTGTAGTCCCTAATCCAGACTAACCTGCCATTAAAGTCAAGCTCACTCAGTAGTTCCAACAACTCCTCCTCACACTGAATGATCCACAAACTCATCCGTTTTGTGAGATGACTCTCTCCTCCAAAACCAGGAGCCCGGTACTCTGCTCTGCAGTTGGAGCAAATGTTGTGGAATTCTAGTCCAGACACAACATCAAAGCAGGTGATGCGTTGACACAGTTGTCTCCTTTGAACGTATGCATAGACTTCTGCCATCAAAAGACAGCTCTGGGGTCTTTAGAAAGCTTTTCTGTTTTGCTGTTACTAACACAGTTATTATTAACACCCCTTATTATTTAGAATGGGGAAAAAGTGTTTTCTGCAGACATTTACACAATGAGTTACAAATACATCCCTGACAAAGCCCTGGATGGGGCTTGGAGCAACCTGGTCTAGTGGGAGGTGTCCCTGCCCAGGGCAGGGGGGTTGGAACTGGATGATCTTTAAGGTCCCTTCCAACTCTAACCATTCTATGATTCTATGACTGCTTGACCTGGTCATATGTCCTTTATTCTGGAACTTTCTGAGCTGCACAATTTTGAAAGGATTAACGTATTTAGATGCTGTTTAGTGTGATAGGGGAGATGAGGCTATTAAAAAAGCATGCTATTAACTGAGTAATTCAGAGTAATTATGAGGAAAATACCCCAGCCTGACTGCCACTTCAGGATGATCATTGATAAACAAATTATGCTCGTGTTGATAGTTGTATGATCTTTCTTTTGGTATCATCAAACATCTAAATGGGAGTAAAATGATTTTTTTTTTTTTTTTTTTTAGTGGGCAGCAATAGAGCAAGCTGACCATTATCTTCCAGTCAGTGGAGATAAAGACTGTGGTGCATCTGCTCAAACAGCTTATCGCGCACTCGCTTGCATACCAATACACCACTTTCTGTTATTCCTGGAGCTGCTTAAGCTTGTACTGGTGGGAGCCCTGATGAGCTGAAATGCATTTTATTCCCATGCTCAACAAGTTGCTTTTCTCTAGGTCTTCAGAAAGGATCTTTCTAGAAGTAGCTGACGGAGTTGACGGATGGGTTTACTATTCGCAAAACTGTCCTTAGTTGCGTAGCAAATCCAGTTGAATGTTGTAGTTATCAGCTATAAAAAAAATTAAAGCTATCAAGTATGTCTTTGTCTGTGAAGCACACCTGCAGAGATGTCATCTCTCACAATACCTGTTGTCTAATCAGAAGCAGGAAACACAGGAGGAGCTGGTAGTTCAGGGTTGGTTGTTTTTTTTTTTTTTTTGTTTTTTTTTGTTTTTTTTTTTTTTTTTTTTTTAAATAGTAATGCGAGAAGATGTTTAGCAGTGAGCGAGAATCACAGAGTTATGGTTGGAAAGGACCTCCGAGATCACCAAGTCCAACCATACACAAAAATGCAGCCCACTCCCTACAACCTCGTCCCCTAGAGCATGCCCTGAAGTGCCACATCTACACCTTTCTTAAATCCCTCCAGGGATGGTGACTCCACCACCTCCCTGGGCAGGCTGTTCCAGCGCCTGACCACCCTCTCGGTGAAGTCATTCTTCCTAATATCCAGTCGAAACCTCCCCTGCTGCAACTTCAGACCATTTCCTCTGGTCCTTGGTAGAAGAAGCCAACACCCACCTCTCTACACCCTCCTTTCAGGGAGCTGTAGAGGGCGAGGAAGTCTCCTCTCATTCTCTTCTTCTCCAAACTAAACCTGCCCACTTCCATCAGCCTCAGGACTTGTTCTCCAGACCCCTCACCACCTTGGTAGCTCTCCTCTGGACACACTCCAGCACCTCAATGTCCTTCTTGTATTGAGGAGCCCAGAAGTGAACCCAGCACTGGAGGCGAGGCCTCACCAGAGAGGCACCATCACTTCCCTGCAGCAGAAGGCAGGAAGGGAGCAATCTAAAGTGTGAAGTGTGCTTCTGTCTTCATACCAGCTTAGTTTTTCCCTCTTTGAGAGATCTGGCATGAGATAATGGTTACTTTTTACTGCTTACCCTGGTCATTTTTTTTTCTCACAGTTTTTCTTTCAATTATTCCTTGCTGTGCACAGTGGCTGCAGTTGGTCATCAGTGTTTTCCTTTCTAGATTTGTCATGTGAGAGTGAAATACAAGATGACCATATTTCCTCTGCACAGAACCAATCTGGTAGGAAAGAGCCTTTGGCTCAAGAAGAGACTTTACAAGAGCCCTTTAAGATGTGCAGCAGAGTCACGGGGCACTGAAGCTGTTGAAAGGACAGAAATAAAAAAGCTGCCCAGAGAGATAAACTTATGCACAAATGTATGGAAATTTATTCTCTTTATGGTAGAAATGATACTTTTCATATACTTGTCTTTGGAGTTTCTTGCCCTTTCTTTTCAGCAGGGGTGGGTGTTGCCTTCCTCTTCAGGTGGGGACAGGTGACAGGCAGCAGGACTCTTAAGGACATACCCTGGGATGTCCTGGTCTGTATGTGTGATGATAACTGTCAGTGATGAAGCTGATGGCTGTGATAACATGTAGTTCCAGCAAGAGCAAATACCCAGATTTAACTCCAATGTTTTCTTAAAAAAATGTAGAAAAATTAGAAGCTAAGCCGTGTATCACAGTAGCCTGGAAGTTGCATTTAACCAGGTCTCCAAGGTGTGGAGAATTATTTAAGTAATTTAAACATAGCTGTTATCTCTACTATTGGTCATTTTTTTTGTCTCTTCAGTTACTTTCAGTAATAAGCCTACTGTGTTTGAACTCAAAGAAATGCCATGAGAAACCTCTGCTGTCGAAGATGCTTTGGGAAGCTGGTTATATGTCAGCTTCACAGGTATTGGCCTCTCATCTGACAAGCTTGGTTGATGCTTTTGATAGAAAAGAGGTAGAAATCTGTCCAGGGGAGTGTGTTATACTTGTCAATGCTTTATGTAAGGTGTTCTCTGCATGAGCAGCGCCTGTGTGTCCCAGGACCATTGCTGCTGAATCCCCCCATGGATTAAACATGCTTAAATTCCACTTTGTGGTCAATAATCAATAAACTCCTTTGCAGTTTATTCAGTATAACGTTACCAGTGTGACATTTGCCAGGATTCAGATCATGCTTTGATCCTTGTATTTGCTAGTCATCTTAGGCTGTTAAATAAATAATAATAACAATTAAAAAAAAATATTATTCTTCTTATTCTTCTTATTCTTCTTATTCTTCATTCTTTCCAAGGGGCTCTGTACCAGTTGGGCCTTATTCTGCCTCTCATAGCTACATTTTTGAAAATGCAGCTGATGCAGAGTAAGGATATGGAAACATTTGCCTTATTTCTTTCAAACTACCTTGTAGTTCTTGTTTGTACTGCTCAGTTGCCCTTTCTCATTTTGGTATTGACAAACTTTAGATGAGTTCTTAGTCAATGGCCCTTCCAAGCCAAAACACTTTGAGTATGTTTTGACTATTTTCTGTGAAGACAGGTATGTTTTTATTGTTTCCAAAAGCGGTAATTGTGAAGTTGTTCCCATGTTTAAAAATTGCTTTTTAACTTCCATTAAGCAGCTTGAGAAGTTGTCATCTATTATATAGTAGAGGTTGCAGCCTTGCTTTATTATGAAGATGCTAATTGCCTCTCACTTCCTTTTATTTTTCATGTGAAATCATATGTTTTGGGAGTTTGCAGCTTCAGTGTGCTATTCTACAAGGCCAAATGTATTACACAGGTATGCTCTGCATGCTGACTGGAGCTGGGATTGTTTAGATTTGAGAAGAGAAGACTTGAGGAAATTTTAACAGCATTTTTTTTAACACTACCATATCCTGGGCTGCATCAGAAGCAGCGTGACCAGCAGGTCACAGGAGGCGATTCTCCCCCTCTACTCTGTGCTCATGAGACCCCACCTGGAGTCCTGTGTCCAGCTCTGGAGTCCTCAACACAGAAAGGACATGGACCTGGTGGAACGGGTCCAGCAAAGGGCCACCAAGATGCTGCGAGGGCTGGAGCCCCTCTGCTGTGAGGACAGGCTGAGGGAGCTGGGGCTGTTCAGCCTGGAGAAGAGAAGGCTCCGGGGAGACCTTGGAGCAGCCTTCCAGGATCTGAAGGGAGCTCCAGGAGAGCTGGAGAGGGACTCTTGGTGAGGGAGGGGAGGGACAGGACAAGGGGGAAGGGTTTTAAACTGGAAGAGGGGAGATTTAGATTGGATATTAGGAAGAAATTCTCTTCTGTGAGGGTGGTGAGGCACTGGAAGAGGTTGCCCAGAGAAGCTGTGGCTGCCCCATCCCTGGAGGGGTTCAAGGCCAGGCTGGATGGGGCTTGGAGCAACCTGGTGTGGTGGGAGGTGTCCCTGCCCAGGGCTGGGGGGCTGGAACTGGATGATCTTTGAGGTCCCTTCCAACTCTAACCATTCTATGACTTTTAAATACCTGATGGGAGGAACAGGCTGAACCAGATGAAAGGATAGGAAGCAATGGGCACAAGCTGAAATACAAGGATTTCCCTTTAAACAGAATTTCTTAAGAGTGATCGAACATGGGGACAGTGACCGGCAGAGAGGTTGTAAAGTCTCTGGTCTTGGAAATGGGGAAAAACCAGGAAGAATTATTCCATGAACGGTTAGGAGTTTACCAAGTGGAGAGAGGTAAAATTTCATTTTAAAGAAAGAAAACTTTAAATTGAGTAAAATGAAAAAGATATCTAGAATTGGTTCATTTCTGGAACAGAATTCTGTGATGTGGCTAAAGTTCTGTTGTGTGTATTGTTAGACATGGCGTTAATAGCGTCTCCAGGTCTTGATTTTTTTTGATCATTTCTCCTCTTCTCTTTTCCTCAGGTTTCCATCTTCCACATTTCTGCTTTCTTTTCTCACTGACCTTCCATTTTATCCCGCCTCCTAATTTCATTCTGCCTCTTTTCACAGTTTTCTCATCTCCTCCACGTCCTTGGCCTGAGGTTGCTTTCCAGCCCGCTCCTGTGTGTTAATTGGAAAGCTGAAGCTGGAGGATTGCTGTGGTGTGTACTGGCTACCCCTGGTTGGCAACTCCAAGGTAAGAAAGGAGCAGCTATTATTTTATCTTGTGCAATACCACCCTCCGCTGGCAGTTCCTCCTTCCTTCCCTCTGCATTTCCCCGATGGGTACAGCAATGTATAAGTAATTCTCTCTTGACTTTTGAAGGTAGAAACCATCTTTTAGAAAGGCTGGCTAATTTATCTTTTTATTAGGACCAAAACCACACGACAGCGCTGTACTTGCCTTCCACCCCCTACATCGGATCATGTTAGCGTGAGGGTTTATTTAGCTCCTTTCCCAGACATCTTTTTCATTCCAACTCTTTTTTTCATCGCTTCTTTCCCCCAGTCACCCCTAGACACAACACCAGGGCCTTTCCTGGAGCTAAAGCAGGCTCCAGAGGGCAGGCTCTGCTGTCGGCTGGACGTGGGGTTCTGCTCAATGCAGATGGAAGAGGATGTGTTCTGTGGATTCCTCCCACCTCAACCTTGAGACCAACTGGGCAGTGAACTGGGCATCCCTGGGAGGCTCCTCAGCTTTCTGACCTGGAACAGCAAAGGAGATGCACTTTCTGAAACCACTTCTTTTTGCACTGATTTTGGCACAGCAGGAGTTAACCCCCCCCAACTCTCTGTATGAGGCTGTGGGGAGGCTGAGTGTCCTTCATTGCCCATCCAGAGATGCCTCTTGGCTATGGATTTGTTAGACAAGTCAGTGTCTCTGTCCCCATACATTAAACACCCCAGATATCAGGCTGCTTTTTACAGTTCGGGTTATGAATTCCTCTCCCCTGTGCCATGCAGCCACCTTCTGCAACCCCCTGAGCTTCCTTTTTTACAGATTCTTTCAGCTCATCCTCATTCCAGCCGCTTTCTGTGCCTCCCCTCCTTCCCCCTGGCCATTGCCTTTTCTCCTCTGTGCCTATCTTTAACAGCTCCTGTCCTCTCTGTCTTTCTGTCAGCTAATCCCTTACTAATTAAACTCTGCCCAAAGGGCAAGTAAACAAAAGTAGCTGAGCTGACATGAAATTTGCAGGCTGTTCCTCCTCTTGCTCTGTATATTTAATCCTTCTCTCTCGCTTTTATCTGCTCGTCTATTTAGATAAGAAGCTGCTGTGGAGCAGGGATGCTGTGTGTGGAGTGTACAAGCCCCATTTTCATAACCACTGTGGCAACAAATAGGCTGTCACACTAGATTTGAAGGTCATCAGAGCTGCTGTTGCCATGCCTTTGAGGGTGCTAGTGGCAGCTACTTTATTGTTGTCTGGTCGAGTTCTGTTTGGGATCCTGCCTGACAAACTTGCCACCTTCATTGACACCATCTTGTCAGGCACGAGGGCTTTTTTGGGATCAGATGCTTTCCTGGATGGCAGCTTCCATGAATCATAGAATTGGTTGGGTTAGAAAGGACCTTAAAGATCATTTAGTTCCCACCTGAGTGAGACCATTGAGTTCCCTGGGCAGGGACACCTCCCACCACCCCAGGTTGCTCAGAGCCCCCTCCAGCCTGGCCTTGAACCCCTCCAGGGATGGGGCAGCCACAGCTTCTCTGGGCAACCTCTTCCAGGGTCTCACCACCCTCACAGCACAGAAGTTCTTCCTAATATCCAATCTAAATCCCTCCTCTTTCAGTTTAAAGCCATTACCTCTCACCCTATGGCTCCCCTCCCTGATCCAGAGTCCCTCTCCATCTCTCCTGGAGCCCCTTTAGGGACTGGAAGGGGCTCTAAGGTCTCCTCCTCTCTCTTTTCCAGGTTGAACCCCTCAATTCTCTCAGCCTGTCCTCACAGCAGCAGGGCTTCAGCCCTCAGAACACCTTTGTGGCCTCCTCTGGACCCATTCCAACAGGTCCATGTCCTTCCTGTGCTGAGAATGTTCCAGGAACATTTTACAGACTAGCAATTCAAAACCAACAGATCTCATTGACCTCGTCTTCACATGTTGAGGAGATGGGGACATGTGGCTTTGGGTGGCAGCTCCAATGTACTTCCTCAAGAGCTTGAATAGCTTGGGATGAAAGAAAGAGAACAGTGCCTTTGGAGGGGTACCACTGCCCTGTGCTTCTTTCCTTTACCACAGGTACTTCCAGTTTCAGTTTGAATGAGCATTTTTCATAACTTCTGTAACTCCAATACCCAAGTCCATCTGTGTTTCCATGCAAGTAATGGTGGAGCCACAGCAGCAGACACTCAGCAGGGCTCTGTGTGGGGCAAGAAAAAAGTAAGCAGCCGGGCAGTGCAAAGCTCCATGTTACTTTTTTAGCAGTGACTGAGTTACCTAGTTTAAAAGAAGCGTGGTCACCCTTATTTGAAACACTGAAGACGTGGAATCCTAAATTAGGGTGGCAGCACCTCTCAGGGAGCCTGTGCAGGGATTTAGGAGCTGTTTTGTTTTGCCCTCCCTTCCCTACATGTGTCAGTGTGCACATCCTATGTGAAGAAACTCCTGCTTTCTTGAGACCCAAGTTTTCTTTGAAAATAATTCATGGGCTGTCTATGAGGGCCACTTGCTTGAATACCTTTGAAGTATTCACCAGTCACGGGGACCTGCTTTCAAGGAGTTGTGTCTATAGCCTGTTTGCTTTACCCCCAGGGAAGTGATAAGCATAAGATTGCCTGTGCTAGATGACAAAACCAAGGTGAAAGCAGCATTCTGTCCTACTTTCGTGTTGAAGATAATGTCAAGTTTCTACTTCTCATTTTTTTCTGTCCGTATATTTTCCACCCGGGATCTCATTCTCAGCCAAGACAAACGTGTCTACATATTCTGGTGGTGAAATGGGCTTTCTGTTCTTAGCTGGAAACAATTAACTGCGTTGGAAATCAACCCCTTTCAAGAGCAATGTGAGGGAATGCCTGAGCTCCTGAACCATCAGGCATTCTTGCATCTTCTTAGCAGAAATGTATTCTGCTCAGCTGATTTTAAACCAGAGAGCATCACTTAGTAAGAAGCATTTTGTGTGTGTGTGTGTGTGAAGGTCTTTCATGAGTAAGCTTGTGAAAGGTCTGTGGTTGATCTGGGTTTCAGGTCAGGGTTCCAGGTCAGGTCTTTCTGGACAGGGTGAAATACAAATTGTCACCAGTCAGGCTTTCGAGCTGTCAAGTGGGGCAGTTTCCCACCCTGATATCTTCAGGACTGTAGTTTTGGGATTAGTCCTGCCTGGATTTGGGGTCAGACATCTGTCAGATGTGCTCCTGCAGCGCAGAAGGCGGGGGGGGCAGTTTATACCACAGAATGGATTTAAGTGGGAGATATTCCCTTTCACAGAAAGGCTTGGGATACAGAGAGATCAGTGCCCGCTTCTCAGAAACATCAGACATGCTTTTAAACTCTGTGCTATAAAATGTAGCTTATCCAAGTCAATAAAGTCTCCAAACAAGCCAGGCCGTGTGACACGTGAAGGTCAGAAAGGAGAAGTTAATTTGCATAGATTAAAAAAGACTGAGTTCTTGGTTTTATGGAAGTGATTAGCAAAAATCCCAGTGTGATTAGCAAAAATCCCAGTGTGATTAGCAAAAATCCCAGTGTGATTAGCAAAAATCCCTCGTGGTGACCAGGATTCCATCCAGAAGCATGATGTGAAAGCAAGTGTAAAAACCCAAACAAGCCCCCACAATAAAAAGAGAATGGGCATGAGATGTTCTAATGAATAGAGCAGGTTGTAAGGAAGAAGTAGGGAGGGGAAAAGCAGGAGCTCCAGTAGTAGCAATCAGTAATAGCAAAATGAGAAATAAAAAAGATGGCAAGCAATGGAATACAGGGCTTTTTACATCCATTAAATGCTGTGGAAAAAGAGGTCTCTCTTTTTTTTTTTTTTTTTTCTTAAAATCTCCTAGAACTTTGCTGAACCAGGCAAGGGGATGGCAGACAGATTGAGAGCCAATCTTACAAGTATATCACAAATCCATGAACAGGACCACTCTCAGCTGTCCCACATCGGCTACCAAAGGCTGATGGAATTTTTTTGAGTCCTGGCTCCTGTTCTGCTTCCATCTGACAGTCTGAACAAAATTTCATCCTTTGTAATAGTCTCTTATTGGTATTCATTTTTCTAATGCAGTAACAAAAAGGCTTATCACATCTCTGACAAAAAAGATTCCTGGCAGCAAAGGTAACATAGATTAAGTAACACCGTAAAAAATTTCACATACATCAGAATTCCCCTGGCACGAGTTTTGACATTGGTTGCCTCTTGCGCCTCGGAAACGCTGCTTACCCAGCAAATTTTACAGCAAAAATAAACAAACTGGTTAATAAAAACATCTCCCTACTGAATTTGCAGAAGCTGGATGAAAGCCATGTGTGCTGCAGGTCTCCTGGGGACAGACTGGATTAAAATGGAATGGACTGGGAGGAGGAAGGCTGCTTGCATGGCCCTAGATCGAGAGGTAGAAATGATTTCCCTAATAACTAGCTAATTAATGAAACTAATGTTTGTCTGCAAAACAAACTACTGGCTACTGCCACTAGGATGACTGAGGAGCATAAAACAAAGAAACATATTTGCATTGAGTGACAGAGCCCACCGAGAGGTTTCTGTAATACATCATCATTACTTCAAACCCGGGTCTTTATTCACAACGGAGGAGAAATGTTTTAAATTACACTTTGCTTTACCGCTGAAAAAAGCGGTTATTGCCATGTGAATTTAAATTATGTATTGTGCTACATGCTTAATCTTATTGCGATGGTTAAATTCTATCACTTTCCACAGAAAACTGTGTGCTGGAGCATCCTTGTCAGTTTAAGCCTTTTGTAAGAGTAAGTGAAAAGTCCCGCGTGGGTTTTACTCATTTTCTTCTCTACACTTCGGATCTGAACGCAGACAGTTCTACTGGAAATTGGCTGGGATGGAAGGCAGGGCTCCTGCTGAACGTGAAGGTAGCGTCTCCTTCCAGAAAACTGCCAGCAGCATCAGATAAGTATCTTATATTTGCATTACCCTCTTCTCGTAACCCTCTTAGTAGCCTGGATTTGTGCTTTTTTAGTGAAAGTGCATTGCCTTTCAGCTCTCAAATTAGCTTTATTCTAATTCCCATCAACACACAACAGATGGAAGGGTATAATCTGAAGGGGCCGGTAACTTGGTGTCCCAAGTGTATGCTTAATAAAGAACTTGATTCCATCACATTTTGGGCTTAAGTTCTACAAAAGGGTATATAATTAAAGTAGAGCATTAGTTTCCCTGAAACGGATTCCACTTGTGACCAAAGCGTAGCGCCCGTGCACATGTGAAGCCCTGGATGCGTATTTTTAAGTCATGCTCATACTTTTCCACATCAACATAATAAACATATTAATCTCCCGAGACTGTCAGCTGAGATTTACAGAGAGAGAAATCTTAGCAAAATAAATAAGTGGCAAAGACATGATATAAATAACATACCAAGCTGAAGCAGCCAGTGGGTTTGGCTTCTGGATTTGGATTTGCTTTGGATTGTGACTGGAATCTAAAAGCATGTTCCAGTTTCATAAACATCTTAAATTTTTCTTCCCCAAGAATGTCAATGCTTGGCCTTTGCAAAAGTTGATATAAATTTTGGATGGGAATGTGTCGTGACACCTACGTACTTTGACAGTAGCTCTTTAAAATGGTACAGCTCCTTGGTGGAATTTTATATAGAATATAAAAAAGCAAAGGAAGTAAAATATTCAGTGAAAATCTTGCTGAGATGTTTTTTTGAGGGTGGGGAAACCTACACGGGTTCATATCACATAAAGCAACATAAGGGAAATAACAGGAACACACATCTTGGTTAAATTGCAGAGATTAAATTTCCATTAAAACACCATCGTTTCTTTCAGTACCGTAGGAAAGCAATTAGAGCTGTTGCTGCAGTAGTTGCTTTCGTTACGTTTTGCAGAGGCTTCATTACAGACAATTACTACGTTACGTTTAATATCAGGGAATTCTGATGCTTCTGAATGTGTTTTCCACTTCATGACATTAAAGGGCTTTGTGAAATTCACCCAACAGCTACTGAAGCACTAGGGAAGAGGAAAACATGGGCTCAGTTTGCCAAGAGGCAGGGCAGAAAAGCACCTCTCCTCCCTTCTTTCTTGCAAATTTAATTTCACCTCCGCAAACAAGGAATGGCTACTTCGATACTGACAGTGGGGGCTGAAAATGCCACCGTTTGTGGAGTGCACTGCAATAAAACTGCACCCCCCGTTGACAGGGCAGGTCGTAAGTCTTCTGTCGTGATCCAGACTGTGGTCTGTTCCGTTTAATTGGGCAGTCTGTGCCCCTCTTGAAGTTGTTTATGGTGCCAAGGGAAATCCGTGTGGCCTATTTTATACCTGTATTTGTATCTTGTCTTTTTAAATGCTTCTTAACTGCTCTCAGTATGAGGAGGAATGGTTAGAAATTGCTGAGTCTGAAATTCCAATCTAATGAGAAGCTGAAAAGTTAGGAGAATCATAGAATGGTTACAGTTGGAAGGGACCTCAAAGATCACCCAGTTCCACCCCCCTGCCCTGGGCAGGGACACCTCCCACCACACCAGGTTGCTCCAAGCCCCCTCCAGCCTGGCCTTGAACCCCTCCAGGGATGGGGCAGCCACAGCTTCTCTGGGCAACCTGGCCCAGGGTCTCAGCACCCTCACAGTAAAGAACTTCTTCCTAATATCCAGTCTAAATCTCCCCTCTTCCAATTTAAAACCATTCCCCCTTGTCCTGTCCCTCCCCTCCCTGACCAAGAGTCCCTCTCCAGCTCTCCTGGAGCTCCCTTCAGATCCTGGAAGGCTGCTCCAAGGTCTCCCCGGAGCCTTCTCTTCTTCTCTCTCCCCAGCTCCCTCAGCCTGTCTTCATTCAAGCCCCACAGAATCCACTCCATTATTCAGGAGGTGTCGTTGTTGCACAAGGAGGATGGGTAGAGAGCAGAAGCCAGAGAGCTGTAAAAAGGCATGGGCTCAAGTCAGGAGGTGAAGGAAGATGCAGAGATGCTCAGGACATGCTACCAAGTGGACTTGACCTTTAGTTTTCATTGGTAAAGCTATTAATTTGACCTGGATAAAGTAAAGGGGCTCGCTAAAAGGACAGTTGGCGGAATCTTGTCCTGCTGAATAAGAACTCTGCTGTTTAGCTAGGATTAAGCTAGTTGATGTTGCTGGATATGGAATCGCCTGGATTCTGCAAAAATGGTAAATGACAGGCCTTCTGAAAGAGGAGACCCGTTAACAGGATAGTTGTGAGCATAAATACAACAAGCAGACACCCCAGATCTGGTCCAGTTCGGCTCTGTGCTGCTTAACCAGGACTTCACCCCTCACAATCCCTCACAGCACACAGGGACATCTAATGACCGAATCAGAGACTGCAACTAAAACGTGTTCTTCAGGCCACCTGAGCACAGGAGAGATAAAGATTGTGCACGGGAGACACAAAGCAGGTGTTCAGAAAATCACTTCCCCTGTATGCAAATATTGCTTTATATTACCCAAATTAAATCCAGTATTATTTGAACGTATGCCCGAAATGAGACTGTGACATGAATAAGTAACTGAGATAACCCTGACTCCCTGACTGGTGCAATAGTAAGGCTAATTAAACTGATTTAATCACATCTCTCTTCCCTCCCCCCCCCCACCCACACCCCNNNAGGAGGCATCTATATGTAAATAAATGTATATGGAATCATAGAATAGAATCATAGAATGGTTAGAGTTGGAAGGGACCTTAATGGTCATAGAGTTCCAACCCCCTGCCCTGGGCAGGGACACCTCCCACCACACCAGGTTGCTCCAAGCCCCATCCAGCCTGGCCTTAAGCACTCCCAGGGATGGGGCTTCCATAAATATATATATACATAAGTATGTGTGTATCTATATGTGAAAAATCAGAGCATTGCTGATATAGGAAAATCATCCCAGCAACCTGCTTAAGGCATCAGGTGTCAAGGAAGTGCAAGTACAACAGTATTTTGGGAATTTAGAAAGCTGGATTGAATTTTGAATTCGACTACAACCGTCCTGTGTAACCTTCAGCAAAGTCCTCGGATCATATCCCCAGGTCTGCAGTCAAGGGGGAGTTCAGGACCTGACAGTCTTTGATGATCTGGAGCTTTCTTGATCAGTCCAACTCATTTCCATCAAACTTTCCTGTCTGGAGGCTGTACTGGCAGGATGAATGTGTTAAAAAACTGTGCTTTTGTGGTAGTAAGAGAAGTACCACAGACATTTCAAAACTATATGGCTGACTTGTAGTTATTGACTGTACCTAGACCTTCAAAAGGGGCATCCTACTGACTGAATCAGAATGGTTTGGGTTGGAAAGGACCTCTAAAGGTCACCTGGTCCACCTTCCCCAACCCCACTATAACCAGGGACGTAATAATACACATTTCCTAGGAGAAAAAGTTTTCTTGAAGTTTTTTAGATCGCAGATGAGACATCTTCAAGTCAGGGTTGACGATCTGAATAAAAGCACTAGCACAGAAACTTCTGGCTGCTCAGCTCTGTTCTCGTCAGGAGACGACTCTTCAGTCAGTAGCAATTGTTATAAAAAACTTCATTGGACTCATATTGTTAAGGGAAAAAGACAGGCTGCCTGTCATTGCCTGCTTAACTTTAATATCTTTCTAGGATTTATGTAACTCCCATTGGCTACCACAAAAAAAAATAAAAAATATCCTTGACAGATTTTCTCTCTGTTGATAATGTCAGTGGACTCTGGGGACGTCTTCTCCTACTTTATAGGCCTCCCTGTTGCTTTTAAATCATTGATGTAATGATTCTTCATACAATTTCTCTTTCCTTATAAAAATATATTTGAAAATTTCTCTCCTGAGGAATGAAAGTAAAATCCTGCCTTTGAGCATTCTCTCTGTTTGTGTCTCTCTCTTACAAAATGGGTTTTCAGGAATCATCCTTATCGCCTTTTCAGCAGGTCCTGAAACACGAGCGATAGCTTATTTGTGGAAAATATAAGGAGTGTTTTAAGTTTGTTTACACAAGACTAGAATAGCTGTCTTGCTTTAGGATTCAGAGGGATTGTTTGAATTTACCTGCATTGATTCAGTTTGTGCATTTATTTTTTTTTTCTGAACTCGCCCCTCTCGGACTGTTAGAAGCCTTGCAAACAGAGTAGGAACTGCATTTCTGCTCTGCCTCAGGACTATCTGTTTATTGACACAGTTGATTGTTTAAAGATGAGAACAAACATTGGAGAAAAAAAGGAAACTATCCAATATATTGATGATAATTGTTTTCTGCAGAGAAGGGCTGAATTGATGGCAAAAATGGTGTGCTCCTTTCCTGATTAAGATTTTAAAAGGTTTATTTCACAATGGTAGATGTGTTGAGGTTCTTTGACATGAGCCATGCCACCTGACGTTACAACAGAGTTTGTCTCGATGTATTTATATAAAAATATTGGTATATTGTCCACCTGAAAACTTTATCATAGAACCATAGAAGGGTTAGAGTTTGGAGGGACCTTAACCCAACCCCCTGCCCTGGGCACGGCCACCTCCCAGAGACCATAGAATCACAGAATGGTTAGAGTTGGAAGGAACCTTAATGGTCATCGAGTTCCAACCCCCTGCCCTGGGCAGGGACACCTCCCACCACACCAGGTTGCTCCAAGCCCCATCCAGCCTGGCCTTGAACCCCTCCAGGGATGGGTCTTTGACCTCTGAGCAACCTGTTCCAGTGCCTCACCACCCTCACAGGAAAGAATTTCTTCCTGAGATCTCATCTAAATCTTCCTTCTTTCATTTTAAAACCAATCCCCCTAATCCTGTGGCTCCCCTCCCTTATCTAGAGTCCCTCCCCATCTCTTCTGGAGCCACTTTAGGGACTGGAAGGGGATCTGAGGTTTCCTTGGAGCCTTCTCTTCTCGAGGCTGAAAACCCCAACTCTCTCAGCTTGTCAAATTATTACTCAGATTTATTACATTTGTGTTTTGTTTTGTTTTGTTTTGTTTTGTTTTGTTTTTTTCTATAAATAACCTTTAGGGGAGTTCTTGAGGGGATTAGGAAGTTGAGCAGTGAGATGGTAAACGTAATCCGTGGCTGATGCATGCGATGTAGTTGGTGTTAGGATAAATTCCAGTGCTGTCTTCTATCTTGCACTGGGGTCCTGAGCACAGAGCCACCCAGATACAAAGACCTATCCATCGCTGGTGACAGAATGCCCTAAATAGTAGAGAATGGTCCTTAACTTCTGTAAAACTTTCATGTAACTCGATGGGATGCCCTTACCCAGAAGAGAGTATGTCTTGCACAACCTTGAGCAAGACCTGGAACCCTCCTCCTCCCGTGTCCTTTCCAGAAAAATAATCTGATATAACAATGATTTTTTTTTTTTTTAATTGAGGCTTAATTTATGGATGCCTAAGAACTGTCTTGAGACCCCTGGTTGAAAAGTTGCATGAGGTGCAGAGCATTATTATTACATCACATTAGCATTAAATATGGCTAAGATTTTTAATGCATAAAGAGACACCATGAATATTGATTGATTCCAAATGTTGTGATTGTTTCTAGGCCTTTGCAAAACTCTTGGCCTCAGGCTGTTTATTTTATTGCATTATATTTAGTTATTAAAACTAAGCGGAGACATCTCCATGTCTGGTAAAACTAGGAGTTGGGTGAAGCGTTTTCCCACATTTTGTGGATTCAGAATTGCATTTAAAACCATATTTTTTGAGCATTTATTCAGAATATGGTTTATAAATAACATTTCTTTATACAGTTGTTTATGGCAAGTGGAGTTTTGGGTAATTAAATCCCTTTTTTAACTAAGACAGTAAATTCTAACTTTCTGTGCTGGCTAAAAAAATTGTGATTGAAATAATATTTTAATTTGCAAGATAACATAATGTTGAGCGTTTTATGTGAGACTGCTGTGCCAGGAAAGAAGAGTATTGCTAGATTGGTTTAGGTGAGGATTTGGGATTTATTGATTTTTTTTTTTTTTTTTTATTTTTCCTGAATTAGAGTTGATGAAACAGATGAACATGACATAGAGACAGAGACTGATGTCGACGTGGCAGAATTTGAGCAGTATGCGACGGGCTCAGAAGAACAAACCATTTAACTTTATTGCAACTTATTTTCTACCGTGTTCAAGCTTGACTGCAGGCTTGCAACCTTTGGAAGGCGTACAAGGTACTTTCAAACATGCAGGGACACACTTTAGCACCTCCCAGAGAAGCTGGGAAAGCAAAGGAAAGGCTGAAAAACCAAAATCTATTGCCCTGTATTTATTTTTTCAGAGATCCAGGGGGTGTTTTCCGAATGCTGGCTCACACCTCTTAAAATGTTCTTTCAATAAGTTGCTGCACTTGGGGAAAAAAAATAAAAAATAAGTGAGGAATAACTTATTTTCTCAGAAAAATTTGCAAGAAGAAATGCAGTAGGCAGGTCAGATGAGTCTAAGCCACTGGCTTGCTGGAACTTGATTAGAGCCAACATTGGGCCGGGTCTGCTGCATCTTTATTTCTAGCGAGCTCTTAAGATTCATCTAAATCTTTTAACTCTCTCATCAGGTGCTAACGTTTTATTTTTCACAGTGTCCTTGTCACTGCAATGCGAAAAGATATGAGAAATAGTGCAGACTTGGGAAAGAAATATGCAGCGTGACCCAGCATTTTACAATGTCAGCCGCCTTTCCCACCTTCCTTTTTCACTGGCTTTAATTTACTAATTATTTGAGTTACTGTTTTAAGAAGGTTTTTCACCATCACTGTTAATTGTTGGGGCCTGCCAATGTCCTTAACCTTGCATAGGGACGCAGTTGTGACTTGCAGGCAGTGCAAAGGTCATAATAAACTGCTAAAAAAGTCAAATCATGAAGCTTTTCCCCTTAGGAGGAAAAATAAAATATTCACTGGATTTCTAATTTGAGTATTCTTGCACCAAAAATCTTTTTAGTTTGAGCCTGACTTTCCAGAGGTTTCTTATGGCACTAACTCCTCCATCCCAAGCTATTCTCTTCCAGGATATCAAACTCTGAGAAATGTCTGCAGAACCTATGTAGTAATTCTACTTTTCTAAGGATTTCTATCCAGGCCAATTTTTCTTGTGTCACTACAGATCCCATACACATAATGTGTGCCTCCTTGGGTCAGGCTTCGTGTTCTGAGCTGTGATGCTTAAATAAATTCTTAAACATCAATAACTTGGTAGCTATTAGTGCCCATGCAAGTAAGAGGTGAATCATTTCCCTTAAAGTTTGCTGAAGAAACGTATAAATCTGTTTCAGGATTAATATGTATTAAAAGCTTCAGCAGGTGAACTATGGAATTAGATCATATCCTCAAATGACAGGAGGGGAGAAGTTCTTTGTTATGTCTATGGAGCTGGAACGGCATTTAAATAAATGCTGCAGTCATTGTTATGCTTTTCAAAGTTAAAAGTTTTTTATCTTTCTGAATGTGAAATGCAAATTTAATGATGTTCTGCCCCATGCAAAGTGCAAGCAGTTGAAGAATGCACAGCACACATTGCTGCAGGATTTTCAGAGGGGAGATACAGTAGCATTTCTCTGACAAATGATTAATTCGATACTTTAATTTAAAGATGTCAAATTGAAGTGTGCCAAGAGCCCCTTTACATTGGTTTGGATGCAAACATGAAGTAAATCTAGGTGTACGTTTTTAAATGCAAATGATGACCTGTTCACAGTTCTGTATTCGAGAACTTCAGAGTTCTTGGGAGTTCAAAGCACTCGTCTGATCCGTTGCATCCTCTGGTATGAAAGTTGATTAGTACAGGATGACAAGAGCCAAATGCTTTTTCATATTTACCAAAGTACCTCTAGGAAGATTTGCAAAGTCTGATTTTTAAGATACATCTCATCTGCTGTCAGTAAACAACCCATGTGTTCTTAAAATCTCTAAAATCAGACCTGCAGCGCTGTGCTGAATGGCACCTTTAGAGTCTTCGTGGAGCTCTCGGGAGAATTATTCTTCTTCTCTAAGCTGAGCTGGGCTCTGCTGAAGATGAAGGAGCTGCTGGGGAATTACTGAGTGCTGTATTGGTACTGATGAGTGTGTCTGAAGACACGGCACAAACCTCCCTGGTGTTACAAAGCTTCCCTTAAACTCCTTATTAGACAGCAAATGCAAACCTGGGTGTCAGACCAAGCTGGAGGAGAAGCTGACTGCGTCAAATCATCGGCTGAAGAGCTCCATCAGACAACCCGAAGGATCCCTCAAGGCCTGCAGGGTTTCGGCTGCATCGGCTTCTGCCGCAAATTGAAGTGCCAGGGAGGGACTGGAGTTTCTTGACATGTGAATAACTGCTTGGGAAGGTTTGCGCCCTCCACTCCTCTAAACCCAAATTACATCCACAAGCCACAAGAGGTTTTGTAGGCCTGTCAGCTGGTGCTTTACAGAGCTGTCATCCACCCTACAAAGTCAATTAAAGCTATTCTTAAGGAAAATGTAGACATTTTTTTAGGCAGATTCCTTTGATATGGGCAAGCCTTTATATGGTGGGTGTTTGGAAATCTCCTCTGCTAGTGTGCTGCCTTCATAATCCTGCAACGCCAGTTGGAGCAGGTTCTTCTGCAGATTTGTTGGTCTCCCGTGTGCAGTGATTGGGTCACAGCAAAGCAGGGAAATCTCAGAAGTGACAGAATCCCATTTTTCTCCCATCAGGATGGTAAATCATAGAATCATAGAATGGTTAGAGTTGGAAGGGACCTCAGAGATCATCCAGTTCCAAACCCCCTGCCCTGGGCAGGGACACCTCCCACCAGACCGGATTGCTCCAAGCCCCATCCAGCCTGGCCTTGAACCCCTCCAGGGATGGGGCAGCCACAGCTTCTCTGGGCAACCTGGACCAGGGTCTCAGCACCCTCACAGCAAAGAATTTCTTCCTAATATCCAGTCTAAATCTCCCCTCTTCTAGTATAAAGCCATTCCCCCTTGTCCTGTCCCTCCCCTCCCTGACCAAGAGTCCCTCTCCAGCTCTCCTGGAGCTCCCTTCAGATCCTGGAAGGCTGCTCCAAGGTCTCCCCGCAGCCTTCTCTTCTCCAGGCTGAACAGCCCCAGCTCCCTCAGCCTGTCCTCACAGCAGAGGTGTAAAAGCAGAGGGTGGTTGTTTTTTTTTCCTCTAGAAGTTGTATCCAAAGGTATTAAAAATCGTTCAGAGGGGAGGAGGTTCAGTGAGTTCTTGAGCTTGCATTGTGTTGTATTTTTATTTTCCAAGTCCTTGCGCTCAGAATAGTTTACAAATTGTGAACTCGAGATAAAAAGGATCAACCTGGAGGGTTTTCTGCCTTTCGGGTGTAAACTGCTCCGTGTCAGGGTTAAACGAACGAGCAGTGAGGTTGTTATCTGCCAGATACGGATGCGTTCTGAACTTAAACGGACCTCCCTGAGAATCGTAGGAGTTCAGCACGATGTTTAATGCAATGCTCTTGGAGAGCACTCCCTGGAATACGTTTCTCTTTGTCCAGAGGCACATAACCACTCTCATCTCCTAAAACATCTGACAGTTCTACTTTGCTTAGCTCCCTGGCTCGACGCTGGAGCTTTGTTCAGTTTGTTCATGGGTGAAGCTATTGTTTGATGGACGAGCTCCAGGCAACAAGAGCCAATTTACACCTTTGTATCGCAGGTCAAGGGTTTAACGTATTATTTCGGATTAAAAATCAATTTTGTTTATGCTGAATTTTATGCAGCAGAAGATGCACTTTCTCTGCAAGAACAGGAATTCACTTCTTGCTGTGTTCCAGAGAACCGTGTATTTCAATGGGTAATCTTTCCTCCTGGATACAACTGAGCGCTTCTCCTCTTGCTGGTTTTTTTTTTTTTTGAAGAGCAAATTCTTCTGTTTACGATGTTACAGTCTAATGCTATAAGAGGCTGCAGTTTCTCAAATAAACTTNATGCTTACTGAAAAAATAAGCAAAGGGCAAAAACCTTATTCTGAAATTCATGATTAAAACAAGAGCCCTAGAAATTGTGATTCTTTAACTCGGAGATAGGGAGATAATTGAATTTCAGTGTTTATTATTTCATTACATGGTTATTTTCTCTGCCTTAAAATCTGTTAATTAAGCATTTTATGTGTGAAATTCATACTTAAGCTCGGTTGCAGTGAAGGCTAGAATTGTGGGAGTCGCTGCTTAGTAGGATGGCTGAACCCCTAATTTTGGGACCTGGGGCTTGTTGTAACAGGGTACACTCCACCTGCAGGGACCAAAGGAAGCTCTGCTCACCCAAGCCGTGGAAGAAAAGGAACGCTGAAGGAGGACGAAATGGTCAGAGGTACAGGATTGTTTCTATACGAGGATAAACATTATGATCTCACAGCTTAGAAAAAGAATACCTGGGAATACCAGGAATACTTCCTCTTGATCTTACCCGTTGAACCCAAAGCAGCCTTTTGGTTAATTCTCTCTTCAAATATGTGGGGTTTTGGTGTGTTTTTTTTTTTTAACCAAACCAGCAACCCACATGGCTTTGGCTGGCAAGATCTCACTAGCACACATCTATCCACGCAGCTGCTTCTTTCAAAGACTCCGCTGCTGGAAACTCAAAGGAAGGCTGAACTGAAGTTTTGGTAGAAAGATATAATAGCTATAAATAGTTATACTGTAGAATAATACCACTCTTTTTTTTTTTTTTTTTTTTTTTTTTTTTTTTTTTTTTTTGAGGATAAGGTGGGGGAAGAAGCCCAACCTGTNCTCGTGCTCTGCAGAAGTGTGTCTGCAGTTGCATTTAGCTGAGAAATGTCATCTGGAGACACAAAATACCTGCAGAATATTTTGAACGTATTCCTGGTTTCTTCTTCTCTTTCTAATCTGCCCAGTAGTTCAGTGGTTGTCCATTATCCCCAGTTTTTATTGCTTTTGAAGGAGAGGCTGAAAACCTGCAGTAGCACAGACAGGAAGAAATTGGAAGAAATACATGAAAATTCTAAAAGGCGTCAGTGAAAAACATTAGGGTTTGGTGTTTTGGTTTTCTTTTCCTACCAAGAGAAATGCAGAAAAAGGTAATTGTGCCAGAAAGTTGCAGGGTTTTTTAGCTTCCACTGGTAGTTATTTTGCAATAGACAAACACAGCGACTTCTGTGATGTGTGTGGAAGATGTTTCTAAGAGTGTGATTTTTCTCTCTTCAGCCCCTCTATTTGGGAGCAAAATCTCATGTTACATTCATGACTTGTTTAGGCTTGTTCTTGCCTGCACGATTAATTATGTAAGGTAAATAACTAATTTATAAATTAAACATGTATGCAACCTTTTAATGTATGTAAGTAATTACTTAATTTGTTCGTGTATTCTTTTATCGTTTCCAGCAAAACGATTATAATTAATGCTATTTTAAGAGCAAATGAGTGTAAAATTGCAGATGTCTTTGAAGGAACAGACTTCATTTAGGCAGGAGGTGGTAATTGAAATAATTGAACCTCACATTGTAGTTAAATTTGCCTCATGCTTCTATCCTTTAACAGTCACAAAAGAATATGGAATTAAGTCCTTTAAACTTTGAGATGAGATTAATTTCTTGTCAATGTGCTGGAGACGAAGAAGGAGGAGCACTTGACATGGGGCTTCCATGTTCTTCCTCGCAAAACAGCTTCTGCTGGAACAAGTGTTTCTGACAGGAGGTTCTCTTTGGGTAAGTAAAAAGGCAAGGCTGGACCATGTCAGAACCCCCCAGGCCTCAGGATGGGCTTTTCCAAACATTTCAAAGTGCTTGTGTCTCTGTGAGGGCTTTTTCTTGGAAGGGAAGAGACGTGGCTCTGCCGAGAGCCAAACCTCCATCTCATGTATGGCCCCACATGAAGCTGGGTGGGGAGGACCTGGAGCTGCCCAAGCTGAGACCTTCTCCTGCCCCTGCTCCGCCTCCCCTCAACTCAGGAAGCTTCAATCTGGACTTTTTCTTCAATCCCGTCCTTGTGCCGTGATCTCAGCCCGCGTTGTTTTGCCAGTGCTGTAACGGTCAGGGCTGAGGAAGTCCTCTAAAAAAAGAGAGGGTTTGTATCCCTTTATGCCATACGGAGCAGGTCATTACCTCGCTGATGCGGCTTGAAGCCTCCAGCAGCACCCTCAGCTGACTGGAAATAGGTGATTTAGTGTTTCAGGGTCTTGCTGAGGTCGTGGGGTCTCCCCTTGGGACAGGGCTGAGATCCCGCTGACTAATTTAACAAGAATTATTAACGTTGTTGAGCTTATTGCACCTCTACTGCTACCCATTCATCTTCTTTCTCCTGTGTTGGTGAGGTCTCCCTGACTTTCTAACTACCTCAGAGTAAGCTGAAAATTTCACTTAAGCAAAGTTCAGATTTATAGTGCATCTTGTTGTAGAACTGTTTTCTTGCCTAGTTCATACCGCACAGAGTTCGTGTAGTGGATTTAAGATTTAAGATGCTGACAAGTTCTCCTCCCCTGGGAAGGATGAGTTGCTTTAAAGTTATTAAGGTTTCAATGTGAAACAAGAAACGGTGCCTTACAAAGAAAATAATCCCATTGATTTTGTGTAGCTTCTTGACTGAAAGGTTGTTCCAAAGACACGAGAAAATACTTTTGAGGAAAATGAGGAAACGATTGAGAAAGAATGTTTCTGCTGATTGTTACAGTTCTGGCTTTTAGCCACTTGTCAAGTGCCTCTTGTCAGAGGGGAAGAAAGCAGAAGAGAAATTGAAAAGTTTCATGGATAATTATCAAAAAGCTTCCGTGTAGTCCTTCCTGACTGTAGTTGCCTGCCATTTTTATGTGGAAATGTGTTGGGTTTAGTAGTAACAGGTAAAAACTCTAACTATAAACGACAAAAAAAAACCCCAACCCTTCTCATTAGAATCATAGAAAAACCAAATCTCTCCACTGAGATCCAGTGGAGCTGTATTTGAGTCTCCCAATGTTGGCCAGAGTTGGCCATATCTCACCCCTCAGCTCCATGGTCTCCTGCTCTGGAAGGTGCACGACTCTGCACTCCTCTGCACTGTTCTGTGGAATATGGACCCAGTTTTCCCTCTCTCCTTTTAAGCTGGAGGCTCAAAAAGTAACCAGGCTGTTAGTAAAATGGTTAATGCACATAAAGAAGAGGTAGGAGGTTTCTCTTTAAAAACTGACTCCTTTTTTTTTAGAGCTTATTGTAGATGACCCGCATGACGGGTTAATACAGCTGGGATGGATGTTAGAGCACTCGTGTACGTTGACTACAACAATAGTGGTGAGTCTTTATATAAATAAATACATAAATATTATATTAATAATAATAAATATTATTATATCGTTATATAAATAAAATACGAGTCTTCATATAAAATTCTTTATTCCTTCAGCTAATGAGAACTTCTAGAAGAAAAGTCCACCTGGCTGATTTGATTTAGGTAGTTTTGAGGATGATAATGACTCATTTCTGGAAGACTGCCCATCCCTGGAAGTATTTAAGGCCAGGCTTGATAGGGCTTTGAGCAACCTGGTGTGGTGGGAGGTGC
>VZRU01015421.1:7130-71517 GCA_013398155.1 Pedionomus torquatus
CAGAGCTGCTCTCCAGCAGGTCAACCCCCAACATGTACTGGTGCCTGGAGTTACTCCTTTCTAGGTGCAGCACCCTACCTTTGCCCCTGTGGAATTTCAACAGGTTCCTCTCTGCCCCATTCTCCAGCCGGTCCAGGTCCTGCTCTACAGTGGCACAGCCAGCACCAAGGCTCACACCAACTCTGTTAAGGGTTATCAGTGCTAACTCTCTGTTTGTTTGTTTATTTTTAACCCCAGCAATTCCCCTGGGACCTTGATAGAAAAGTGACAAATGTCTGCATTAGACGGAACAGGTTGAAGGCATTCACTAGCTTTTTCTAAAAAAGAAAACCCAAAAACCAACCAACCAACAAACCAACAACAACAGAAAAAAAAAAAAACCAAAACAAAACAAACAAAAAAAAAACCACCAAAAAAACCCAAAACAACAGAGCCCCAAACTACTACAGTTAAGCAAACGTGCAGGAAAACCAAAATGTCACAGAGAAACAGCTCAACCCAGGAAAGTCTACAGAAAACAGCAATGCAACTGGAACAGCTAAGGAGGAAAGACAACTGACACTTGCCATCAGGAAGGCATTAAAAGTATCAGAATAGATACCGAGCCAGCTCTTTAATCCATGAAGAAACTTACTTGACCCTGAAGAATTAAGATCACGTCAATAGTTGCCATTTTGAAAGCAGCAGCTGAAGCTGCTAGCCTGTGCTGGTCTGCCATCCAAGTATTACTTTTAAGCTGCTTTCTTGTTCTTTACCCGTTTCATTTTAAAACAAAATAGGAAGAATAAGAGCTTCTAGCTGCTAAATGGCTGTGAAGAACAACCTCAAAAAGTGTGACCTGGATCTAATCAATGCAGAAGGTACTCTGCGAAGCAGGAGCAACAGCTCCCAGAGGACTGAACCAGGACCCTTTGTCTCACCGCACTGTAATTAGTATTTGCATATGGACGCTAAGCCATTTTATTTCTCCTGAAAGCAAGTCCTGTACCTGTACATCATGCTGTGACTAATACTTTACTCCAGGTGCTCTATCTTCTCTGTCAGTCGAGTTACATATATATGACACACACATACATAAACATGTATATACACATATATGTATACACACGCAGTGTGAACTTGCCAGAGGGAAAGCACGAAGCACATGCCTGTACAAGCATAGGACTCAGTAACACACAGCACCATGAGTACACCTTATTTATGCTAATAGTGGCCAAGCAAGACATTTGCCCTAACTGGTAAAGACTACAGACAATTTTGTCTGTTTACAAACTAAAAACCTATCTGCCTCAAACAGAATTGAAAACAATACAGGTTTAGTTAATTGTTTTGCCTGTCTAAAAAAAACCCCGACAAACCAAACCCACATTCCTTATGATCTCTTAACATCAGACCACATTTTAGGTGATCTGAACTGTGTATTTTGCTATGCGTCTGAGTTTCACTCTCAGTTTGCTCCCACCCTTCTTTACAGTATACAGCTACTGGGTGATTACCTCTCCTATGAAGACAGGCTGAGGGAGCTGAGGTTGTTCAGCCTGGAGAAGAGAAGGCTCCAGTGAGACCTAATAACAGCCGCCCAGTATCTGAAGGGAGCCTACAGGAGAGCAGGAGAGGGACTCTTTGTCAGGAAGTGCAGTGACAGGACAATTAAATTGGAAGAGGGGATATTTAGATTAGATACCAGAAAGAAATTCTTTCCTGTGAGGGTGATGAAACACTGGGACAAGTTGCCCAGAGAAGCTGTGGATGCCCCATCCCTAGGAGCATTCAGGGCCAGGCTGGAAGGGGCTTTGAGCAACCTGCTCTAGTGGGAGGTGTCCCTGACCATGGCAGGGGGGTTGGAACTCGATGGTCTTCAAGGTCCCTTCTAACCTACACCATTCTATGATTCTATGACTTAAAATTTCCTGCTGAGATTACAAAAAGAACAAAAACATTGAGCAACAGTGATGAAAAGGAAATGCTGCCATAAAACATTCTGGTTACAACTGAGAAAAGAATGACAAAAATTCTGAAGTTATTTTAGCTTGGCAGAGAATGATCATCCACTTGGTGCTGTTAAAAGCCTAGCAATCCGCAACATGATAACAGCTCATCAAGAGGTAACTAGTGATAAAGCAAACAATAAGGGACAGGCAGGAAAAAAAACTTTATTCACAGTCATTTATGTGAAACTTATGAAATGGAGAAAGTACGAAAAAAAAAAAAAAGAAAAAGAAAAAAGAAACTAAAAGCCAAGCTAAACAAAGTATTTCACAGCACAACAAGAAATTTAAACAGGGCAACATTATGAAATACATAGAGAGAGGTAAGAGGAGAATTCTCTCTCCAACACACACATTGTTCAACCTACTGCTACAGGGGAAATGACAGCCTTGAGATTAACAGGCAAATTTCCAGGGACTTTCCTTGTTTGTTCAACTTACTGGTTGCAAAAAAACCCGTTTAGGAGTTGTGTGGAAGAGGGAGGGAGACAAAGGGGTGGGACTTGCTTGTTAGAACCACTTCAGATGCCTGAGTCAAGAGGCAATCTCTTCTGAGTGACTAAGGGAAGCATCAGCCACATGCAACTCAGGAGCTCTACTGTCACTGCTCCAACAGCTGTGCTTGTGTATATCATCCTCAAAATTGTAAACAAATCTTGTCATCAATACTGCACCCCAGCGTATCACTGTCATGGCCACTGGCCCTTTTACAGCACAAACCACACAGACAGGAGCCGCTAAGCAGTCTAGAGGGGAGATGTCCATGCAAGGTAGAATGGCGCTTGATGCCTTCACGCCCAGTCTGAACACAGTCACCTCCAAAGGGAGGGCAGAACTTGCCTATTCTTGCTCTTGTCTCGCTCTTTGCCTGGACAAGATTATCTTTTATGTCATGAGGACAGAGACAGAGGACTCAACTTTCAAGTCTGCTGTCCTTTTTACTGACCCGTGCAGTCTTACAGTCTTCTTTCCAGGATTTTTGAGAACTGCACACTCACCTGAATGGAAACTCAGAAACTTCGCTACTAATAGAGACCTGTAGAAACCCCACCTCTTTTGACACTGCCAAAGGCATGTAAAGAGAACTCCTGTGGGTAGCTTCTCATTGTGCAGAAACAAAACTGATCTGTCTAGACGGCTTTGAAGTCCCTTCTGCCATCAGCAGCCTTCCTCCTCCCTACCTCAGAAATTAAATCAGAAATGGGCTTAAGAGAAGGTCTTCTCAGCTGCAGGAAAATCAAAAGGCTTGGTTATATTCAAAGTCTTTGTTACGGTGGATGTTGTCCCTATGGTAAATATGTTCTGAGAAACATACCCTGCTGTAAATTAAGTGAGAGTTTCTTGTAGAAGCCCACTGAAATCACATCAGCCTATTTGTGACCAACATCTCCTTCAGGAAGGGAATTTTCTCACCATCCTCATACCCAAGATGCAGTCAAGCCTTCACTTGAGAGATCACAGAGAATAACTCTGCAACAATCACCACCTTCTCTGCTTTTGGTGAAGGCTACAGCAGCGATGGGCCAGATCCAACAGCATCTGCTGTTCCGTGCATCAAGTGTATTGGAGAGCTTCTGCTGCAGGCAGGAAGACCCGTATTGCTGGCCCGATGGAAGACTACTGTCTGACTGGAAACAGAAGAAAAGCATGTGCACCAGTGCTGGCTGATGAAAGTAAGGCCTTCCAAACATGAGTTGTTTCTGATTATCCAGAAGTCCTGAGCTGACATCATGTTCCTTCACTCCCATTCCTCATCAAGGCAGCCCTAGTCATCTCTTTACCAAGACAGACACCTGTGATGATTTTTATTCAGCATACCTACAGGAACAGCAGAGGAGTGAGGGACTAGAACATTGGCTGGCATCCTGCAGTTTTGACTCTTGTTCTTATTCAGGGAAAAAGTACTGAAAGCAGATGGTCAATGCAAAATCTCCATAGGACAGTGCCAGACTGTCTCCCTGCGTCTCTTATGCAGGCCTGAGCAAACCTAGTATATATAGGATATAAAATTATGATTACAGAGCATAATGATGACATTCACTGCACAACTATAACGTCTTATACATGGCACGAGATGAAGACACTTCATTTGAAATAGCAGCTGTAATCACATTTTCAAAGTTGATAAACTCAGGCTGGCCAAATCTGTCTATTTTTCAGCATCAGCATAGCTGCAGTCAGACCACCAACACGACACAGCCTGGACACTGAAAGAGATTATGGAACACTAGCAGAAAGGATCTGTGTTTGCTTGGGTAGACGTGACTTCCAAAGGTAATTTCCTCTCCTTATCGGGACAATCCACTGTGTTGGCATATTTTTTGCTTTATCACTGTTCTCACTCAGAATGCTCATGCCCAGAAAAAACATGATTCACCTTCTGCTACTTCCTTCTCCTCTTGAATGGGGATCTTGCTGCTGTGGTCCATGCTTGTGACGCCTTCAGGATGAATTACAGCAACATTTTCTACCCCAAAGGTTGCAAAAAGGTCAAAATTAAAGCTGTGGCTGATGCACCATGTAGTGGTTCTCCAGTTCAGAAGTAAACACACAGAACGTGTCCCAGTGGTCCTCTGGAGACCCCATCTACAGAACAGGGTCAGGATACCAGCCTTCTAACATGCTCTGTCCGAGCTATAGAAATGACAACTTGAAAATACAAAAAAGAAACAATAAACTGAATTTTGATAGAAACATGGTGTTTGAAACTTGAAGTCTGCTAAAGCATTGCACAGGATCTGTCAGCAGTCAGCTAATTGCAAGTTTCTTGATACCCAGAGCTGTCAGGGAGAAGATTCAGCTACATTCCCTATAGTCAATAGGAAATAGAGACATGTAATTTTAAATTATACACAACATGATCTTCTCTGAACCATTAGTAACTCAAGAAGTTCTCTTCACTCCATCCAGAAGACACTGCATCACGAATCACTACTACTGTAGGTTAAGGGTAAATGAAAATACACACCTCTACCTACTCATTCAAGGGAGAAATTTAATTGTCCAAAGCAGACACCTTAGAGCCCTGTATGATGTCCTAGATTCTCCATGATGAGGTAAGTCCCTAGCCTAACAGGAGATACGTGCTTTTTGGAGCAATAGATGGGATGACCTTTATGTTCAGAATGAGCTGATGGACTTGGAGCTAAATCCAAGACCTACTTCAGGGCCTCCTGGTTCCAAGCTAACAAACACACAATTATTCTAGATATTCTAGTTAACCTGTATCTTTTCTTCTAGTTTAAACAGAACAAGTGCTAACAGCAAAAGCATTTTTTTTTTCCTTAAAAAAGCCATCTCATTGGAAAAAGTGAAAAAATAAAAGGCATTTTTATTTATTTCATCCAGAAAGGCATTTTTATTTTTGTTCTGTCACTGGAAACATGCTGTACCAAATTCAACTCCCAGTTACATGACTGGAGACTGCAGTAATTGTGCTTGCATCCACTCAGCCAGAGTGGTTAGACCTGTGGAACAGCAGCGGGTTTGCAATTCCAAATATTCCCACTAAGGGTACAAGATGTCTTCCCTGGTCCACAAAACCCAGTTTGCATGACCTGACCCTCCTCCTACCCTGTTTTCCAAGCCTGGATTAGCACCTATCACAGCCTTTTTGTTCAAGCGCTAGTGCTGAGAAAGAGCCATATTCCCCAGGGCCACTTCTCATCTCCTGCATACAGCAGAACCAAAACTTGTATTAAAAGCCCCTCAAAAGCCATCCAAAAGTCAAGACCTTTCCACTTCCAAGAAGGACATGACCCTGCCCTCAAAGTACACAAAACTCTACGTGAGCTTTGTGCAGCTATAAATGAAGTCATAGAATCACAGAATGTCACTGCCTGTCTCCTGCAAAGAACCAACCCCTGTTGGCTTTCACTGCCCATTTCTTTGAGGAACACAAAAAGGCTCTGGGCAACGGCTGCCACCCTCTCCCAGCAATGCTCTGGGTGTAGACTTTACCAAGCATTGTCACCCACTGCAGGGAAGGGATGGTGACACGAGCCCTGCATCACATTCCTCAGATACAATCTTTTCCAAGTTCCTCAGCAGAGAAGATGCACGTTCAGACTTCTCCTATGAAGGATATGGTTAAGTGTTGAGAAGCCAACTCTTTTGACCTCAATAATCCTCAATGTTTTCTCTATAGCATGTGGTTGATCACATACATTTTTTTCTTCTCACAACACAACAGAAATAAATTGCTGCAGAGAGGAGAACATTTATTTCCATGAAGAAGAGGGAAGAACATTTATATTAATGAAACTTTAGAAGCTACATTGCGTCAAGACAAATTAGATGGGTCCAAGATGTTCACGCTTCAAGGCAGAGACCAACCACTAACCAGTATGTGTCAGAAAAACTTCTGAGGATCCTTCCCAGACCCTGGCTGCCCTTTCTCCAAAGCAACCGGGACTATCTATATGCTCAAACAGAAACTGGCAACCAATGCTGCTTTTTGTCCTCATGCTTCCTTACAAAACTGCTATAAACCGACTCCAGCCACAACCCTGTGTATATCAGAAGGTTTGTCAGCTCTTGCTCTATAATGGCAATTGTATGTGCTGTACATTTTCAAATCACATAGACCATTCATTTCATCCCTTATGGAAGCCCCGCTGCAGCAATTCAGATCCTCTACACAAACATGTTCAACTGCCACAGATTTATAGCTGCTTGAAAAAACCAACCCAAAATCCAGTTCCTTTGTTTTAGCCTTATTATAAAACAAGGCATTTTGAAACTGAGCATAAATCTATCTGCCGTAAACTGCATTTTTAGAGCTTGGAATGGGCTGTAACTACTGCAAAGGACTCATCAGCACCTTGGTGTGCAGCTTGGCCCATCCTGGTTAAAAGCACACCAAAAAAATCTGGTTTGTGGTTTTTAATTTCAACTGTAACTGCCCAGACACCTTAGTACATTCTTTCTTAATTAGCAACACTTCTATACCATTCAGTAATTACATACTGTCCTGAAAAGATCTGATGGGTCTTTTTTTCCTTCGTCTGAGACATTTTGTCATCTTGGCTAAGAAAAGTGCAATTTAAGACTTCATGGAATGATTTTTTAAGTTACAAACATGGGATTAGAACCAATGCAATACAGAACTTAAAGCCTTTAAGGCTTTTACTTCACTGGAACTTCACACATCTATCATCTCTACTACTTTTTTCCCCTTAGCTTATTGCCCAAGGTCTGATTGTGAAATGCTATAATGCAATAATTGGATGTCATAATGTCACTGAGCAGCTTTCCAAATGTTTGCCTGGTCTTCTTGCCTGCCTGCCTTTCTTACAGATACTTCTCTTTGTTGTTACCACTTTTTAATACCATCTATACTATTGATATTTAATACCATCTATAGTATTGATATTGAATATCATATTTTATACACTACAATCTAGTGTAGGTCTAGCCTAGAGCTGTTTAGCTCTGTAAATTGCAGATATGCCCCATTAATGTTTAATGGCATTGCTCTACTGACTTAAGTGATACCGTATAGCTTCAATTATGTCTGTACTTGTTTCCTATCGCTATACTGCCCTAGTCAATTTTTACTAATAATTAAATCCTTCATCAACCCTAAAATCATAGGATTGCACTGTACAGAGTAGCTTCATGACTAAGCTTCAAAAACTGACATCACCGGTTCTTTTTTTTTGGAGTGGGGGGAGAGAAGGGAGGAGGTAGGATAGAGAGGGAGGTGTCAAATTCTTCATAATTATCTTTCACATAAACTTCCAATCAAATAGAATCCTTCCCTCCCCTATGCACATCTTGAACTAATTCTAGTTGGTTAGAACAATAAGCAAAACACAATCTGATTTCAAATAATGCATTTTAAAATTAAAAGACAAATGAAAACGGCTATTGTTTACTTAAAAATGGTCACTCTTTCCAGTTTGTTTTACAGTGCCTACCAATAACTACGCAAAATATTTTTGCTTTCATGGCCCCACGTATTTATTCCCTTGCAGCCTTTACTAACCAGTAAATTTCTCTTTTTCATGTGAAGAATGTGAACTGCAGTGTGAATTAAAACACTTTGTAATTTTTAAGGAAACTTAAAAAAACCAAACAGGATTCAAAGTAGGAAGACCAGAGATAATTATAAAGTTTGGGGGGTTTGTACCCCAAGGAAAGAAGAGAGAATGTAACTTTTTTCCTTGATTGAAGCTGTACTCCTGCGGTCTTGGTTTGTCGTCTTCTGTACATAAATCTTCAGCTTCCTCAACTACTTGGTTATCTCCTAAAGCATTTCTTATTGACTCTATTATATCAGTCACTGGAGGCTGATGTAAACAGTTTCAGCTGCTCTCTCAGTTCTTCTGAAAAACCCAGCTGTTACTGCTACTCTGGATTTTCCTTTTATGTAACTGGAGTTTTAATAACTGAGTAACTTGTACAGCATCCCTCAAGTAGCAGAGATGAGAGAGAAAAACTTATTCTTTGGAAACAAAGAAATTATCTGCTCTCATTACTTCTCTCTTGACAAAATTGCATGGTTAACCCCAGATAGTCAGTACCACTCCAAATCTATTGGTGGCTCCGGATGTCATTATTTTCAAAGGGAAAAAACAGAAGAAGGGAGCAGGAAATGCCGTTATTGCCATTTTGCTGCACAAAATAATTGTTATAACAGTGAAATTAACAGAGCAAGTCTCAAAAAAAATGTGATGCTCATGATTCATTAAGAATGTGTTGCTACTGAACTACATCTTGAAGCTTTCCTGAAACAGCTTTAAGGTCCGAAATCACCACATACAACTCTGACATTCCTGTGAGGGGCCTAGATTACGAGAGCATTTAGGTTTAGGTCTTTTGTAGTCAGTGGAGATGTGCAAGCTTCATCTGGGGACGCCCTCAGGCTAGGGTAAAACCAGGCTCAACTGATGGGTTTTAAAGCCTCTTCAATTAGGATGCTGGTACTAATAGGTAGGTGCAAAGGAGTCATGATGCTTAAACCCTTTGTAGGTTTAACCAGATGACTTACAAATCAAGCACAGAAGCATGACTGTCTCCCAAAACAGTCTGCAGATACCCAGGTCCCATGAGATTATTCTGTTAATTGTTTTCTAAAATCAAAAGAACGTGCTGTTTTAACAGCAGCAAAAATGCTGGAATAGATAACACTGAGCTTTCCCTTGTTGTAATGGGGGACAATACAAAAGATGAAAGAGATGACAAAAACGTCTTAGGAAGAAAAATTAAGAAGCAAGAAGGAAAATCTTTTTGAAGGGATCATAAAGACACACACCATGTATAATTCAAAAGCAAAGACACCAAACAGCCAGTGAAAAAGCAGAGCCGTGAAATTACTGCCTTTTCTGGGAGGACAGAACTAACGATACCACTTTTAAAGGGAAGTTGTGTATTTTTCTTCTCTTAAAGGATTTGCATCAGGCCTAATACTGCAGGAGGGATGCGCCTCCCTCCACCAAAGGCTGAGCAGTGATGAGTGCATGTGTTGCAGTATGCTGTAGTAACTCCCAATTCTTAGGATCGGCCACAAAGATGCCGCTTCGCTTTCACCGAACCGGGAGATGAACACTTTTGGAAGCACAAGGAAGAATCTAGTTTATCTAGCCAGCATCCAGTGAATTTATTATTATTCATACCTTGATTTTCTGTACCTTTTCTTACCTTATATTCTGAACCGAGGGATTTAATGTTTCATCCGAAACATTACTGGCTACAGCTGCATGTCCTTCCGTGAGGGACTGCAATGGCTGCATTACGTGAACTGTCCGAAAAAGCTGAGTGGGATGCACTGGCTGTGGAGATTGCATTGTCCTCAAAACTTCTGAAGTCAAGCCAGGTGTCTGCTGCTGCACAACCTCTACATGCTCCTTCAGCTTAGCAGGCTTGGAGTTTCCTGTTTTCAGCACTGCGGTCGATCCTCCCTTTGTTCCTGCATTTGCAGACGCTCTAGATCTGCTCGACTGGTTTCTGTTGGCCACAGGAGTTGAGAGCAGACTTGAATCTGATGATTCAGTGCTAGGGCTCGCATCTTCATCATCTATATAGACGAGGTCTTTTGGCATTTCTTTAAATTGGTATACTAGGCGCTGACCTTCTACTTTAGCCAGTATTCCTCTTTGGTAATAGTATCTGTTCAAAGCGTACACACATCAAGTTACACGGTGTTTTTTGCCAAACAACAAGCAAAAACAAACAAAAAGAGGCAGCAATCGCCCTGAAAATAAGACCAGCAGTAACAAGCAAACAGTATTTTACAGGCCTAGTTTCTTCATTATAAAGAAGTGGCTCATCTAAGAGCATATTTTCATCTCAAACTACTTACTTATTTCTTGTCACCTCTTAATTTCAATCTCAGATAATTCTGAGGAGAAAGAGAGGAGCTCCGTGACTTGGCAGCTCTGCTATCAACTCACACTCTTTAAAAAAGGTTGCATGAAACTTGTAATCCTCCTCTTGACTCATACAGTTCTTTCAGTTACCCAAATTGACGCTTATTCACCAGTGAGCAGAGGCAGACATTTGAAAAGGCACACACCGAGGTGAGGGGTGAAGGGAAATGAATAGAAAAATATAGCTGCTCAGTTGGACAATTATCAATCAGCAGGTAAGACTGAAGCTTCATGGATGTCTGTTTATTTTGTACGGTCGTTTATACATGAGAAAAATCCCAGCCTGATAGGCAGAGGTGTTTGTCCGCACACAAAAATTCAGAGCAGCACTAGCAAAACTGAATTCTACAACAGTATCTTCCACTGGAAATAGTGATCATTTGCAACAGGCAGAAGTAATTTCATTAATACCACGGAATTTAGGATTCGATAAAAGATTTTTTTATCTAAAAAGCTTTGCCCCACTTGAAATCTCCAGTCTCTAAGTTTGTCTGGCCGACTGTGAAGATGCAGTTTTTGCAGCAGCACTGAAAATGTCCGAGCTGAGACTGAATTGAGACAGGTGACTGATTCAGCGCTGAGGTTTTTTTAGGTTACTTTTAGTTAGCTAATTCGTTCTGCTGAAACGACTTCATTTCCCAAATGGATAGAATACTAACTCTTTCCTGTTGTCACACAAATTAGACAAGGCATTTAATGCATGCAAACACTAAGGCAACAAAATCAGTCTATTATTAAAAATGCACATACCTGAGAGCTCTACCCATTGTTTCATAATTCATGTCAGGTTTGTTTTTGTGTTTTCCCCACAACCTGGACACAGCCTTGGAATCTACCAGTTTGAAAATGCCCTTCTCTCTTTGAGTCCATTTGATATATTTAGGACATGTAGCTTTGTCCTGGAGCAGTGCTAGTAAGAACTCCCAGAGATAAATCGTATTTCCTAAAATAAAAATATTTCAGGACACAGAAAAAGAAAAAAAAAAATTAATTGACCTTATTTCATTAATGGTGTAAATAGTCTCAAAATTAAGAAGCTGGTATTGTTACAAATACACTGTAATATACCATCAAGACTAGGAAACAGTGATGGAAGGGCATGGGAAGGGATTCTGGTTGGCTATTACAATCTGGGTGCCCAAACACCTTTGCCACTCTGTTATCCACAGAGCCAGGTAGCAGTCACCTCCAGTCAACCCCGTCCCAACCACCAGTGTTAGCATTAGTCACCTACAGGGACACTTCCCTCCAGCCCAATCCAGTCACAAAAGCCGTCACTATTGCTTTACCTTGAATGGGAACATGTTCGGGTCCATCCTCTGAAAATGCTGGAAACTAAGCCCTTGATTAAATACTTTGCTGAATTGAGATGAGTGTTATAATCCTTTAAAAGGCTAAACAAAATCCTTACTCTTAACAATTAGGTTTATATGGGGCAATCAGTGGCATATGCTGAGGTAGGCAAACCTTTCAGAACAAAATTCAGAACAAGATTATTTCTTTTTAATCCAGCAAATGCTTGTAGACAATGTTCAAATTTCATTTTATTAACAAAAAAAATTTACAAACAAGCATTTTACAAATGCTTTTATATGGAAATCCAACACATCCGTTCAGTGTTTACCACATATAAAGAAACGATATTAAAATCACATATTGTGAATACTTATAACCACACCAAAATTTGCATTCTTTTTTTTCCTGAAAGCACATTTAAGGAGTCTAAATTCGTATAACTAATGGGACCCTTTTTCTTTTTTTTTTTTTTTTTTTTTTTTTAAGGCTTTTTTGGACTCTGATGTTCTTTTGGACACCAGAAGCTGCACATAAGCTTCTTAGTGATGTGCTGTTAGTCTGAGAAAGGAAGAAAAAACTTCTTGTATGAAAGTATCACCTCCCACAAGCAGCCGTGCAAAAACACAGCAAGGAGAGCACGTGCAGATTTCTGAAGTTTCACAAAAAAGGATGCCCAGTTCATCAGAAGGTGGCAGGATCTCTTTTATTAGCTTCAATTTAACCCGGCATTTTTTCCAACTTAATAACCACCACTCTGAACTTTTTTCCAACAAGAAGAGGTGTCTTACAAACTAAAACTCCCATATGACTGTGTTATATCTTGCAAATATTCAGCCAAGTCATCAGCACCGGCAGTACAAAATGTCAGCAACTCATTTGGCTGGTGGAAACCTGAAAAGTGAGCATCTCTAGAGAAAAAAAGCACTGCCTTTGCAACAAATGTCTCCTAGCTTACATAAAAACCATCAGCCTGTTTCTCTTCAAATACCCCGAAGGCAAAGGTTAAGACTGCTTCAGCAAGACACCAAATCAGCCAGGAGCAAGAGCACTCCCAGGCACTTACCATCTAATCCAGGTGCTTTTGCTCAGCAGTCTGAAAATTTATCACCGCTTTGCCACTGAAAAATCACTGTGACGGGGACTGTCTGCGAAAACCATGTCTGCTTTATTCACAGGCAGAATTTTTAACCTCCTCCGAGTCACAGCACAGGAAGAAATATGTGCAGAACTCAGGTTTCCCCATGCATCACAACACATAATGATACGGAGGGCTTGGTATTTTAGCATATGTGTTCCCCTTAAGGGAACACTGTGGATACTGAGAGATGGGCAACTCTCGTGGTTTTCTAGCTGCTTCCTTGGCGTGGCCAGTTATATTAATATCCCTTTTACTTCAATTCTATGTTCTTCAAAATGCAAAACAAATGCTTTTGTTGTAGCTTTTTTCATAACAGGCAGTGGTTTCAGGCAGCAAGTTCCTTTTTCATTCCTTCTGACATAGCAATTTTGTAACAATGGACAAATATGGCGTATCCTTGCTGTCCAACAGAAACCTTAGACTCTTCCACTTTTTAATTTTGTGGCTAGCTGCTTTAATATTTTCTGTTATTTCCTTTGAGCACTTGGAGGTTTGCCTGATACTTTTCTTTCATTTCTACTTACAAATCAGGTTTTGATTTAAAAATAAAATAATTTGAATTAAAAAAAAAAAAAAAAGCAACAACATATTCAAAATTACTGGTAATTAACTTAGTTGTGTTCTCAACATTTTTTTCCCCTGATATTGCAGAAAATCCCCCTTCAAAGGAAAAAAAAAAAGAATAACAATATAGTAATTTGACAGTATAGTGATTTTTTTCTGATTTCAAGAGAGTCTGGTATTCTTATGCCACCACCTTCCAGGTTTGGCTAGAATTCTGCCCCGGGCTTCTGCCCTGGCACATATCGCACACCTGCAAGCACATCAGTCCCTAGGTGTGGGTGCAGGCACTGGTGGGGACACAGGGAAGGTTTACTTCCAGCTCCCACCCCAGCCCAGCAGAACTCGATGAGGCCCGGGGCATCAGGCCCAATGCCACTCAAACACCAGCCCAACAGCAAAGCAACCGAGCCTTTGACAAAATTGACAGGCACTACGGAACAGTTCTGGCTGGAGGAAATGATTTATTGTATCAGTTATCTGGCATTTATTTTCTTTCTTCCCTTTAAACATAGGAGGAATGAAAGAAGTATCAAACCCCCAGGTTTTTCTGCCCAAGTCCTGAAGCTGCGTTACAACTTTCCTCAGAACCCAGGGCTTGGTGCTTCCTGCTGCCAACTGGCAGCCTTGATTAGCTCTTCACGCAGAATTAGATACACACAGATGGAAAATGTTTTCAAAGATCATCTGTCAAAATAACCACAGCCCAAGAACCACCAATACAATACAAAGCACTCCCCACAACTTCATTCAAAACCCAGCAGCTTCTGCAGGGGGTTTGAAGAGTTTCCAAGAACCCTCGCAACTGAAGTGACAAATACGTTATTCTCCCTAGGAACTGGGCATTTCACCAAAAAATCTCATGGACTAAGTTTTTAGTTGCCTTAAGAGAGATGTTCACCACCCCTGAGCACCAAGACCTGGTTTTACATCACAAGAGAACTAGTGAAATTTTTCTTTTTACACGTTGCTCAGAAACTATATTCTTTTAAAAATTTCAGCGATTTTCCTTGCCTTACCCTTTCCATCTTTGTTTTTCTTTTTCACAGATATATTTGGAGTTGTAGTAGGGGACTCGGGACGAGATGGTTTAGGCTTCTTCCCTGAAAGAAACCACCAATAAGTCAACTGCAACTTAAAAAAAAAAAAAAAGAAAATAAGAAAGAGAGAAGACCTAAGACTAAGACCTAAAAAGGGAAGAGATTTACTTCCCAATTCAGACAGGATTCAATTTCTAGCAAGTTAGGGGCTCAGTTCTATGCTGAACCTTTTAAATTTCTACAGCAGGCTTGGACCCCCTATGCTCTTATTGAACTTCTAGAAAAGATTATGTTCACTTTTCCAAAGTCCACGTACCTTGGAAATTTCTGTGGCTTTTTAAGTACTCTTAAGAGCGCTTAAACCAGATGAGATTAGAATAATAAGCTGTTAACTGTGGGCAAGAGTTTAAACAGGAAATGCTAGATAAAATAGAGAGTGCTGTCTTGGTCACTCACCACCAAAATGGAATGTAGGGATAAAACAAGATTGCCTGCTTGTTTAATAGACTGGAAGTCTCCACTGACAGCAGCAAACTACACTGTCACGTCAAGAAAACACTTTTCAATCCTACCGTCTTTTACACCGTTCTCAACAGTGGCTACAGCCACTTGTTTGTTTATTAAGACCAGCAGAACTACTAACAGACTCTGAAAAAACACCAGTTTTTAAAGTCATAATCATGATGGCTCTATCTGGCGAGGAAGAGGGGAAAGAAGTAATTAGTTATAACTGATAACAAGAATGAAGAACATTCATTTGAAAATGTTGATAAATCAACTACCTAAACATAAATGGAGTAAAAAGATACAAGTCATGCAGTATTTTTCAATATAAAACCTTGAAACTATTCCTTTATTAGTTCTCATTCCCTGTAATGGCAGATCTTACAGGTAATGTAATTAATCAGAAACCTTCGGAACTTTCTTATGAAATACACATTTCTCTTTGTTGATTTGGCAGTGACCCCTTAGTATACTGACAATACCTACGTTATTCACGTACTACCTTTGCTCTTTTGAGAGGCAGAATAGACCAAACAAACCTAGGACTGGGAGAAACATATTTCTAGTCCAAACAGCATATTGTCATAATTAAAGATCTAAAGAAAAATATTTTTCTTTTTCTCTATTTATTGCATTTCCTGGGTTTATGTCCTAGGAAGGCAAGACCAATAGACCTGTGCAATTCCATACACTATGATGTTCCGCTTTTGGTTTGTTTTTAGGGGCTATTTTAGAAAGGAAACTGCTCTGCTGCAGAATAAGAGTGAGGGTTTTCCACTAGCTCTGAAAGAAAGTGCTCAGTGCCAGCCTGCACTCTCTGCTTTGTCCTAAACTTCCAGCTACCTACAAAGAAGTCATAAGAAACACTGGCTTGAGCACTCACCTTTTGATGTTAGCAGTCAGCTTGCTAAGTCCAACTTTGCACCTTTTTCTTTCTATCTCTTTTTTTGACAGGGCATGGGGGAGGAGGAATAGCTCCTTCATCCTACAGCAAGGAAACTCTAGTAGTGCCTGGAGTCCTCTGATTTTCTTGCTTCCATTCAGGCAGAACTCATGACTAAGGATGGGACACAAAGTTCAGCCATCATTTTGGCCAGTAATGTCTTCCTTGATCTGAATGAAGATTGGAGGAACGAGATCCTACAACATCGGGTTTTTTCATATACATCATAGGAAAGGATAAAGAACCACTGGAGTGTATTTTAGCAGCTTTGTTCCACTCACCATTCTTGTTTGCAGCAATATCTGTTTTCCCTAAAAAAGGGTCTAGATGAAGTCACTCTTCCACAGATGAACTTCTACTGCACAAGAAGTCACTCAGAGTAACTTTGACTATGTGCTTTTCTCCCCTCGAGAGTTGTGTCATGGGAAGACTCTGCTGGGGTGCTCATCCTCTCTTATAGAGGTGTAAATGTACACAAATAAGTAGTGGGGAGTGTTATTTTGATGTCATTAATTACCTTGTGTCCAAATGAGATCAGGTCTTAAAAGAAAATGAGGTAGATGAGGGTTGAAGTGGGTCATGACTGAATTTCGGTTGGAAAACTTCAGGAAACGTAAGGACTGATCACATATAATTTGTGCCCTTCTGACTAGAGATAACCTAGGCCACTAAACATGAATACTACTGCTAAAGCAACTCCAGGCTCTCTTACTTCAGCTTAGACTACTTCAGGACATCCTATTTGGACAATCCTCTACTTCTTAATTTGAAGCCCATTCAAAATTAGAAGCCAGTGAAGAATGCAAAACTGATTTACAGGAAGGTATGGAAATTACTGCTCTATATCTGGGCCACAGATAGAGGAGGTGATGGTTTTAGACTACACTGTGAGCTACCATCTCCAGGCGCTCACTGATACCATCAAAAGCACAGTCAGCACACAAGATACGGTTCCTTTGTTTAAAAGACTGTATTTTCTAAAAGCACAGCAAGCGTTAGCATGCTTCCTCCTTTGGTTCAATAGAGCATGAATTTGTTACCTTTCAGAGTACATCACTAAATTCCTTTTTTAGGAGAGAATTTTACAAAGAGGAAGGATGAAGAATGTGCAAGAGCTAAGCCTTTTGGGGCTACTCTCATTTTGTATAGCTAACCAAATTTATAATTGGTATTTTTACTTTCCCATTTCCATGGTTGCAAAACCACTTAAGCTTATGAATTCATGCTACAAATAAATTTCATATTTAGACAGTGAGATGCTCAACCTGATTAAATAACTTATTCCACACCAGAAAGAGTTCACTACATTCTCTTGCACTGTTTTGAGTGCATATAACTTATGGGACCACCTACTACCAGAAACCTCCTGTAGCAAAAACAGGACTGATGACCGTAGTATAGCAAACTTCCAAGTTTCTTTATCTGACATCCCTTTGTTTCTCCTGTCTTTCTGACCCATAGTTCGGCAGCTCAGTGCTCAGACGTTCATGAGTACAAACATCATGCTGAATGCGGGTCTGGAGCTGAGCAGATGGGTGGATGCAGCTCTTCTGCCGCAGCAAGAAAGGCCCAGAAGGAAAGGAAGTGAAATCACCCCATTGCTTCTGGAGAACATTTTCTTGAAGCAGCTCAGTTTGCTGGCAACACTCTGAGCATTTTTAAGTTTAGCTGATGGGTTATACATGCTAGAAGGCTATAAAATCATGAGTGGTACGGATAGGGCAAAATTATTATGGCCCTTTGCTGTGACACAAAATTGACCAAAGGAAGGGAAACAGATTGCACTTTAAAAAATTAAAGAAACAAACAAACCAACCAACCCCACCCCTACACTGCACATCATCCTAAAGTGCACTACAAAATTAATAACATTTTGCAGCAATTGTGGCATACCAATGCCTAGCAAATCCCTGAAGTAACCCTTCCACATCATTCAGACCATACCATCTACCTCATGACATCTTAACCTCATTGAAAAGGAACAGTTAATGAAACCCTAAACTGATGCCTCTTTTCTAGTACTTTTTCTGCCCAATGTAAGTGTCAAAACCAAAAGCAACTGGTTTTCTAACCTACAGCTAGGGAGGAGGAAGGAGTGGGAGTAAGCAGAAGCACAACACCGAAGAGGGTATGAAAGCATCGAGCCAAAGAAGTTAAATGTTTGCCAGACAGTGGCTCCTTGTTTTGACACACACTGCAGCCAACATTAAAAAGAAGAAGAAAAGAAAACAACAAAAAAAAATTTGTTTAAAATCCTCTTACAGTTGGTTATCTCACAGTACTGCACAGGGCACGGTAGTTTCCCCAGCAGCACTCTCAGGGCAGCTGCTGGCAAAGCTCTCCTCCACTGCAGTTTCAGTTCAGCTTTCTTAGGGGAATCAGAGACTTCCCAACCCGCACCCGTCCCTACCAGACCTTGTGACACACACGGGGCTCGGGAGGCTTCTGTAAGATCTCCGCAGGCTGATGTGCTCTGACAGATAATGACTCCTACCATTTGGAAACACCAGCAAAAGTAGCAGCAAACCTGCTCTCAATTCTACAGGAGTATGGCTGGGTAGGAGGAACCCTGTTATGGAAGGCTTTTATTTCACAGAGGAACCTGACAAAGTCAGCCCTACGATTAGCTCCAGAAATGTAACTCCCTCAGTTTGTTGGGGTTTTGTTGGTTTGTTTGTTTAATTTATTGCAAGGGCACCTTACATCTGCCTGTACTGCATGACCTCTTTCACTGCAGAGATCAGCTTCAGGACCTCTGATGGGGTCCACACTGAAGCAGGGTGGGAAACCAGGACCAGAAGGTCTGGCTAAATTGGCTAACACCATTTCGTTACCCTTTGGCACAGATCCGATTTCAATGGAAAATCCCTCAGGGGACACTGTGTAGCTATCATCTACTGCAAACGAGACTTGTGCTTCTAGTATAGTGTGCAGCTCTTTAAAAAAAAAATAAAAATTAAACCATTTATAATTAAGAACAGCTAAGAAACCTTCTTCATTCTGATCCCATACTCTGGACAGGTAAAGTATCTTTAGCTGAAGCTAAGTAAAAGCTAATGAATCACAGAATCACAAAACCAGAGAATGATATGTGGTTGGAAGGGACCTCTGGAGATCAGCTAGTCCAAACCCCCAGCCAAAGTGGGTCCACCTACAGCAGGTTGCACAGGAACTTGTCCAGGCAGGTTTTGAGTGTCTTCAGAGATGGAGACTCCACCACCTCTCTTGGCATCCCATTCCAGTGCTCTGCCACCCTCAACGTTCCTCCTCATGTTTAGATGGAACTTCGTATGTTCAAGTTTATGAAAGCGCTTCAGGATTCACAGTAACAAAAGCTCTATAACTTGTATGGCAATTCTGAAGGACAAACTTTACATTGGAACAAGCAAGAGACTTGTGTTTCCTGTGGGATAAGCCGTCATTGCTACCTCTCCATCATCATTTGCATCTAAGCACCAGTCTCTGTGCTCACGCTACCCAGGAAGAAAACACTTTTTCTGTATTTCTACATGAGCCCACGCAGTTGTTTTGACTTAACACCCAGAATGGTTCCAGACACCCACAGGTGAGATGAGCATGCCACTCACGGCTCTCCTATTCCACGCTGCTGTTCTCCAGTAGCATCTTACCTTTCTTCTTCTTTGGTTGTTCATATTCTGGAGTTTCTGGTGATTCAGCATAAGGGTCTGGGGCTTGGTGAACTTCCACCACCTCAGGGATCCCATCAAGTGTGACTGACACATGTGTAATAGGAGGCACCATATCATCATCTTCAGTTGACCCAAACATTGTTGCTTAAGGGAAAAGGACAATAGAAATATTTTCACACAGCCACAAGGACTTCTAAAAGATTATTATTAATTTTTTTTACAGAAAAAAATAAACATAGAATAAAACTGCAACACTTAAGACCTTCATGGGAGAGAACAGAAGTTCATAATAGAATATATGTGCTGATAATATTTCACACAAGTAGAAGCACGACTAAAATAGAACAGTTTAATTATATAACCTCCCAAAAAGCACAATTATTCAGTAATCACATATTTTTATTCATATTTAAAGCAATCTCCAGATATAAGTGCAAATTCTTTTATCTTGGTAGCATAAACAGACTAACCCTCTATCAGCCAAACAAAACACTGCAATGTAAACTACCCAACTTAATTCACATCTTCCCTCTGTAATTTCTGATTATTTATTTACCTGTTCAACTTTGGCACAGCAATGCAATCCTTTATTGCATACAATACTAGATTTCTGATATCCAAACTGTGTACCTAAAGGCCACCCAGACGCAGAATAATCTTACCAATTCCACGCAACCATGCTGCACTGAATCCCTCCTTCTTTCAGAAATAAACAAACAGGGCAAGTAGAGATTAGATTTGATTCATAAAAAAACCCTTACTTATTCTTTTTTCATCCAAAATAGGACCAGGGGAGTCCATATTGAGAAGTGCTTCAGCAGCTTCAATTGTTTCCATTGTTTCATCCCCATTATGACAAGATGCTTCAACTAAAAGCAAGAGAGTAAAATTAGTTCTTAACAAGCTACAAACTGGACTCAAAGCTTAACATGACATTTATTCCTATTTAATTTCTAGAAAAAAAGAAGGGGTTAAACATGTTCTTCTACTAGATGGCTAGTAACAGGTTAGCTGCGGAGAAAATGCACACTGTAATCATTCGCACACTACATATTTTAGATTTTATGTATTAAAAAAAAACACAAAACCAAAAAAACCCCTTCGTTTCTCCCTCATCTTTTTAACTCCCCTCTTTGCTGATCAAGCACATGCAGTAAAGCATAATAACCATGAACCCTAAGAAATATCACTACCACAATATTCCAGACAGGATCCTTTTAAAAAAAAAAATATGGAAACTAATTCCATCATTAAGAGATGCTCATCAAAAATATCCTGCCATTTAGCCTGGAGGACAGGCAATAAAATATTCTACAACTTCTATTTGAGAGCATGTGATCTAAAGGTGTAATTGAACCCTAAACCATTCAAATTCATCAAATTACAGATAGGGCTAACAGTGCAGGCTCCGGGAGCCCATTGGAAAACAACCATAACTTCCCAATACATAACAAAAAGCGATACAGAGGGTTGGCAAACTTTTTAAAAAATTTGACTACTACACAATCCCTCATCAATCTCAAGAGTGGTCACAAGACAAACCCAAAGTACTTGAGCGTTAATTTGTAATTAAGGTCATCTGAAGCTACACAACAAAAACTTCCAGTGCAATATAATTTTACAAAATAACAGCTACCCAAGAAGATAATATTGGTTTGACTGAAGAAGTACCTTCCTTACAAGAGGATTTCTTTAAAAATAATTGTATTTGCAAGTAAGTTAGATATTAGTTCCACTACCTTTAGAACGGTTTTAACACATTCTTTTAGAAATTACTCGTTGTGGGATGGAAATGCATCCACCAAAGCCATACAAAGAGCTGTGCAGGTACACAGTATTCCCTTCCCTAGGACACTAATGAACCTCAATTACTTTCTGAGCCCAGAAAGAAAGAATCAGCTTCTCTCCCTGTTCAGCTTTGAGGAATTTTGGGTGGGGCAGTCACAGTCACACAAAAAAGAAAAAGAAAAAAAAAAAAGGGAGACAGGCTGACAGAGCAAGCAAAAATGCACCATAAAGCAGAACACAATCACCTTGGAACATTCCTTCTTTGCATAAAAGCAAGTAGTTTATGCCAGAATTTCTATACATTAAAAAATAAATTAAAAAAAATACTAAAAAAATAATCACAGTAATAACAAAGCACTCAGCCCATTAGCACTAAGCAGTCACACAATTAAAAGAACAGCAGCAACCCCTTCCCCCTCCCTAGTTTCACCCTAAATATTTACAGCTTCAGGAATCATATCTTTAGGAGAGGGCAAAGATGAATGTAGACATTCACGCATCAGCCCTACCTTCTCCACCCAGTTGTGATTTATAGGCAGCACAAGAAGCTCAGGCTTATCTTCTGGATTTTTGTTCTTGACCTTAGTACTACCATTCCCCAAGCGTCAGAGACTCAGGCTAAGACAGATTAAAATAGACAGGCATTGGGAACCCCTAATCAACGCACCCTGTCGTCTACAGGATATCTACCCCACATCTTGCTAGATGTTCAGACGTTTAAGGATCTACACCTTCTGGCTGACTTCTCCAAACAGGATTAAGAAATAAGAAACACAGGGTTGGGGAGGACAGCATGAAGAGAAAATTGAGAATGGTGGACTAAGGGCCTGGCTTCTGAAACCATAGAAACCAATTTTTTTTTTTTTTTTTTTTTTTGCTGACTTCATCGCTTCTGCTTCTAAATTCTATCTGGACAGGAGCTTTCCACACCATCTATCAACACAACAAAGACCTCAGTAAGGATGTCACCCTAAATATGGGCACACAGTGCTACCATCAAAGCGGCTGCCGTCAGTTCCAACCCTCTTTGGATGGACAGAAAAGTAACATACCATGATCCAGCCCAGCCAAAGCCATTGAGTGGGGCTGGTTTACGCTGCCACATACAATTTAAAAGCCAGCAGTGGTAACTCCTGGTTCTCAGTGCTGCAGGTGGGGAGGAAGGATCATCTGCTGTTTGCTCTTTCCTCAGCAAGAGCTGTACAAGGAGCAAACCCTCCTGCTTGCTTTCAGGAGCTAAGTTGACAGAGCAGAGTTTGAATTCTTCACTCTGAACAATGGCAAGTGAGGCAGAGGTTGCCAGCTTCACGTTGCTGTTACACCATGTGGCTAAAAAGCAACCATGCCTATCCAAGGATAATGAAAGGAACTTATAATAGTCATAAAAATAATGTAAATGTAGAAATTATATTAATTTGATGCTCACAAAAAACATAAATGGTATCTATCCACAGACACAGAATAGTAAAAATAAGTCTTTAACCACAGTAATGCTCTTCTAACACCATTCAAGCCTCTTCTTAGATGATGATTTCACAAGGTGGTTTGAGCCAAATTTATATTTCCCTGTTGATGAACAAACAAGGGCTGTGGTTCTCCCTCCCATCTCTGTCCCTGGTTCATGATCCAAACCTTCCCTCACCTAACATAAGCCAGGCTTCACGCTTTTTTGATCATGCAGCAAGACGATTTAATTTTCTAAAATGGCTCAAAAGAAGTTTTTTGGGTCAGCAAGCTGAATTACAAGAATGCAAAAGCTACCACAACCAAGGCATGAGGTCCTGCACAGGGGAGACGGAGCAGCACTCTCTGTCCCACTAGCAGCAAGACGCTAATTCGCATCACTCAAGTTGAGATAGTGCAGCTGAGTGGGTTAGAGATAACCCACTCAACTACCAAAAGCAAGTTGGGGTCTGTTATTTTAGTTTTTAATACTGCAGAAAGGTACTCCAATCACTGGCAGTTATGATACATTCATAAATTAAAGAACTGGGAAGAAATACCTTATTTGTTAACACTTTGGCAAAGTCAGAGCCCAAAGTATGGTGAGGAGGAGGTCATTTCCAAGAAGCAGCAGATCTCAATTGTTATCTTAAATAGAAACTTTAGGAGGGGAAAAAAAGGAGGAAAAAAAGAGAGGGGAGAAAAAAAGAGGGAAGAAAAAAAAAAGAAAAAAGTTACAAAAGGAGGGAAGAAAAGAAGAAAAAAGGAGTGGGAGGAAAAAAAAGAAGGGGGAGAGGGGGAACGGAAAACCACACCCAAAAGTAACTTCATTTTTTTCCCAGGGTACTCTACAAGTTCCTGTTTATCTGAGCAAGCCACAAATGTAAGCCTCTGTATCTGCACGCCAGTTACAGCCCAGTTACTGGGAATCTGGGTTCACTATGAATCAGCGCTCCCCGTTAGCACGAGGCTTGCCCAAACACAGCTTTCTGCTCTTCTCACCTGCTGCAGCAAGAAACTGTGTCTCACGCTGGAAGCTCCCCACCTCTGTCCAAAGTCCCGCTTTCCCTACTCCTGCCAAGTGTCTTTTTTGAAAGCCTTACACCGCTTTTGGAGGTCCTGTCCCACTCCCGTTGCTCCCTTGGTGGCAGGCAGCTCCGGAGAGTGGACAACACGTGTCCTTGTCCAGGTCAAAACAAGGGCTGTGCTACTCACAGCTGCGTTTAAATTCACCGCTGGTTTTACTACAGACAAAACCAGGGACCACAGAGCCTCAAAAAAAAACCCACCCGAAATCTAAAGTTGCTGAAAGTAGAACTAAATGTAGACAGAGCCCCCTTCTGCAGAATAGGAAGCTGTTAACATCAAGTAATTGCTTTTTAGTATCGACTCCGAGCTGTCTGTTACCTGAAACTGGAAAACCGAATTTAAGAACACAGGTATTTTAGAAGACCTATACATCACCCTTTGTTTTCTCTTTTAAACAAGGCTTTACAATTTGTGAAGAAAATTATTTCATAGGGTAGTTTTAAAAAACAAACAAACAAAGAAACACCCCAACCTTTGCTGGTTTTAACCAGATGGTACACGCAGCAGTGAATAATCCCCTTTGCAAAGTAAATGAAATCGTACCTGTTTGGTTTGGGGTTTTTTGTTTTGTTTTTTACAACTGGCACCTTATCAAATCAAAATCCTCATGGATTAACACTATGAAGTTCGGTTTCCACCTAACTACTCCTTTGGATTTCCCTGAAGCGTCATGAATGATCGCTGAAGATGCTGGGTTTGTGCAGGACTGTGCTTCCTAACACCTCTTTGCCTCCTTTCTCCTACCTGACCAGCTTGGATAAAGCCACAAAGGCTACAGCTTCACCAAATGTATAAGCCAAATGCTGTCAAATAACTTATGAACTGGTTATTAAGTACCATTATGAAAACACACGCTTCCATGCCCCCTATTCAGACTAGGGCCCAGGGCATCTAAACTCAAATTTTATGTGCCTCCTCTCTCATCCCCCAAAACAGTCTCAAGTGCAGCCGCTTCCCTGATCCCATGAAATCAAGGCCAGAACAGGTGAACCACAAAATGGCAGAGTTTGATTAACTGTTATTTTTCTAAAGTAAACTGGTCAGACACAGCAAAGTTAAAAANCCTTCTTCCTATGTGCTTTATAAGCATAATTAGTCACATTAATAAGGTACATAAAGTGTAGCAAATTGTACCATCTAGCAAGCTGGCCTAGAAATTATTCTGCACAAAACATTATGCTCTGTATTTTTCACAGAAAAAAAAAAACCCACAATTCAATATTCCCTTTAGAGATAAAACATAATTCAAAGCCAAGTGCTTCAATTTACTTTGCTAATCGCCCTTTCTTACATGATGGTTAATCTTTTCAAATCCCATAATATTGGTGACAAACTGACCATATAAGTTACCAACGCAGTTGCTTTTAAAGAGGAGGGCGATAAGGCAGGTCTGCCTATTCATTATTAAAAAAAAAAATTACAGCGTGAGTGTTAATGTAACTAAACAGTTGGGTTTTAGCCACCTTTCAGCAGGGTTTCACGTGAAACATGCTGTTCTCAGAGTTTTCTGTAGGCTATAATGTATACCAACATGCGGTAGCTGTGGTTCTGAAGGGGCTGAAGCTACACCTTATAGATGGAAAAACCTACCAGCATCATTCATTCTGCAGATAGATCCCTAACTGCTTCAGTTTCAGGAGACCTACTGCTAATTTTTGTTAGTTTAGGAGAAAAGAGAAGACTAGCATATGACAGAGCAATTAAACAATACTGAAAAATTGGTAACAAAAGAAATCAAACCATATCATCTGTATTAAGCAGTCATTTCTCAGTAATGTTTTGTCACAAATGGTGGCAGTTTCAGTTTCATTTTGCTGTGAACTTCAGTCTTACAAATATTTTAGTGTGGAATTAGTACGGTCTTTATAACATCTGATCCTCTCTCAAAGGCATAATGTGGAAGGCACTGAAAAGACTGGTACAAACTTCAAAGAGCAAAAGAACCAATTTCACTGTTGAGACCAAACAAGCCCCGTGAAAAAAAATAATCAAGAAGAGAACTTCTTGAGGGTGAGAAGGGGAAAGCAGCTGAAAAACACAGTAGGTGGGAAATTTCAGTTACAATTAGCCCCATTTCAGAGGCAGCCTACAGGAAGCTGTGCTTGAACTGCATCTCCTGCATGGCATCCTTGCAGTTCAAGCAGGCAGCTGTGGCCACAACCGATGCTTGCCTGCAGTGGGCAGGGAGGTGACAGGGAGGACCGATGTCCTCTCCTCATCTCCTTGCAGGGTGCCTTCGCACCCCTGGGTCCCCCAATTCTGCCCCATCTGAGTCGGCCTGCCAGAAACTGGGGGGGTGTGTTGCCAGTGCTGCCCACTTTGCATCCTGAATGGAGCTTTCAGCAGCGGTGCTGGCTCCTGCCTGGCCTGAGCTCATCCACTTTCCTCTCCAAGGAAACCCACAGCACGCACAGTAGCTAGAGGGATGGAGAGTGTGAAACAGATAATTAGTTAACATCTCCTTCATGAACAATAATCTTTGCAAAGTGGCAGCTCCCGTTTTCTAAGGACTTTTTGCCTTTAAAGAAAACCAGATTGCTTGAATTGCTTGAACTACAATGGATGATGGGAACAATACCGTACTTGTCTGCCTCCAGAGTATCCCAGAAACCCTTGGACACCATCAGTTACAAGGATTACATATTTTTCAGTCCCTGGCAGCAATTTGCAAACCCTTCTCATGTGACCAGCATGGAAAAAAAAAAAAAAAAAGACATTACCAAGAGCATTCATGAGAGTGTAGTTTCACAATTACTCATATGCCAGTAAAAATTCACACACAATATACTACAGTGAATATAGAAACGATCTGCTATGAAAAATTCGCAGAGCCGCGTTATTAAGCGGTGCTTAAAGTAACACACTGAGGAAATGCCATTTGCAGTGTGAATAATTAATATGAACAGCAAGTGAATAGTTGGCAAGAAGTCTCAAATTGAAATGATGCTTAAGTATGTAAAACCTTCTTGAATAATCAGCTAACTTATTTGTACGGTCACAGTCTGTTCACAGATAATTCACTACTAAAAATCCAACAAGGAGCCGTTTTTATCAGATAAAACCATTTACTGAGAAAAGTTCATGTCAATTTACTCTGTAAACTGTTCCTCATGTTAAGTTTTGTTGAGTTTTTGGTTTGCCTTTGGTGGTGTGAGATTGTATCAGAGTATGCCTTTGGAAGTCAAGTCAGAGGCATGACTGAAACCAGCAAGCTGTCTCCAGCCCGGGAGACAGTCCAGGTGTGTGGAGCTATTGGCTGAAAGAAGATGCAGAAACAGATCCTCTCTCTGTGAAGTATCTACTTCACCTTTTAGACTTGTTCTGCAAAACCTCTTCATTTGCATGCATTCAGTGACAGGTTCTTTTGTAAAAAAAATGTGACATATTTTTGAGCTTTCCTCTTGAGATTTCTTTTCTCCTCGGGGCTACCTTTTCTAACAGAATTTACACGGAACATCTGTATTTTAGGTGCTAATCATTATTAGCAATCCAAAACCGCACACTATGCTGAGGATACTTGCACCAGTAAGTCCCACTAATGTGCTCCATTTTATGGCTAATTGTATACCCTTGGGAAGCTAAAAGCAGTCCATCTACACGAGCTGCATATTCCTGCTTCCTGGCATGTACATTTACTTAGTTGTGTACCAACCATTAAACAAGAGTAAGTTAATCTTATGAAAAGCAAAGAAAAATCTTGTTGGTACTCTGAGCAGGATTCCATCTTAATCTCTGTCGACGGATGAAACTCTTCACCATTATCAGCTGTGCAGCTAATGGCTGCGAGCCACCAGCTGACAGTATTAATGCAATTTTATTCATCTTGTACAGAATTAAGAGTATTCAATATGACTATGATTTTGTTTCCTGTTGTTTTCTTGTCATTAAGTTTTATTTCCACCATTAGCTACAGCCATCTCGGTGCAAAAACATGTCACACAAATGATTTTATCACCAACCTGTGAGGGTGATATCGTCATCTTCTATGATTTGCTCTTCTGCAACATCCAGAGAGCTCTCAGTGATCATGTCACTAGGTTCATCCACGCAGGTTAAGCCAGAGTAGTTATGTAGGAGGTCTGCACTGGGAACATGCTCCACGATGACCGCAGGGAAAATAGACGGATCACCAAGCTGGGAGAGTGAAAAGAAGAAAATGAAAACAATGGTATTTAGTGTATATCCAATCTAACCGCTTACCGATTAACTCTTGAACAGACCTACATCACTTGAATATTAGACAGTCAGGAGGGAGTACCAAAGGAAGATTTTTGGCACCTGAAAGCAAGTAGCAGCAGTGTCCTGCTACAGACCAGAGGCTGAGTATCACTGTAGTATCTAATACATTGATTTTACTCCAGTGGATAATACCGAACTCCCATGACTAATTTGCAGCACCAAAGCTGACAATACAGAGGAATGGCACAGCACAGTAAATGCTAAACTTTGCTGGTGATAACACTGGGCAAGCAACTTGCTGTGAGCACCTTAATCCTTTGCTTTTCCCATCAAGCTGAGCGTGGAGGGGTCCTGTGGCCATCAGGACTGGACAAAGGTGCCCAGGTGGCCAAGAAGGCTAAAGCATCCTGGCCTCTACCAGGAACAGTGGGATGAGTAGGACTCTGGACGTGATTGTCCCCTTCTACTCGGCACCAATGAGTCCCCATCATTTGAGTACTGCGTCCAGTTTTGGGCCCCTTACCACAAAAAAGACATTGAGGTGCTGGAGTGGGTCCAGAGAAGGGCAACGAAGCTGGTGAGGGGTCTGGAGAGTAAGTCTTATTAGGAAAGGCTGAGGGAGCTAGGGTTGTTCAGCCTGGAGAAGAGGATGCTGAGGGGAGACCTTATTGCTCTCTCCAACTACCTGAAAGGAGGGTGTAGAGAGGCGGGGGTCAGTCTCTTCTCCCAAGTCACAGGCAATAGGACAACAGGAAATGGCTCAATTTGCACCAGGGGAGGTTCAGATTGGATATTAGGAAAAATTTTTTACATTGAAAGAGTTATCAAGCATTGGAACCAGCTGCCCAGGGGAAGTAGTTCAGGTGCCATCCCTGGAGGTATTCCAAAGGCAGGCTGACATAGCGCTTAGTGACACAGTGTAGTGATGTTTTGGGGCTTTTTTTTTCTTTTTTAATCAAGAGTTAGGTTCATGGTTAGACTAGATGACCTTAAAGGTCCCTTTCAACTGAGACAATTCTACGATTCTATGATGTTCCCACAGGCACCAAGTTTCCCCATGAGACACTAGCCATTGATACCATTGATCACTGCTTTAGGGATACTTGGTACAAGAGCAAGGGGTGTAACAGAGTGTGCCTGATACATAGGCTGTAATGCTTCCCTTCTCTAATTCTTACGGCTTTAGTCACTTGATGTTACTTCCCCTCTGTTTTCTTCCTAAGCCTGCTTTCAAACATCATCTTTCTGCCTTGAAAGTAATTTTGAATCAGATACAGAATATAGGCAGCTGGGAAAACAGAGATCAAGCTGACTGGTAATAATAATAAGACGCACGCTCTTTGAAAAAGCAACGATTCAACAGGAAGAGGTTTTCAGAAAATACCATTTACTACAGACACACTATTTTCCAAAGCGAGCCTTTTAAAATGTTGTTTGCAGGAAGAAAGTCATAGCTGATGATAACAGAGCAGGCTCAAAGAAAGTCTGCCGTAACTCTAAGGCTCTCTCACTATAAAAATAAATGACATTATAAATGTGGTAACCTTAAAAAAACAAACACAAACTCCAATAAACCAAAGAGTTGCTAAAACACATTTCTGAGAAAACGGGTATACATACATTTGGTCTCACCCTCCAGAAGAGTGCAGGCATGCACAGATCATGCAGGTTTTTTATTTAACCCCACAAGGAAAAAAAAAAAAAAAAAAATCCCAATCATACAATTATGAACGTTCTTAGGGATTGTTTAGGTCTCACAATCTCACCACTGTGCACACCCCCACCAACAGAAAATGGTATCGGAGCTATTGGCTCCACACAGCGAACAGCTACGGTGTAGAACTTCCCCTAGGGAAAAGTCTGCAATGGAAGTACTGAAAGTAGAAAGTGCAATTAGAAGTCTTAAAAGGCAGTAATTACCACTTTAAATTGCCCTGTGCTTTGTAAAACATGTCTCAGCAACAACTGTGGCAAAGCACAATCAGGAAAAAGGGCAGAAGAAACAAAACTAGTAATTCTATAGACTTCTATCATGGACGGTCTGCCACACAGAAAACCTCAACAAAACTAAAACTACTCAACAAATAACCTACCTACTGTAGAAAACGTAAGCTTCAAAACAGAATAACATGGTAGGAGCTCAATAAAAATTACCAAAGCCCCTTTGTGCAATCACATTGCCAGGTGTTTGGTGTGGATCCAGTTAAGCAACGGGACAGCTTTTACCCTACACCGTTGACGCCACCTCTATCCAAGGCTGCATCTCGCCCAAGCTGAGAAACCAGGAATCATTGGTGGCCAAGAGTTCCCTGCTTTTCCTTTAAAAGAATCATGTTCACATCGTGCATGTCTGTTTACTGACCCCCAACATCATTGATCCTATTTTATTCCAGGAAAGAATAAACAAATAGATTTGATTAAATAAGAGCCATGTAAATAAAGGATAGACTATAAAAAGAGAAGAAAAATAAAATACTGTACACATGATAAAAATATTTTGTTTTCAACAGTATGTTCTATAAACTACAAGGAAAACAGCCCATTACAGCCTCATTAGTGAGATACAATTCACGCTCTGAAAATAGTTTAAATACCTCAGTTGCAGTAATGTGGCACAGTATATAACTTTTGGGATATAAGTTATATATTTTGTGCCCATATATATATAACAACATTTAAAAAAAAAAAAAAATAAATTGAAAAGGATTACATACAACACTCAGGTGCATCTCCCCTGTAAACAAGAAGAACATATACTTTGCAAGTACCCGCTCAGTATTCTACTGAGCAGGTAAAAACTATGGACTTTAGGTAGGGAAGATGCAACTTAGAAGACTTCAGTCCTCTCCATCCTGCTCTAGTTCACAGACACTAAGGGTGAAGTTCATCTCATTAAACTTCAGACAGCTCTTGTGCAGGCACTTGGACTTGAGTTGAGAACCCCTGAGAGCCAACAGAGAGAGACAGGTAATTCCAGGGCAGTTTCTCTGTCCAGTTTTAGGCTCCTGTGCTACGATAGCATGAACCATGCCCTAAAAACACCCATTCTTCTCTGTTGACTATAAAAGGGAGGAGGCACTGGGGTGCCTATTTCTGATGTAGGCAACCGTCCTGCTCATCAGCAAATGGCCAGCCACTTCCTCACCACAACCTCAAAGCAGGGTCCTTCTTCCTCCCTGCTTCTGCCCTGGCAACAGCTCAGCAGCTGCAGCATCTACATCAACCTATTGAGCTGCCCGTGCCTCACCTTAGCTCCTTCTGGGTAAAAACGATTTACTCTGGCTCAAGCACCATCCTTCTCTAATAACCGACACTCACATCACTGGTTTGGCCTCCGAGAGGCAAAACCAGCTCCAGCACTGCTGTCATTCTTCAGTGGGAACAAGTCATAAAAAACTGTTTCAGAATTATAAATGAAACATGGATAAAATCAACCGATTGTCACACATTTTCAGCTCAGTTTCTCAGAGCCCTTTATATCACACCCTACTCCTCACCCTGCTGTGAAACCTAATTACAAAAGCCTGATCTTCTACATTTTACTGAATCACATTTCACCGTTTCCCATGGTACTGAACAGTGCTGGTGCCACCCATTTCGGCAGCAGTTGGTTTGACCCATATGACCAATGATCTGCTCTGCAAGGTTAAACTGTATTTTGACTGTGTCTAGAAACAATTATCACACACACACTCCAACATGGTTAACTGTGTCTGTCTACAGGCTAAGAAGCCCCCATGGCACTGGGGTACCTGGTTGCTTGAACTATCTGAGGAGCTTCCTTACATACTAAGACTCTGAAAGACAAAAGGCAAACAGAAAAGCACTCACTCCTGGTAAGCCACTTTAATGGTGGCTTTCTTTAAATTTATTAGAGCAAGCTGCTCTAGTGGGAAGTGTCCCTGCCCATGGCAGGGGGGTTGGAACTCAGTGTTCTTTAAGGTCCCTTCCAACTCTAACCATTCTATGAATAACAATTTTGAGCTGGGAAAACTAAATATCACTTCTTGAGCCTTTTATTTTAAAGCCATTGTTACACCTCCTTCCAACTCTTACCTGATGGAGGTATAAAGTACAGATTTTCTTTCCTGCCAAGGCTGTGAAAAGGAAAGGTTGGAACAAATATATAATACGCTTTCAGAAAGAAAAGCAGTCATGCAACTGCAAACAAATCTAATTTGAAACGCATTTTTGCAGAGACTGTCACTACTTCTTTGCAATTGGTTATGATTTCCTTAACAAGCATTTTATTCAGTCTGAAAAGCTACTGCTAACCTATGCTGATGTTTATATGTCTGTTGAGAGGTAAAATCTCACCTTGGTACTTTTATAACATCCTGGATTTCATTGAAAGTACCTGGTTCCCAAGGTAAAACTTCCTTCAGGCTCTGTTGTTGCACGACACAGAAATAACCTGGTACACATTTAGAACTGCAGAAGAGCCCACGTTTACTACAGCTCCATTTGATGCTAGCATGTAACGAGGATTACACACACGGAAAACAACATTAAATTAAGGAGTAGAAGGTAGTGATTGAATTAAGACAAACTGAATTACCTCTCTAATAGCACAATCAGAAAATAATTTCTTTCTAATGCAGAGGTAGTTCTAAGTGCACTAACAAAAAGGAAAAGTATCCCAAAAATTTAAAACCAATCCCAAATTAAAGCATCAGCAATGATTTTCAATAAAATATATAAATCCATAGAAAAACAATTTGTGATTTTTTTTCCTTTGCCTACTTCTGCTGCTTCTTCTTTCTTGTGCAAAATATATTTAAAATATGACGTTAGTTCAACTAAAGCTTTGGCTTGGCTTCAATGCATCTCCCACGTCTGTCGGACACATAACGCAGTTGAGCTACTGCCGAAACCTTCAACATCAAATTCTTCACTGTAGTTTATCCACAAACCAGTCCAGTAGACTGACCTTTAACAACTCGGAGGAACGCAAAGCTTCAGACACATGCTGAAGTCAATGAAAGGTCCCATGAGCAGGTACCGGAAAGCATCGGCTGTGCTCCATGACCCCCTGAAAACTGAACCCTGCCCTCATCCAGGGGCCAAAGGCAGCAATCTTTCTTCCTGCTCTCAAATTCTTCCCAGGTGTTTGACATGCTGACAAGGTGCTTCTTTTTTTTCCTCTGAGAGTTTTCTCATTAGCTGCCACAAACTGAAAGAAGGGTGGTTGTGGAAATGCAGAAAAAGGAAGGGGATTTCATCTGCTTAGGAGGTATCATCTTCTCATACTACAAGTCCTCCAAGGAAAAAAACTTGTCCCAGAAATAGATGACTAGATTTTAACTGGTGTGGAACAAATTTTATGAAGGGTGAGAAGAAAGAGATGTGATAGACAGGGGCAGAGAAAAGCTACACAGACCAAATAAAAAAAAAAAAAAAGCAAACAAAAACCCACAAAACCAACCAAAAGACCCCCAACCCTCAGTGAAAACAAACCCCCTGGCTTTTTAACAGAGCAAAAGAATTCAGACTTGTAACACAGCTGCTTAAAAAAAACCTAAAATGAACTAAATGAAACTAGGCAAAGCGACCGTGGTGACTAGAAAAGAGGCTTTGGTTTTATCTTGCCGAAGTTCCTCTGCCAACAGCAGAGGCAGCCTCTTGATTTTAAAGGCATTCCCACGGCCAGCATCTGAGAAATTACCAAGTTCTACAGAGGGATGCTGGAAGCAGATAAATGCTGCTTGCCTTCCTGAGGAGATAACCTCATTATGGATCTCACAATCATTTCCTGGAAGACTTCATAAAACTGCAAGTGGATAAAGGGGAAACTTTCTGCAGTAGCTGGAAATAGCCAAAAAAAGTAAACCTTGGCCTTGACCAGGTGACTCAATATTTCAGAATGCTTCCCATGGCAACGGGAAGAGCAAGCCAAAGCAGGAGGGGCTGGTACAGAATTCACAGCCCAATCTAAGGATGCGGACCCCTCTTCTTCAAGAGGAGGGAGGACAGAAACATCCCTTGGAGATACAGGAGGTGTCTTCAGGCACAGGTTACTACCCATGGCAGAGCCACTTGAGAGAGCACCTGCTGGGGAGCACCAGCCAAGGACCCTGCTACTAATTGAACGGCTGCAATGATTCAGCATGTGCCTGGCACCATTTAGAACTTTCTAGTATGGACCCAGCCTCTGTGGCTGCTTTTATCCAGCTTTTTAAATCAAGAACATCCTGATCAAGTACCACATTAACTGTAACTTAACAAAGGGCTAAATGAAAAGACCTCAAGAGGAGAAGCTGCAGACATGCAGAAAAGCAGCTTTAAGCAGCAGCACTGACACAGCCTAAGCCTGTAGTTCCTGCCCAGTTTTGCATCTACAGTCTCTCTCTCATGAAAAAAAAAAAAAAAAGAAAAAATTAAAAAGAAAAGCCCAAGAAGAAAAGAGGAAAAAGAAAAAAGGGAAACAGTCTATTTCACCAGAACCTCTGACACATAGCAATCGCCAGTCAGGTTACTGGTAGCATTAGTGCAAGCCATTTGTTCCCTTCCTAAAACTACAGAGATATTTTCATGCCATTTCTTCCTTACCATATATGCCCAATGTGATAAACGAACCCACCATGAAAAAGAAAAATAATAATCAGAAAAAGAGTCATTATTTTCCAAGGATAGTATCTCTATCTTGCAAAGGATAGAGCTGGTAACAGAGAGCCTTTCCTTTTCACACAGGGCCACGTGATCAAGTCCCTCCCATTGGTGTCTGCCACTGGCTGAATGCTTACATTTGCAAAGGGACTGTTTGTAATTTATGGCTGTTTAACCAATACTTTAAAAAACCCAGTAATTAAAAAAAAAATAGCCATGAATTATGACTTCCCTGAAAAACTGAGTGTAGCTGCTATCTAGACCCTGAACCTCTCCCCACAGCTGTTCCGTGTCCTCACAGTTCTTGGCACAGTGCAGCTCCGGACAAAGCTTGGACACGAAGAAAATTACCAAAGTTCTTTCAATGGCAGCTTTTGAGGTCATCGCAAAATGAGATAGCCTGAGACCAGTAAATTGACACCGTTTGTCTAAAGATATTACCTTTTGCATACAGATGACGCGCAAGAAATACTTTTGACCAAGACAAGAGCAATTCCAGAGCTAAAATTTTTGCAAAGTACACAAATCGTGTTATCTATCCCTGAATACAATCTATCTGTCCAGAACTGAAAAGCTTCAGGAACAGCTCCTATGTTGTAAGGAGATCAGCAAGGTATACATGTAGTCAGTCTTTTTGTTGGAAGTCTAAGTCCTCGTTTGAGCTAAATCTTGCTCCAGTTTCCCAGATCATTCCCTGTGCAGGATTCCTTTTCTGCAACTGAGTATTTAAGATCTACCTTTGTGCAGCCAGCTAGCTGGCTACCTGCACCTTTGATATTTGAACTAAGGTAACCCAGTGATCCAAGAGGAGCTTGCATCTGACTGTTGGCAGTGATGGACCTTTTGCTATGAGCTCACTCTCTGGCCTTTCTCACCTGTGATTTCATCACCTTTATGATACGCTACAGGACACCTTTCTTTAGGCTTCATCTGCCAAGGCTGAGCTTGTTCTGAGGCTGGTGAAAGCATTTTTTAGGGAAGTTTTACTGCCCTACTGAGTGGTCTTTAATATTCTTAAAGTTTTTCAGGTGAGCATCTGAAGAAGTTGCAAGAGACAGCACTGAACAAAACCATGTTTGCTTACATTACCCATTCCAGAAAAAGCACTGAAGTAGCCCTCCCCATCTCAACTCTCCCCTCTCCCATTGCCTTGTAAAGTAAAACCAGCATTGAACAACAAACAGAGGTAATAAATAAGGTTTGTTTTCCACTATGTTTGTGCAATTCCCATATCTAAATCCCCAGGCTACCACAGGCTCTGGAAAAATACAGGGAAGGAAGTCACATTACCAGTTCCACCCAAAACTGAGTTAGCACTTCAGGCAGACAACACTCAGTTCATTGAAATGATCCCATGATCCTGACAGCAGAAACAAGCCACTGACCCAGCCAGACATTAGGCCATACAGAAACCCCACAGACAAGATTATAAAGCCAAAAGTATTATTCAAAGAGAGGAGGATAAATGCTTTTCACATTCACAAAAAGAGAACAGTTTGTCATGGCGTTTTGCAGCATTTTAAGAACTGTCTCTCCACACAGTACCCAGACACCTAATTTCTTGTTAACAAATGCAAAATCCTACTATTAACCACCACCTACAGAGGAGCTACCTAATTTTTACAACAGGAATCCTTCACTGAAGCCTCATGACTCACAGGATGTGGTTTAGATAATCAACACCTAACTGAGAGCCTCCTCACATAGAGACAGATATATTTTTCCTGCAGTGTGAAAGAAACCAATTTGAAATTGGTTTGAAACTTATTTCTGAATAGCCAACATACAGTAACACAATTTAGAAACCGAGCTGTAAAAAGCAGTGAGCAGGTACCTACTGCTCCTTCTAGTTATCTGTAGAGCAGCCATTACTTTTATTCAGAATATTATCCTTGCACATGAGGAAGTTAAAACTGCTGTCTAATAGCAAAATTTAGGGAATTCTGCATCCCAAATGGATGGATTCTACTGGTACAAATCAGCAACAGATAAAAAACATTTTCAGAGGAGGCTGTTTCTGCAATACTGCAGAAGTTGTAACAGTTCAACCAATTTCTGTTCTGCCCACGTTACAGGAAGCAACAGGAAGCTTTTGAAACAGCACAAAGATCTGCTGCAACAATCATGACCCCAATGTTCGGGGTTTTTTTGTGTTTTACAGCACATATTCCTCCCATGCTTTCCTAATACTTTCCACCAACTTGTAGGAATGTTTTCTTACACGTCCCCATACCTGCTGCTCATCCTCCATGACGTTGCTGGCAAATTCAAACACAAGCTCATTCTGCTGTACAACTGCTGCCATAATAACGCATTCCCAGGTCTCAGCTCCACATACAAAGAAAGATGTTCTCCAATGGGGAAAAACAGAGAGAGCTGCTGAGGTCCAGCTGGGCAGAAAGGCAGGGTCACAAAATGAATCAAGTATCAGCGTTCGTATTTCTCAGATCATCGGTGTTCCCGGGTTCTTCTCTTCTTGAAGGGGAACAAACCGAAGGATATCCTTTCCTGAGTTGCTCTTCCCACCTCGACAGCTTTTAACACTGCAGACGGAAAAAATTAAAATAAGTTATAACTAAGAAATGATCGCTTTAGCTCTGTGAAATAGCAGCAGTAACAATAAAGCTTGCTCCAAACTCTAACTGTTCAATCTAACTCCAAGGAAGTCAAACACCTTTGTATCTTCAGAGGTATTACTTTTACTGATTAATACATGCAGATTTTCATCCCCTTAAAAATAAAACTGTCTCAGGAAGAAAGACATCAGTTTCGAAGTGTTTAGTATTAAAGGCATGAGGCTGAGAAAAACTTAGGGAATTTAGCAGAAAGAAATTCCATCTTTGAATTTGGTTCATACACATAGTTTTCACGTTCATTAGTAACTCTCATCTTTAAGGTATACTCAAAGTAACAATACAAACCCCAGGCTGACCTAACTGGCTGTAGGATACCTCAAGTATATCATCTTTCTTCTTCACACGCTGTTCAAACTTAGCAATGTTGTTATTTTGCAAGTAAAATGCTCTAGACGCTGCTCCCGCAGCGTCAACCAGATGAAACTAGTAAATAAATTCCTTGTACAACCCAGAGAGTCCCCGAGTTCCTACACGAAGCAGATCTTCAGCTTCTTGTTAAAAATGCACCGTAAACGTATCCTTATCTCTAGCACAGGCTCACAAGCAGCCGGAAGGAAACAGCACTGACCACGTCACGGCAAATAAGAACAAGCAAAAAAACTGTACAGCACAATAGCAAAAAAAAAAAAAAACCCAAACCAAAAACCACCCACAAACAAAACCATCCCAAACTACGGAATGTAAACAGCTTCACTAGAAGGATGCGTGCCTACAGCTGACATGAGGTTACAAAAAGATGAGCTGTTATCACCCCTGGGGAAAAAGGCGAGCACAAAACATAACCTTTTTATACAACTAAGGTGACCAATACATTAACACCACCAAAAAAAAATTAAAAAAAAAAATAAATCTACAGTTTCAAAAGAGCAACAGAAACAGGTGTCTAAAACTAGGAATCTCAGGGAGTATTGTTGGTGCCCGGGAGTTTAAGTCAGTATGTTTTTAAGGAAGCAAAATGTGTGGTTCCTAGCGTTTTGATCAAAATTATTTAAACCACCTTTGATTAAGGGGCTGCTGTGATAAGGGGCAGAGGTCTAACATGTACCCATCCAGACTGAGCCCCCCAGGAAAGCCTCTGGGCGACTTGAGCACCGTTGCCTAGGATTAACATCTGCCTTTGTACAGGACATTTAACTTTGCCTTGTTTTTGCTGTAGGCTGAAACAAAAAAAAATGAAGGGCATCTTCCTCTCCCCCATGCCAAGCAATTTAATTAGGGAGGATCATGTCACGGGCTCATACTCCCTCACTCTAGGAAATGTAACAGCTGTTTTTCCCGTATAGATTGTGGTATTCCAAAATTCCTAAGCAGTGATGGCAGAACACTCAGGCATTTAAGTCACTAGATCCTACCCTTCTAAGAAATCAGGAAGCCCAAGATTATGCAAACAGGAGAACCTCCCCAACTTCCAAAGGCTGCTTTAATTAACTGTTAAAGGGTTCATAAGAGTAGCCACAACCCTAACTAAAGAATACTCACTCTAATGAGAGCAACATGCATGAACAGGAAAGGATGTGCTTTGGGTACCGTGACTGTTCAACCTCAGCCCCTGCCGTTTTGCAGGATGCCTTGAATTTAGACTAGAAATTAGGAAGAAATTCTTTACTGTGAGGGTGGTAGAAGGTTTTATGTGCTTCTTCTGTGCATTTGTAACAAGTTGCTTAACTGAAAGCCAGAGTTACCTCAGAAGCACACAGATGCACAAAGGGATTTACTGTGAGGGTGGTGAGACGCTGGAACAGGTTGCCCAGAGAAGCTGTGGATGTCCCATCCCTGGGAGTGTTCCAGGCCAGGCTGGATGGGGCTTTGAGCAACCTGGTCTAGAGGGAGGTGTCCCTGCCCATGGCAGGGGGGTTGGAACTCAGTGATCTTTAAGTTCCCTTCCAACCCAAACCGTTCTATGATTCTGTGAATAGTTCCAAGGCTTTCTCTGTACTTCAGTGAGGCTAAGGCAGTGAAAACATTACATGCAACCATGTAATCCTGGGTAGCTTCCCTAAATTTAATTAGTTGGCCTCGTCTTTGAGAAGATAATAATGCTATTAAAAAGTTACACACATGCCAGCAGCACAGTGAGACTACCACCAACTTGTCCCATCCCAGGCTCTTAGCAGCTTTGTATACCAGCCTCAAAATAGAGTATATAGCCATAAAATACATGGTTTCATCCTACAGTGAGTGAAACGGGTCAGTGTATGTCAACAGGAACATACCAGCTCTTTCAGAAGACAGGACAAGTATGGAAATTTATTTAAATACTACTACTATTTTGGTTGCTGCCTAGAAATAAATTATAACTCTCTGACAAGATGAAATAATATCTGAAGTCACTCCCTCTAACCAGTGGAGAGTAACTCCAAAAGATCACCAGGCACATACAAGCACCTCCTCAGCTTCCAAATGGAGATTTATTTTAAAACAGGGGTTAACCTAATTGTCCAGGGAGAAGGAGAGACGGAACATAGCAAGTGCTTATAATCATCTCCATTACACTGATTGAAGCCACATGTATGAACAAACAGTACAAGTTCTTAAGGTCTAGTAACTTTCTAAGGGCAGTAACAATTAACAGCGTCAATGTAAAATCAGGATAAATGAAGTGTCAGAGATGCGGGCTACCTACCTAGTAAGCTCATGAGGCATAAGGAGAATTGGAGATATAGCTACTGTTAGCCAGATTTTAAAAGTTCCCTGCATGCATCTTTCATTAGTGCAAGATCATTATTCTGAAAATATGAACATTTTACAATACATATTACAATACCAAGATGCACACTAAATGCATAAGAGCCAAAAGCTGTGCCAACAAACTTAGTAAAAGCCACAAAAAGATAGGTTTCTCTTAAAAAAAAAAAACCAAACCCACAAAACAAAAAACAACAAAATCCTCAATGCAAAACTAATCATTATGATTTAACATCATTTAAGAAACTGCAGCAGTGTAACACATTTGAACCCAAAGGGATCCACATAAACACTACTTAGAATAGTCACACTTTTTTTACTTTTTTGATGTCCCTACTCATCTAATACCGTTACAGGAACAGATACGCTAAAGCAGTTTTACAAATCTTGCACCACCATGATGCAGTGATGTACGACTATATAGCAGACTGTTCCTTCCCCCTACACCTTCTCTCCACAACCAACAAGGAATCAATAAATAAAGGAGAATGATACTTTCTTACAAGAAAAGAGCCATCTAACCACATTATGACCAAAGTCAAAGGCAAGTGAGCGAACATGCTTTAGTGGACTTTTATATCTAACCTTATAAAGGTTAGACACTCAAACTTAGCATTTACAGGAAATTTTTCGTTACCTCTTTAGTGGTACGCAGTAATAGCAAGCGATTGGGGCACGGCAAAATAATGCAAAAGTACTTTTCTTTAACCCATATCACTTTCTATGGCATATAGAAAACAAGCACAGCTTTTCACAGAAGCCAGCACAATTCTAAACCGGCTACATTTCCCTCCCCATCTATTTTTATAAACTGTGCCTTCATTATTCCAAGTATCACAGGATCCTGCTGTCTATGTGTCTAACACAAACATGACTATTGTTTTAGATATATAATGCCACTTATCTCCCTGCCTGGTTTTATGTACATCTGTGAGTAGAAAATTAATTATTTGCAAACAGCACAAAATGTGTAAATTGTATTCACACACACAATAAACTTGCTACATACAAACAGTCCTAGGATAAAGGGAACCCAGTACATATTACCATAAAATTTACATCAGATTTTCAGAACTACAGAATAAATAAGGTTTCGGTTTTATTTTTGTAATTGTTGTACAAACCTATTATAAAAAGCTAAGTTAAGACACAGCAATATATATAAAGTTCTTCATTTTGCTTAATCCTTGAAACTGAACATACAAATAAATTACTTCAATCCCTCTTGGAAATGCCCCTCCTCTACTGATTTCGACATCTAGAAACAACCTCCTCAACCAGGCTGTCAAAAAGCACATTCAGCTAGTTTAACCCTTAGTACACAGCTGCTCTAGTATCCCAGAAGATACCCTGTAGGATTCCTTCCAGCCAGAAACCACGCTTTTCCCCACCACTCTTCACCATATATACCCTGCACTTAAATCTAGCCCTATTCAGCCAGTTCAACAAAACTGAGAACCAGGACAAGCAGAAATGGCCTCAAGTTGCGCCAGAGGAGGTTCAGATTGGATACTAGATAATTTTTTTACACTGGAAGGGCTATTAAGCATCAGAATAAGCTGCCCAAGGAAGTGGTTGAGGCACAGCCCCAAACATGTGCTGAAGAAGCTCAGCTGTAAACTAGGAAGGCTCAAGTCTTGGTACTGAGAGCAGCCCAGCTAAGCTGAAAGATGCCTCCAGCCAGGTCCTGGATCCAGCCCCATTTAGGGTTATTAAAGATCATGGAATCAAGATGACTGTAATCATCCTGCACTGCCTTTTTCGTTCAATTAATAACATCATTCATACATTTAAAATTATAAACCAGCTTAGCTGCTTTAACATTCCAGTGACAAACTGAACCCCAAGTTACTGCTGAAACTGTTCAATTTATTAAGCCCTGGGCCAAATGACTTGGGACTGAAACATCCCACTGATTTTCTAAGACAGTCTGCAGCATTAGCTCTAGCCTAGAAATGTGAAAGCTGTGACTTGGGAGTTCAGGTCTGCATTTCTGTTATCTCAATACCATCTTGGATGCAGCAGGAAGAGGGGAAGTGAACCATTCTACGATACTATGAACAAGATGAAAGAGATTAATAAGGACATCACCTGGAAATTTTGGACTGGAGGACTGAAAACCATCCTGGGTGAGGTCAAACACACAGAACACTCAAGTTTCTAACTCCCTTCTATCAATGGAGGTTAAGGATGTGTCAAGGATGAATCAAGCCAGAGCCAGTCCACCCTCTGCGGAGTCACATCTTTTTAAGATGTTGTACAAGTACTATATCATAGTCTGGTTTTCTTTAAAAGGGAAGAAAAGCTGAATGATATCACAGTTCTCACAATGCCAAAATTCTAAACCCGTGATAATCTTCTTCATGGATGGTTCACACTGAACATAAACGCTAGCAGTATAGTCTGCTGTGGCATCCCTCACAGATTGATTATTCCTGTTCAGCAATATTAAGAAATTGCACAGAACAAGAGCTTTGAACCACATCCTCAGACCCGGGGCATCTGTAGTCAGCAAAATAACAAGCAAGGAAAACAAGCTAATACATGTTACTTGGCAAAATAAGTTTCTGAAGGCTCAGTATTTCAAACACTCACACCAATTAAAAGAGCTAGGAAAACATGACAAGAGGGTATCACCGAGGAAGGAAAGAAACAACATAAGGAACTGCCTGAAATCTTCTGAAAGCATCCACGCTGCCCAGGGGAAACTGCAAAAAGCAGCTGACATAATAAAAGTCAATAGAGTGACCTCTGCAGAGCTTTCGTTCAGGACAAAGAAATCATCAGTATCAATTAATCCCTGTTTTGCAGCCGGGCTGGAAACCAGCCTGTGTCACCACGGGCTCTCAGTACATATACAGCAAGGAGGACAGAGAGTAAGAGGGTTCATCTGTTAAATATAAACAAGCATAAAAGTAAGAAGAATAGGCACACAATTCAGTCAATACGAAAGAAGTGAAATGACCCCCCCTTCCCTAAATCTCACATAAAAGCACGTTTACTCCAAAGACAGCAGAAAGCACAAATGCAAGTAACAAGCTACTCTTGTTACAAAAGTCATATTTTCAACAAGTACCTTTTCTTCATTTTTTAGCAACTACTTGTTTTAGCCGGAACATTTAAAAGGAGGCAAGATTCCTTCCTGGACTATTAACAGTAACAACTCCAGCACTGTTTACAGACTCCCCCACTCCTGAAAACCTTCCTTTTCCTATCTCCCATGTTCCCTCATACTTTTAAAGTCCCTTTTATTTAGCACATTTACATAACACAGCTGTTGTACACAAACCCAGCAACCAGGAGGAGCGAGCGCTGCTGGGAAATCTTAAAAAAAAAATTACAGTGTGGTCAATGCTTTTTTCCCCTCTGTATCCTCTCCTGCCAGCATGCTCGATGCATAAAGGTAGTCCCCAAGTCAGCGTAGGTGTGTAGACACAGAGCACTGTAAATAATTGATTTATGCTGCAGCAACAAAAGACCAGACTATCACTGAAAGGCCAGTCCTAAACAGCAAGCTAAAAGATATTGAGGCAAGGAAGGCTCTCCCCAGCTCTACTACTAAAGCTGTTGAGCTCTGAATAAAGTATTTGGACATTGGCTAAGACAAAGAGCAAACCTCCCTAATCTGATCAGGCAAGAGAAAGGCCATGCTGGGTTTTAGTCACCTCTCTGCAAAGTTTGCTCTTGCCAAGCAGAACCAACACAACAGGAAAAGTTAGCTGTAACTTGCCCTAAAGCAAGGGAGCAAGGGCACTCCAGGGAGAAACAAGGGTCCCAGCCCTCTCACCTGCTTCGCCATTCGTCTAAGAACAGAATGTTGCATTTCTATAGGTTGGGAGCAAGAAGAAGAGAGAAACGGTACATCACAACACCAGCTCTCCCTTCTTTCCCAAATCACGTCAGATTGGAACTACTTCCCTCCCCACCTGGGCCCTCCCCATATCAAAACTGCTTGGGGGATTCAAACACCATTTTGCAGCTGCTCAAATTGCACTTTTTGGCACATTAGACACATAGAAGAAGAGGGTAAATTTTCAGAAGGGGTTATGTGAGCTAGCAGCCATAGCTATCTGTAGGGCTTTCAAACTTTTTCAGACTGAATTTGGGTTACTAAAGCCTCAGCTCACAGACAGCTACATTACTTCAACTACGTTACATAAAAGCCACATAATGTTGCTTGAATACATAGCGCCTGCTCTAAATGCTTACATGGATACATGCACAGATGTATCATTTGCAGTTACACACTACATCCCTATTTTTTTGTGTGTCTGTATGCACTCAACATAAGAAGAACATAGAGTTGTTGGAGTGAGTCCAGAGGAGAGCTATGAAGATGATCAGAGGGCTGGAGCACCTCTCCTATGAAGACAGGCCAAAAAAGTTGGGGTTGTTCAGTCTGGACAAGAGAAGGCTCTGAGAAGACCTTTTAATGGCCTTTCAGTACCTGAAGGCGGCCTACAGGAGAGATGGGGAGGGAGTTTTTACAAGGACATGTAGTGACAGGACAAGGGGTAACAGTTTTAAACTAAAAGATGGTATATTTAGACTAGGTATCAGGAAGAAATTTTTTACACTGAGCATAGTGAGGCACTGGAACAGGTTCCTGGATAAGTTGTGGATGCCCCATCGCTGGAACGGTTCAAGGCCAGGCTGGATGAGGGATTGAGCAACCTGGTCTAGTGGGAGGTGTCCCTGTCCACAGCAGAGGAGTTGATTACATGATTTTTGGGGTCCCTTTAAACTCTAACTATTCTATGATTCTATATGAAATGTATGCCCTTCTATTGACTTGAGTTTTTACTTCTGGCATGGCTGTTTTGTCTACTGAAGAAGCAAAGCCCCCACAACTTCCCACATCCCTGCACAACAAGGAGATACACAGAAGTGTTCCTTCTCTGTTTCCAGTTCTGTTTCCTACCTACATTCACTGCTGCTCACGGTTCCACTGGGAGGATATTAAGCTTGATGTTCCCCACCAAAGGCTAAAATAAATGAGATTAACTGGATTCCCCCCCCAAAAAAGGACAGTGTCCTCCCAGGCAGTGCACAGTCTGCCAAGCTTGTGAGAACTCAGCAGTCAGTCTGTCAGCCTGGGGAACAGAGTCACACTAACATATCGGTCTTGCAAAGATAACATCTGTCCGTAGCTACTGTCAAAAAGGGGAGAAGTGTATGTGCAAGTCAGGCCTTCACCACCTGAAAAACACTGGCCACAAGCACACCAAGCTTCCTGGCGAATGACAGAATGACTTCCAGTCTTTCTAAGAAGTTGGTGATGGGTTATCTAGAGTCCTCTTATCTTACCAACCATCAGATTTTGTTCTGAAGAACATTTCTGAAAATGTGACCTTGTTTAGCAATGTATTACGGATCTAAGGACCAGCTTAAAACAGTAACATTCATAGCAAAGACCTGCTTCTCATCTTGCTACTGCATAATGGTACAAATGCATACTAATCTCCAGTAAATGCAGAGGCTGGGGAGTGTGGTTTGCTGGTCCAAAACCCTTTGGAATCACTAACACAGTCTGTCCATTCATTTTGCCTTTGCAGTTAATTCATCACTATTGGTAAAGAGAAGGAACAAATCAGATGGTCGTGTTTCCTTGCTGATAAAATGAGAACAAGGGAATGCTCAATTAAGTCGAGAAGCAACTGGTTTTGAAATGATAAAAAGAAAGCAATTAAAAATGCATCAGCCTAGTTGTACTTGCTCAAACTCCTTGCTGCAGACATGACAGAAGTCAAAAGCTTAGGAAAACTATAAAATGTTTTAAAAACAGCTCAGTGCAATTAGAACAAATGAGCTTCATTACACAAGGATTTCTTTTTAAACAGAATGGAAAAGACCTGTCATAACACAAGGCAAACCTCCAGTAACGCAGATTGCAACCACACAACTCTACAGGCAGGATTTTGCTGTACTTTTTTTTTTTTTCTCCCCACTCTGTAACTGCTCACTTCTGGACTCACTTACTATCCACCAGAAGAAAAAGAATCCATTAAACACTCCAAAACCATAATAGATGGACTACAAGTCTAATATGACACTGCAAGCATCCACATAGTCCAGCTCATCAAGAGGTAAGTGATACTAAGGATGGAGAGAAAGGAAAACAAAAGATCTTTCATTGCATCCTCTCCTACAATATTCTGTATATGCTGTTTCATTCAATAGTAAATTGCAGAGACAGGATTGGTTTCTGTGTTGCCATAGGATAACTAATTCACCAGCATTAATAAATAACATTAGTATCAAAGGCATCTTACTTTTTTTTTATATTGCAGAAAATCTCAAAAAGCTGATAAAAAAAGAAAGATAGGAAGAAAACTGTAAATTGATAAAAATCCTAAATCTGGTTCAGAAGTTTCTGCAAACAGAATGAATTATTCCAGTGACACAGAAAAAATGTTTTAAAAGGCACCCTCAGGCAGTTTCTGGCCTTTAATAGCACCTTTTAAGGAGCATTCGGACCACCATCCTATAAGCAACTATAACAAGAGAGCTGCAGAGAAGTCAAATCTCTCTGATTTCAAAGGGAAAGAGTCTTAGTACAGAGACAGCCAAAGGGCTGAGCTCCAAGACAGCTAAAACAGATGTAAAAAACTTGTAAAAGAGGGTGGAGGGACGGGGAACTGCTTGACCCCAAGAGGTTGTGCTCTTTTGATTAATGCATACACACAAGAGAATGGAGAGGTGGCAGTGGGAGGAAGAAAGATCAGGGGGAAACCAAATATAATTGCTTTGGCTAGGTGCCAAACTTCACAAATTACCAGTTGCCAGTCTGTACCCAATACTGATATAATTGTATCTGTATTGAACTGTGAACCGTTCTCTAAGAATTGCCCGCAAATTAGTAACACAGTCATTATTTTTAAATCACCTGAAGGTAAGTGAAGTTTACCAAAGAAAAATCTGCTATCTAACACCTAGAGGTTTCTTTGATTTTTATTTTTTTTTTTTAATTTCAGTATAAATGCACACAAAATGTATACATTAAAGGGGGAAACTGAAAAAAGGCCAGCAGAGATGAGGTTCAAGTCAAAAGTTTCTTATTCCAGGTGACCTTTTCCAGCCAAGCAACAGTAATTCTAGATCAGAGAGTTAAACTCCCCCAGGACTTTTTCAGCATTCTGCAGAAGATGCTACAAGACCAAGCTCGGTAAAAACCCCCATTCCAACTTGTGCAACGGGGATTTTTAGCATTCTGTGGCTTTCCTTTTGCAATTAATTAATTTTTAAACTTTTCCAACTGTCAAGCACAATGAACAGAACATTTTTAAAAGTTCAAAATTACACTCTGTTGTAGCCATAGAAATACTGTGTGATTTGCATTTCTATGAGTAACTGCGCAGTTTCAGAAGTCTGAATTTGATTTAACTGATGTGCACCAACTAGAAAGAGGCACAAACTAATCGACACAGAACTTGCTGAAACCTCCCCTTCCTCAAACACACACATGCACAGGCTCCCAGCCTCAGTTTACTCCTTCTGATGATGTCTGTCTTCAAGGCCACATTCAGCAACTCTGCCGGGTTGAGAAAAGTTAAAAGGTCTTACCTTTGCAGCGTCTATAAAGAATCTGTATGAATATAGAGCAGATTAGGCAACTGTTGTTTGCCTCTCATTTGCTGTCAGCTGTCAGCAATATGAACAGTCAAAACCCTCCGGAGCAGGCTGGTATTAGTCAGCTAGACTTGAATTTCCAGTTCTTTTACATTGCTCTCTATTTTCCTTCATTAAGTTGTGCTGTCCTACCCTGGGATCAGATTACATGGAGCCAACATTTATAGCACCTTGCAAAACAGTCAAACATATCGCATACCTAAGTCTGCCTATACCTGTTGCCCTCAATATTTAACCCTTGCTACCAAGAGGGAAAAACTTTTGTTCTAGAACGTGTCACCTAAAAAACATTTGAAGCAGAGGAGTAATTCTTCCTTCTTACCTGACAGCTAGAGGACAGCGTGAGATTTCATTTTACAAACTGGAGGACAGGGGCTGGTTGCAGCAAGAACAGTAGTTCCAAGACATCCACAAGAACAAACCTGGAGACCCAGCAGCAGAAAGATTTCTCCTACCTCTGGTAAGAACCGTAGCCAGGAAGCACTTACTGCTTATTTTAGCTTGTCTCAGAAACCCCAAACGGCTTGTTCTGGGTTCAAGATCATCTAATTACACTAATTTTGCACCTCCCTTCAGACTCTGCTGTACAGCAGGAGGCATTTTCAGCATATGACCGACACAGCACAAGCTGATGGCAGTTTCCAGCCCACAGCCTTTGCAGCGCTGCCAGCTTCCCCTCTTCCCACCCAGGACGTGGTGGTGCTCTTGGCTTGGCTCTTCCACCTCTTCCCTGACAGTTTTTAGCCCACCTTCCCTTTCTGGAGGGTGTGCTGCTAATCCTGTTTCCACAGTCTATGGTCTGCAGTCTAGTCACCAGCAAGTTAAACCGTACAATGCTGGGAAAAAAAAAGTACCATACTGGGAAAAAAGGTACCAGTGATTTATCTCTTTATACAAGATGGGTGGCCATTCCTACAAATATCAGCCACCATGGTGACATATCAGAGGACCACACAAGGTATTTTAAGTATGACAGGTACCTTAGCTTTCCTACACACACATGGAATGGTTAGAGTTGGAAGGGACCTTAAAGATAATCTAGTTCCAACTCCCCTTACATGGGCAGGGACACCTCCCACTAGACCAGGTTGTTAGTTATGAATGGGTTACTCCATGCGAAAGGAGGTCATAAAAGGCATGCAATCAACTTGATAGTGGATGTTCAGCAGCTGGCTGAAAACAAGATGCTGGCAGGTCACAACCACTGGAGACAACATGCCACATTCCTTCCTCCCCTCCAGCTGCCAGTGTTGAAAAGATCCATAACATACAAAGAAATCCACAGAACACTTCAAAACCAGCAAATCTACGTGTTTTCCTGTGATTTCATCTCAACCTTACCCTCCTGCTTTGAACACTGGCACTATTTGCATGCCTCAATCCATGGGTGTGCAACTCAACCCCTCACCAGGATCCCCACCTCTGCAGCACACACTTCAGCAGTCTCCTAAAATCGCACACCCTGGAATTAAACAGCATTTTATACAAGTAAATGTATGTCCTTACAATTCACCCAGGGCCGTTCAGGCAGCCTCCTTCTTGGGACAAGTGGTCCGTTTTGCTAAGGCTTGAGGATACACGGTAATACTGACACTAGTACACTCATCCAAGCAAGCAAATTTGGAAAGCACAGATGAGACACACATGAAGTTTTATTCACACGCTTCTTTAACCTAAGTAACTTTTTAACCCTTCAGACGAGAATCATAGGCTCAATCAAAGCAAAGCAAAAAAATAAATGGCTAAGAGGGGTTGTGTCGAGAGACAGTACAGCTCATAACACAAAGCACTGCAACTATAAGCCACTTTCTTAACGCAGCATTAAACAAGGGTTTCGGTCTTTGAGATTCTAGCTCCGGATTTAGAAAAGCACTTACATTTATATTTAAGTTAGTGTTGCGGTTAACAATGATGTGTGGGTAAAATATAGATAGAAGCAGCAGATTTTCAGTCTTCCTTATTTATAAAGCTTATCAGTTAAAACACATTTTTGCAAACGCTGAAGCTTTTTAATCTATTAGCCACAAAGATCCTCGTTTAACTATCCCCACAAATATAAGAAATGGAAGGACTCAGTCATGCATTTCCAATGGTTATACCACCATGAGGTTTTTCACACCACATGAGAGGTGACCTGTTTTCTCCAGCCTCTGATCAGACACGGCTGCCCCAACACACACCTTCCCTATACAGCCCCAAGGGCCCACTGTGTCACCCATTCACAGCCACAGCGATTCCTTCTTGTAAGTTCTTTCTGAAATAATTTGACGAGGGTACTAAGAGAAGTCCTACTGTGATTTTTTTTTTTTTTATTTTTAAGAGCTTGGAGTATCCAGTGCTATTACAAAGCCAGGGAGTTATTTATGAGGTTGGGACAGGAGAGACAAATCTCTGTCAGCAAATTTCTCAGAAAAATTAAGACAAATCTCCTACTTTGTCAAAATAACAAAGATGATGTTTGCATTAAGCTTTCATACAGATTTCCCCCCCAAAAAACACAAAAGCAACAAAAAAGCCCAACCCAAGAGTGAGTGACACCACCTCCTAATATTTCACAAGCAGAAATACTCGATTCAAAAGAGCCTGTAGAAACAGGAATTCAAGGTCATACAAGAAGAGGTGCAAAGTACCAAACCGTACCTACAGTCGGGCAGACTGATAAGGAACAGTTGCACACAAGGACATCAGAGATGGCCGTCAGACTTCAGGAGCACCCTCCCACTAACCTACAGGACTGATGAGTCTGGGGTGATTTTCCCCCTCCTCCGTTTGTCTTTTCTAACACAACCCAGTCTTTTTTAGCCTGAGTGCACTGAACTTTATTTTTGGCTTAATTAAGTTCTTTCGCCCAGAGCGTTAATGTAAACAGAATTCATGCAGGCCACGATAGTCTTGTTCTCCTACATGGGACACCAAAACAAACCCCACTTCAAAATAGTCTCCCAAATCAAGGTGTAGGGTTTGTTACTCCTTTCTGAGAGGAACTCTTCTGCCCGATTTCTAGCTTATTGTATTTTACAGATTACTGTAACTGCAACTCATGTATTCTCTATAGGCCTAACAACAACATTTATTGAAAACACTAGGATGAGGGAGCTCAGCTTTTAAACTCAAAGAGGAGAAAGGCTAAGGCTCATTTAGGATAAAAGGCTGTAACTGTACATTTTCCCTCAGCACAAGAAGTCACAGCTCTGAACTGGTTTGTGCTTTCTGCACAGGAAATTCAGACCGGCGTTCCTGCTCACAGCTCACCACGGAGAAAGGCAAGAAGCAACAAAATACTCCAGATGTGCTCAATTACACACGATTAGTAAGCTCTCCCATGGCATGCAGGAAAGGGAGCAAAGTCACCCACCAACCAGTTTGCTCTGAACTCAAGGAATATTCTCAAAACATTAGTTTAAAACTGAACTTGAGAGTGGAAACAATTTTATGAAAGAACCAACACAGACAAAGGCACGAAGACAAAGAGGGAGAGACATGGCCTTGGTTAGTGAAAGTGAGCATCATGTAGCCAGAGCGACTTCAAAAAACAAAGTTAAAAAAAAAACAAAAAACAAAAAACAAAACCCAAAACAAACACTAAAGGCTAGGCTCTTGCTGTAACATGTTTGGTACACAAACCACCCTCTCACTAGACAGCTAGCTACTTACGGGTGTGGAGCGCACGGCATGAAGAGCTCTCTGTGCAGGTTATCCCAATAATCTCATCTAATGGAGACACACTGAATATGCCTCCTCCATTGGGCCCGGAAAAAGGAACAGAATTGTCTCGTCTCTAAACCTTCCTGAGATGACAACTTCATCCCTCCAGAGAGATTAGGTTTGGGCTTTTTCATCACCTTCCCTTCTTTTCGCCTATTAGCATCGTCAGCATTAACTCACTTGATATGAATATTGTTTTGAGAGGCAAATGCTTCTGTTTCTCATTTCCCTCTTGGATGAGTTTGTCTCATTTCAGCCAGCTTTTCAAAACATATTCATCTACATCCAGGTTCCAGGTGTTTGCCAAGTCAGATGTTCGCTGAACAGCTGTGCTGCTTTCACAGAATCACAGAATGGTTGGGGTTGGAAGAGAGCTTTAAAGATCATCTAGTTCAACCCCCCTGCCACGGGCAGGAACATCTTCAGTTAGACCAGGCTGCTCAGAGCCCTGTACAACCTGAATGTTTCCAGGGATGGGGCATTCACCAGCCTCTCTTGACAACCTGTTCCAGTGTTTTAGCACCCTGACAATAAAGAATTTCTTCCTAATACTTAAGAGTGGAAATTTAGATTAAGTATTAGGAAGAAATTCTTTTTACTTAATCTAAATTTCCACTCTTTCAGTTTAAAACCATTATCCCTTGTCCTGTCACAACAGGACCTGCTAAAAAGTTTGTCCCTATCTTTCTTACGAGCCCCATGTAAGGCTTATATCTAAGGTCTCACTGAAGCCGTCTCTTATCCAGAACGAACAGCCTGAGCTCTCTCAGCCTCTCTTCATAGGAGAGGTGCTCCAAGCCCTTTGATCATCTTCATGGACCTCCACTGGGCCTGTTCCAACAGGTCCATACCCTTCCTGTGTTGAGGGCTCCCAAGTTCTACACCAGAGTGGAGTAGAGGGGCATAAACAGCTCCTTGGACCTGCTGGGCACAGTGCTTTTCATACCGCCAGCTTTCTGGGCTGTGAGCACACACTGCTGCTTCATGTCCAGCTTTTCATCCACTGGTACCCTCAAGTCTGAGAATGTGGAATACTGTGGTAACTTTGCCTTTTACACCTGCATAGGAAGCGTGGTCATCTCCTCAACTGACAATTTCTTAAAATGATCCACTTCACCTACTAGTGTTATCCTTCCCCAAAAGCCACTGCTGGGTTAAATGAAAGAGGTGCTGAAGGCTGACTAAACTGGAGAAGAAGCATTACCAGTATGAAGAGTGTAGGCATTTCTGCTGTACTGAACATCTATCCAGGATATAACACGTGACAGACCTGATTCACTTAAACGTCTGCAGAAAAACCACTTAAGTAAAGAACCAAACAGAGAATACTGCATCTAAAGTCATGCTTTTTAAACCTCTGCAAGGCGAGGGACTGCTTACACAGTTACAGTCAAGAAGAACATTCACTCAAGCCATAATGAAAAGTTAAGTAATACTTTTTAAGCTGCCAATTTTTACACACTCTAAAATGCAATGTATTCACTCAGATTATTCTGAAAATGTGTGTGCTTCACAATGCTTAGCATAATTACAATAATAAATACATTAACTTGCAACTATGTAGGATAAGACAAAACTAATATTCCCATGCCATTTGTACATTTTTCTTCTTACAGATCAGCGTGACCTAAATTTTATGTTCTAATGTATTTGCATAGGGTAGGATTAAGAGGGGAGACTATTTGTCTGGGGAATTTCAAACTAGTGAACTTGGCTATTAAGAGAATATAAATCACCTTCTGACTTGTTAGACTAACAACTCCCACCGTGGGATTTCAAACAATGATGAAACACAAATTAAAGACCAACAAGATTAATATAAAAAAAGCAAAAAGATTTCTCTGAAGAGTGATGTGGAAAAGAATTGGGGTCTGCAATGGTCTCTCCAGGGAAGACAACGTCTGGACAGGCCAGTATTGCTCATTTCATAATGTCTGAGGATATGTTCATACTGAAGCCAAAGTGACTCTCATATGAGCATGCACCTGCTCCTGGGAGACAGACGAATTCACTGCTAAGGAACTAGAGACAGAATTTGTGAGTGCTACATGAAAAGACCTACACTATCAGGGTGTTCTGGAAAGTTTCAGAGCCCCTACGAAGCAGGTGTACAGAAACTCAAGCCTCACCTCTTCCTCATTTCATCATTCAAGTTCCTGTATCTTTTGCAGAACTAAATCTGGCATCAGAGGTGGCTCCTGTGGGTGTCTCTGGGTCATCCAGCCACAGCCCCTACTGATAGGCTCCAGAAGTCAGCCTGACCCCCCAGCTGCAGGTGGAAGCAGGGCAGCACGGCTGGGGGAGGAACCAAATCACCTGGGGAAAACACAAAATCCCCTGGTCACCTTGGGCTGAGCTGTGTGCCAAATTTGGTCTCATCCTGGAACTGAAATCAGCGCAACCTCACCACAGTCACCGGCTCATGAGCCTGGAGACCTCTTTCTACCTCCCCTTGGCTCTGCAGAACAAATAATCCTTGTATTATGGCATCCGGGCTCGTAACAATTTTGATATGCAGCTTGCTGGCTCAGGAGGTGACCACTCTTGCTATGCAGGCTTCAAAGGCACCACCATATCTCACATCCTTATTCAAGCAGGCAAATGTGCATCCATGCACTTTCCCACTCTCTCAGGCCTCGTCCAACAGGCCCGTTGCACACTTCCAGGGATGGGGCATCCACAACTTCTCTGGGCAGCCTGTTCCAGCAGCTCGCCACCCTAAACAATAAACAATTTCTTCCTTATGTCCAATCTAAATCTACCATCTTTCAGTTTAAAAACAAGGTCCCTTTTCCTGTCACTTTATAAAAGCCTTGGAAAAACCTCTTTCTTGATCTTTCTTATGAGCCCCATCTATATATTGAAAGGCCACCATAAGGTCTCCCTGGAGCCTTCTCTTCTCCAAGCTGAACAACCCCAACTCTCTCAGGCTGCCCTCACAAGAGAGATGTTCCAGCCCTCTGACCATCTTCATTTAGGTCTCTAGGAAAACAAGAGCACACTGTGTCTGAAGCAAGCACTCCAGCCTTTCTCACAGCACAATGGCCTCATCACACAAGAAGCTCCTCAGCAGACATCTGCTCTTCTACGAAAATTTACAAATTATCACAGAAACCAGAGATAAGAAACATTCTATCATTTCTACCTTACCCTTTCCCCCCACCCCCAGCACGACATTCAACTTGTACACAGCCAGGAGGAAAAAAAGAAAACAAAAGCAAGGGAAAGCTGAGGTTAAAGTGGAAGATTAACTAGTACCATAAACAAGGCAATGCAGGGAGAGGTTGTTTTACATAGCTTCTAATCTATCCCTTCATTTATCCTCCAGTTTCCTTTATTTTTCTTCTTTTCTGTTGTCTATCATTTCATCTACTTCTGTGAAGTCTCAGTGGTTTGCTGTGATCACAGATACAATAAATTATAATCAGAATTGTGGGTGGGTAGGGAAAAGGAAACAATACTTTGTCCTTTTTCAAGACTCTATAGGCTTCAAGCACCGCTTCATGGAGGTTTTACTATGTCTTCCCTCCAGAGGGTTGTGCCCCATTTGAACCTTTCCTCTCTCAAACCAGACCGTACTAAGAAAAAACATGCCCAAAACTGAAGGGAAAAGAGGGCTGCAGAAGCATTCTGTTGCTGTGAAAGGCTTCCAGTGCAGCTATGTTAGAAATGCAAGAGCTGATGCCTTTCACAGAGGTAAAATACAGTTTTGCCTTTGTGGTGCCAGCTCCTGGCCTCACAAAAACCCAGGGGGGACCAGGAGCTGCTCCCTTGGGGTCAAGGTATCCCCATGAGATACGAGTGGTGCCTGCCTCTGTGAGAGCAACTCTTCCACGAAGCACAGGACACCTCCTCCCCACTTTTCGTGCAGAATGTAATGCACAGCGCTCCATAACCCACAAGAAGTCAGGAGAAAAAATATCCCAAGAAACCAAGGAAAAAAACACCTCCAAACCCCTTACCCATCCAATCCATTGCCTCTACAACCTCTCCACTCTTCCCCACCCAGAGAATGTGCCCCTCAGGCTGAGAGCCTCTCTTTTAAAGACCATAAAGTACAGAAACATTTTTACCACGCGGCAAAGACGTCTCTGCTCGATGCTGGCTAGTCAACAAATAAAGAGTTTAAAGCAAAAAAGCAATTATGCTTTTTCATGCTGTTATGCTGTCACATGAGGAAGAAAAAAAAGCATCAAATCAGGCAAAAAGGCTGAAATGAATCCACACAGTTTCAGTTCTAACCTAACTTTGACGCACAGAGTACTCGGTTCTCTAAAATCTGATGCTGGAGAAGATATTATTAGAGTTCTAGCTTCAATAAAATAACTACGTTGGAATAACATGCATTTCTTCACAAATCATGAGATCTACTTATAAACCACTACATCTTTTGGAGTAGAAGGTTTTATGTGCTTTTTCTGTGCACTTGTAACAAGTTGCTTAACTGAAAGCCAGAGTTGCCTCAGAAGCACACAGATCCACAACAGGATTTACTGTGAGGGTGGTGAGACGCTGGAACAGGTTGCCCAGAGGAGCTGTGGATGCCCCATCATCCCTGGAAGTGTTCAAGACCAGGCTGGATGGGGCTTTGAGCAACCTGGTCTAGTGGGAGGTGTCCCTGCCCATGGCATGGGCGTTGGAACTTGGTAATCTTCCAGGTCCCTTCCAACCTTAACCATTCTATGAGTAACATGAAAAAAGATGATAATAATATATATATATAAAAATCACTCCACGGATCACAGAATCTTACAATAAAACTCACCGGGTCAAGTAATAAGGCAATTGTCTGCCCAGAAAGATATTAACGAAATTGCGTGACTTCACACCCATTCTGTCCATTTATCATATGCATTTAAAAGCTCCCACGCTGGTAGCAGTGGAAAAAGAAACAGTCCGGACCCCGGCTCTCACTGCATTAGGATAACTCCCACGGTTACTCTTTTACAGTTCATGCTTCAAGAGTTCCAGTACTGCTTTCTGTTGAACTAATTACATTCTGATCTCTACTCTTGGGTACCTAAATAAGGGTCTGGGACGGATAACAAAGTCAAAAGCAGTCAGGCAGGAGTATGCTCTCGAGAAGACAGTTTGTTGCTCAATGGCTGCCCAGGGCTGATGGTGGAGTCGTCATCTCTGGGTGCATCTGCTCCCTGGCTCGTGGTTTAACTGACAGGAAGCACAGACAAAGATACTTGCACCCAGTGATGAGTGTTTCCTGCCAGCACAGCCACGTGTGTCGTGTCCCCCACCCCCCAGGGCCACCAGCCTCCCACCAGGGGGAGAAACTCCGTGACAACTTTAAAAAAAAAAAAAAAAAAACCAACAAAAACAAATGAAAACAAAAAAAGCTAACGCAAAAACCCCAAAACAGAAAAAAATTAAATGAAGTTAAGCCCACGCACAGAAAGCCAGCCAGCTCAATGGGTGGAACATCATGAGGTCAAGCATAATGAAATGTGGCCCCAGAAGTCCACCAAAGCAGGGCATGGAATGCTGGTGGTGTGTTCTCGTCTGGCATGGCCCAGGAGAGCATGCAAACCATCTCTGGAGGTTCTAGAGCCTGGTTTGTGTCTTGTACACCACTGAGAAACCAAGCTATCCGATTTAACAGACAAAGAAGCAAACAAGCAGAAATCTTTAAAAATGAACCACAAGCAGAGGCAGACACCATGCTGCCAAATAAGGCACCAGCACGCCTACTTAATGGGACCACCCCCTCCTAGAGAAGGGGACAAGTTAGATGACCTACGGGGCTTTTCGACCACTAATACCTAGAGTAACACCTGTTGAGTCTGCCACAAAACTGAAGTGCTGAGGAAGCACTGAAGACCAACAGAATATGCACAAGAATTGATATCGCTTACGTAAGCAAAGAATCAACTGCTAGGCAAAGCAGAATTTCAGTGGAAAACAGAAACTCCAGCACTGCTGTAATTTCTACGTCTATATGCAAAGCTTCTACAGGGTGCACTTAGCCCCCTCTTCTAAGTAGTCTCCTGCTCAGTCTTAGATGATCCCATAACGTCACCTGTCAGCAAACATCCTCTCCTCAGCCAGCCTAAATACTGCACTTGCAGGTAGGATGAGAAATTAAGATGGCCTCGTACCCTTCCTCCACCAATGGCCAACTGGTGGTATAAAACTGAGGAAACCCAATTTTGAGCAGCATCTGCAAGGTTGCCAACTAAAGCAACAGAAGACATGTGACTCATGTAATTAAGCCGGAAAATGTATCAACCAGTAGATACCTAGTAGATTTAACACTCTCATCTACTGCTACAGTCTAGGAATATTTTCTGCATAAACTTAAAACCAGTAAAAAAGCTTTCATTAGATTCCATGGAGTTTCTGCCACATTTTATCTTTTGTGGAGGGTCTCCATCCTAACAGGCCCTCCCATCCTAAGGTGTTCTCCACCCCCATCCCACAAAAGCTGGTAATAAAGATGCCTTCATACGGTGAGGTGACTGGCACTACTAGTAGAACACCCAACTCAAAGTGAGGAGCCTGCAATTCCCTGAAAATGACCAGTCTCCAAATTTTCCTCATTTCTAGTTACTAGAAACCTGTTCTGTAACTAGGTTCCTCCGATACAGCATGCTTTGTCCCCAGCTTTCACGTGCTCCCATCTAAGCTCTGTGACCACCTGGGTTATCCCAGAGAGTCGCAACTGTCCGGTGCTTCAACAGACATGACTGTGTTCCTCCATGTCACTGGGCACTTGATCCCTTCGTGACTTGAAAGTCAGCAGAAAAACCCTAAACCAGGACCCATCAAACACTAACACAAAGCCAACTTTTAGCAGGCTCTTGCTTCTGCAGCATTTCTGACATCCACTCAAGACACAAGTCCCACCCTTCACAAATACTCAACTAACCCCGAGCAGCCAACAAATTAACAAAAGATACCAAGTCATGATTGCTCGAAAGCCTTTCTGAACAAAAAAGCCTCGCAGCAAGAGTTGAACCTTACCAAATTTTGCTGGATTGGCAAAAGGACTTAGAAGAGAATTGGGGAAAAAAAAAAAAAAGTATTTTCCATCTCAGATTCCAACAATACTGTGTAGCCAACAGCATTTTGTAGATTCGCTTCTTAGTTTGTAAGTCACGTTGGTCATATCTTGCAACATGTACTGGCAGGATGCAATGTTTTCCTAAGAAAACTGGGGTGGCAGATGCTGACACTGATCCAGAAAGGGTTTACTCTCAGGCTGGATATTCTTTTTAACCCTGAAACTTCATCTGTGTCCCGCTAATGAACTACAGATTTTATTACAGCAATCATTTCTAAATTTTCTCATGCATTTATTTTCATGGTGCATTACTATTGTACTAGCCTTAAGTATAACACCAGAAAAGTTATATTTACAAGCATAATCACCTCTATTATACTGATTATACACTAATAAATTAGCCAGAAAATTAATGCAACACAAGCATAGGGGTAGAATAAAGGGTGGAATGTTCTTTTAGAAATGAGTCTTCAAAGTTCTGCTTATTTTAAGCAAAAACGGAAAGGTAAGTGTTGCAGTATTTACACCGATAAAAACAAAAAACAAAACTCAGGATGCCTCAGTTCTTACAAAAATGGAAAGGCTGCTGCTGCGTGGCATCAGCAAGGCACCCCCCGCATGCCCCTGGGTTACAACTAACAGGGGAGGAGTGGGCTCCGCAAAACTGCTTTTCCCACAGAACGGCTATGAGTCAACTTGTCCCACCTCTCTGCAACTCGCCTGCCTTGCTACCCAGTGCCATTTTGGGGGAGGTAGGCGCCGAAGAGCCCGAGAGAGGGAGAGGAGCAAAAGCGAAACCCAGCTGATGGGCACCCACTGCCTGGGCTCTCCGCACAGCAAGCAAGCAAGCACCTTCCCATACTTCTATTTATTATAACCAGCTGCATCAGAGGGGAAACATGATTTTGAATCCTACTGTGTCCCTTTAACTAACACCCCACAGAAGACATTTTCCAGATAACCAAGGAATTTTTTACAGTGTTGACTTACCAAGCAGAGCACAATAACCAGCTACTCTATTTGCACTACGAGGCAGTACAGTGCAATGAGTTAATAATTTATCACGGCACTGCTCTTGGCGACTGACCATAATCAACTTTTAAAATTCTTCCTCATTCTTACCTATTTAGCCTCAGCAAGAACATGGCATCCTTAGAGCTTCAGCTCCATTCTGAACATTTTCTAGCTGAGGTAAGAGGTTTAATCTTCCCAAACACCTGCTTTCCCCCTGTATTGTTCCAGGCTCAGAGCAAAGTTCATAATTTCATTTCAATAAGCTGGTTTAGCAGACAGGAATAACTAGAATATTTTTAACAAAGCAAGAAGCTGAAAGTATTCTTTCAGAAAGCCACAGCAGTGCAGTTCTCATCCCTATGCTTCCTTCCCCCTCTTCTCCCAGAAGGGAAAAGAACAAAAAAGCCCAAGTTTCTCCCTCCACTAAAAGCTTTTATTTGCACATGTAAATAAAGCAACAAGCCAACGAACGACCTTTTCCTCCCATTTTATACTACCAAGACTTATGCCTCTACATAATTTTGGGTAAAAGCTAATTTATTAATCAACACAAGCTTCCTCTCAATCAGAAGGATCTAGCTTTGATAGTTCAGACAACTCATTCGGAAAACAAGTTTTCAAGAGAGTTTAGATGTGACACACAGAAGAGCCTTAAATATCCTAATTATTATTTTTTTGAACCTTTGGCCATAGACAATGGTCCTCTTCCAAGGACAACCATCCTACTTCGTCCTGCCACTTCTTTCTCAACCCCAGCTCCACTAGTCTGAAATCAATCCCTAACCTGATTCAGTCAACCAGCCCAGCAACTTCTCAGGGCATGGACACCTGACTTGCCAACTTTGCTCATCTCAGTTGAGCCAGATAAGGGGTTGCTCACACAAACAGTATGGATTGTGGATGGGTGGGGAGAGCAATAAAAACCCAGGAAAAAACCCTATGCTGTCAGCTAGGAGAAATAAGGGTGGCACCCCTCAAGCAGCACTGAGGCAGCTGGATGAGTGCTCCTGCCATTGAAACATCTCGGAATGATCATGCCCACCTCTGTTTCACTGAGGGCACGCTTTAAATTAAATTAGACTGGTGCAAGTTTGTACGCTTACAAAAATGTACGTCTAGAGTTTAAACCACAATTTCGGCTCAACTAGTTCAGCTTACTGCTGAGTCAAGAACCTAAGGGCACGCTAAGGGCCTGGACAGATGCTAAATGAGCTAACCGAGGCTTTTCAGGATTTACGACCCATCGCCTCCAGGAGAGTTCATTACCCCAGTAAAACTTCATTGGTCCAAATCTCCCTTGGGTGGCTTCAGGGCCTATGCAGGGAAACCCTTGTCGCGTGGGTTTAACAGGGTGGTTATGCACCCAGCCTTCTCTGATGAGTGAAAAGGAGCAGCCGGGGTGAGGCTGAAGCACCTTCAGTCTGCAGATAAGCTAGGTCAGCACATGGTGTGTGAAGGTACCAGAGACATGAGCATCCTTCTCCCATCTAGTCAGTAAGTACCGGGCTTGCTCATGACAGATGGCATAGCAGGCTCTTTCAAGGCTGACAAAGGCTGTCAGAAAGCAAGCTGCTTTCTCCACAGAGTCTACTTTTTTCTGATTTCACCTCATCTAGACATTCTCCTGTAAGGCAGCAAAAATCAACCCACAAAGCTTCCTAATGATTTAATTATTTTTCTTATTCCAGACACGCTGCACCCGTGCAGCACGTTTGGACCAGTGGTTCTAGGTCTTCTCCCTCACGGCAATGGCTATTTTACCCAACGAGCTCTCTGTAACTAATAACTACTATCATCTATCCCCTCAAAGACACAGATTTTAAAACACAGCATATCAATAAAATGTCATCATGGCTCTTTAGCTTACAAAGCCCAGCAGTTCAAATGAACAAAATGCTTCTTAGGTCCACCCGAATACAGTAAATGAAGCTTTAAACATTAGGAATATCGGAATCACAACACAAAACCTACCCTTTCTAACCATGTGGCTTCAAAAGTATTAAAACTTTTCAGCAAATATCCCTATTATTTAAAAAAAAACAACCCAAACCCCAACAAAACAAAACAAATTTAAAAAAAACAACCAACCAAACGAAACAAACAAACAAAAAAACCCCACAAAAACAGAAAACCCCACCACATTTGCAAGACCAACCCCTTATCTTGTAGTTTGGCAGAAGTTTTCTGACATTTCTTACTACCGAGAATCATTTCTAGTCCACTGCCACTGAAACAACATTTAATACAGGACTGTATGAAAAGACAATTAGATTTATAAAACCAAATGGTGGAGCATTGCATAACTAGACATATATATATATTTCTTTCGGAAGTGTACATTTAGGAAAGTAGTCTACCAACAGTAACTAATTCTTCTTGGTTTTCTTCTCAGGAAATCTCTCCAGACCCCATCTGTAAATGGTCTAAATTAATGGTTTTCTATATTACGACCCTATCAGACAAATTTCACTTAGCTGCTTCAAAAGCAACTTATTTCATTGTTGATTTTAGCTGATACTAAAAGAAATTTATTTTTTCCAAATAGAAGAGGGCCAGTATTTTTAAAAATGCCACAAGCAGTCGAACTCAAAACTGTTTCTCAACACAGAAAGTTTCATTTTCATTCATACGTCTAAACTACCTTTGTAAAGAAAAAAAGCCCCTAAACAGACACTTCCTCACTACAGTTCCTTCTTTTCTCTTTTTGAAATAAACAAAAGTTGGTTGGTATTTTTTTGGGGGAAAAAAACCCCAGCCAAACCAAACAACAGGATGGCAGCCTCTCAGTAGCTATTTTTTGATAGCTAATACCCTCATTCGCATGCTTAATTTACAAGCACCATGAAAAAGCTTGACTAGCTACAGACAGTAAATAGTTTAGAGAAGTTCTGGAGGGGGGTGGGGGGAAATAGTGGCTCAAAACAGCAAACATTACCAAGAGAAGGGGAGTGGAAAAATGTAACTCCCACCTCCAAGGACAGCGTCAGGATGAATTCTGCCTTCAACAGACAACATGCAAGCCCTGGTGCCTTCAAGATAGTGTTTTAATGAAAGGTCTTCTTAAGAGGGTCATCTCCGGGTCAGAAAGACAGCCTCCTCTAAAAACAAACCATGCCATCACATCCTTGCTAAATTATTCTTCTTAGCTCCAAAATTATCTAGTGCAGAACATGCAGCATGCACAAAAAGGACAAAACTATCTTTGTCAACTTGCTTTTAACTTGAAATTGAGTCTAGTTGGAAGAGCTAGTTAAACATTAATTTTCTGACAGCGGTCAGCCCTGGGTATCACAAGTTGTAACCGTAGTTTCACAATCACATTTTGCTGCTTCTTTCCCTCGCTGCAATATAAAACTGAACAAACACCGAGATAGCTGGGAACTGGAGAACAGCCGAAGTGACTCGATACAAAGCTCATAAAAGCAAGGTAGCTTTCTCCTAACCCTTCAGGGCTTTATTAACTTTGTCAAAAGATCCCACGGACAACACCAGTAACTCTAGAGGAACATACAGCACGACAAAACAGTACACGCAGCCACAATATGTATCAACATGCTTTTTTTCCTTTTAACAGCAGACAACAGTTTGAATCAACCAAGCACTCCCTTTTCTTCTAATTCTGAAACCCAGTCTCATGTGGGATGACATTTATACTGAGCACACTTAAGAAGTCAAACCACTGCCACGCAAGAAGGTAAGCGAGGCAATTGCGGAAGGAGCTTGCAAATGGAGCGATGAGACCGTTAGTAAGCTAACGGCAACCACTCAAGAAGCGGCAAAACATCCCCCTCAAAATAAAAAATACTCACACAGAAATGCTGGCGATGAGTTAAATATAGGGTGTTCTAGAAATAGACTGAAATGTCTAATTATAGAAGCAGACAGTGACATCCAATCCATCTAAAAACAACCCTTTCCCACAGTTTCCAACCTATGTATTTGGTATGCCTATTCCTAGCACATTATCTTAACCCTAATATTTTTCTCCCAATACAGAAAGAAGTAATTCTTACACGCGACTTTAAGAATCGCAGGTTCTTTCCAGGCTAACAAAACGGCTATGATTTTCACATTCAAACCTGAACCTAGTAGAAAGTCACACCTGACCCAAGATGACTGATCTACTTAAAGACAAATACATGACCTGAGCTCCAGCCATCCCATTCATCAGTAAAGATAGCTGGCAGGTAGTTAAGGCCTACAGCACATCAAGGTAAGAATGCATAAACTTCAGTCCCTATCTAATGGGATCCTTTGAGCACAAAGGCTGGCACAGCGGGAAGCTTTGCCGCAGGACAGGCCCATATTGAAGAATAAACCATTTGTACCTCTACACACATTAGCCCCTTCGGGTCGGGAGAGTTGAGAATGTCTAGAGCTTTTCACGTGGCTGCTGCGGACTTTCGATAAGCAAGAGACTTCAATTTTCAGTATGTGTAGTCTCTGTCAACCACTTTATCTGTGAAGGAACATTTAAGTAAGATTTAAGAAAGCAATGTTTCAGTAAGATTTAAGGAAGCAAGTAATCTCCAAAGCGCATCAGTGGCATTAAAAGGATAAGCACAGTAAATCACCAGCACACAGTAGTAAAATTTCAGTATTTTACGGAACGGATCGTAACCAAAGCTGGAAATGTGAACTCCACCTCCTGCCACTCCTGTGCTGAATCACTCCGGCAGGGGAAAGTCCTCGCTGCTCCTCGCACACCCAACAAAACTCCAGCAAGTTACCAAGACTGAAGCGAAAACAACAAAATCTGCCAGCGAAAGCTGAGAAACTTTAGCTAATGCCTGCAAGAAGTGAAAGCTGTTTTGGAGATCAAAGCTTCTCCTCTGATACAGAGGGAAATCCTGCATTTTTCTTACAAAGTCTTTTCTATCAGCTCACCCAGCACAGTCCTACTGTAGTCCCCTCCCCTGAATACAGCTGTGCTGAAAAAAGTTACACTTTTACACCTTCTACATGTATTGTGGTTTTTTATATATACACAGAAGCATCCCAAGAGTAATGCACACCACTGAAGTACGAGTTTGCAGCAATAGTGAAACATCAGGCTATACCAGGCCAACAACATTCTTCAAATCTGGATGTCCACCACTTTTTTTT
>VZRU01015421.1:74776-96666 GCA_013398155.1 Pedionomus torquatus
TTGAGAGAGCTGGGACTTGAGCTGGAGAAGAGAAGGCTGAGGGGAGACCTTATTAATCCTTATAAGCATCTAAAGGGTGGGTTGAAGGAGGATGGAGCCGGACTCTTTCCAGTGGTTCCCAGTGACAGGACGAGGGGCAATGGGCACAAACTGGAACACAGAAAATTTTGTTCAAATATGAGGAAAAACTTCTTTCTGGTGAAGGTGACGGAGCACTGGAAGAGGCTGCCCAGGGAGGTTGTGGAGTCCCCTTCTCCAGAGATCTTCCAGCCCTGTCTGGATGCAGTCCTGAGTAATGTGCTCTGGGCAATCCTCCTTTAGCAGGGGAGTTGGACTAGATGATCTCTAGAGGTCCCTTCCAACTCTGACAATTCCATAATTCCTTGAACTTTTGTGCCAAATAAATGCCACACTGGAAGCTGCCCAACTCACAGATGAAGGCAAGGCAAAGGCTTGCGATGGGCTCATTGAAGCCTCTGAAATGCGCCATGGAAATTCAGTCATACAAACATGTTGTGGTAGGCGGGGAGGACAGACTTTTGACCACCTTGGTTTAGTGGGAAGGGTAAGCACATGATCTGTTGTCAGGCCAGAATGGACATCTGTTTTCCACCAGTTCCCAAAGGACAGAGCCCACCAGAGCACGTGGGCTTTAAGGCATGGCACAAAGACCCAAGCCCACGTGAACAAGGAGAAAGCAAGGAGCTGGTAGGCTCCTTCAGGAGGCAAGAAAGCAGCAGAGGTGACCCTGCAATGAGCACGGAAGGCGTGCGTAAAAACCTGAAGCTACTTCTAGCAAACACACTGAAATAATTCCAAGTATGCCTAAGTGCAGCTTAAAAATATTAAACTATTACTACCCCGCTCCCAGTAACAATCAAACAGCAGACTCGCAAATGGTTTGCTGAACAAAACTCATTATTTTACTGACATAAATATATCCAGCTACAGGTTATGTTTAATAACCAAGAAGAAAATTCTCAGTTTACTTCCAGGTAATTCAGTCGCTCTGTCCTATATTCAGTCCTATACCTGCACGGCACTCAAAGGCAAAATAGACTCCTGGTTTATTTTTTAAAGAGCTGTTATCCACGTACAATTTTATTAGATGTATTTTATCACGTTATTTTGCAGCTTGCTTTAGCAGAAGATCAAAAGAAGCAGCAGCGTGTTTTTTATGACCTAATGAGCAAAGGTATCAAGTCATTACTAAAGTAGCTTCACTACAGCTTTTTATTAAAATGTCTTCATTTGTATTTCTCGGTTGAAAATACACCACGTGGAGGAAACACTGCAATGTTCTTTTAGTCACTATTTATTTTCCACCTCTCAGAACAGATGCATTTTCCCCTCTCTCCAACAACTTATTTCTAATCCAATGTTACATTTAAAATGATTTGTTTCTTGTGCTGCAAAGTCCTTTGTAAATCTTGGGGCATTGAGGGGAGAAATCTGACCCAGGTGCACAGTGCTTACTCGGAAACTGTAACACTGGCATAGGAATAGTGCTCTTTTAATTATTAAAGAAAGTCTAATAGTTATGCTTTACAGGGAAAAAAAAAAAAAAAACAAAAAAACAAACAAAAAACCAACAGAGTCATATCCAGGCAATCAACTAAATTGAAAAATCATTCCGCAATGATGTATGAGCACAAACTATGCAAACATTTCACCGTTTCTAAGCTAAATCTGGAAGCAGTATTTTTTCAAAAGCATATATAAAATGTAAACATATTTAGCAAGTGAGAATGCAGGTGGATGTTCATCCCTGGAACTGTATCAGGTTTCTTGCTAATTATAATTTTGGCTTAAGGAGTGACCTTGCCCATTGCTGGGATGAGTATCTCTACGAAACTTAGATCATCGTTTGCCCAAAAGACATAGCTAGACACTGACCAACAGCATGGCTTAAGCCAATTTAAACAGCTTTAGCCCTCCGCTCCGTCTCAACTGCGCAGTCCTCACACCGAGCTACTCCCCTCACTGTTTCCCAGTGCAAATATTTGTGCAGCCGCACCGGGCGGCAGAGGGTGGATACCCACCAGTGGAAAAGGCTGCACAAATAAATATAGAGTGCCATTTTCACGTTGCTGTTGGCCCCAGCTCCCACAGAAATGCGTGCCAAGTGACACCCCAAAGGGAACAGTGCAGTCGAGTGGATCTCACACTGACTGGGGTGGCAGAGGCCTGGATGCAGCTCCCACTTCTGCTGGCTTCACACGTGACCCCGAGGAAGCTGCTTCTTTTTTCACATCCTGGTTTGGTAATCACCATTCTTCCATCTCAACTGGCTTTGAAAGCTCCAGGTCCACAAGAGTGGGATGGGTTGGGATGGGATGGTTCTCCAGAAGATGACTCCGGCAGCCTGCCTGCACAAGGGACGAGATTAGGCTCTGAAGCCACACGAGGACAGACTAGAGGGATGTGCTCTAGAGGGTATACTGCCCTCAGCACAGCTCCGATACATTTTAGTCTCATAAAAATGGGCCAAGATGGAAGTTTGTGATGGTGTTCAGTTTTTGGTTTTGGTGGGGAGAAGAAAATATTGTTTTAACAAAGGAAAACAAGCAGAAACTTTGGATTTAAAACCTCTTTGTTTTTTATTTTCCTGCTATATTATACACAAGGTCACCACATGAGAAGCACAGCAAGCTCCCATTTCTGTGGAATCTCGTGGTGCCATTCCTGAAGCAGCTCAAGATCCTGCAATTCTTCTCCACTATTACGAGAGGGCATCCCACCACTCTGCTTTCCAGCTCAGACTCACACCATCAACTCACGTAGGCTCAAGGCCTCATCAAACTCTGGCTCAAGATCGGATAAAAATCTGATTTAAAGAACTTCCGGTTTGTATTTGTTTTTTTGTAGGATCCCAGTATCTCCAGTCCTCACCCAAAATCTTGCATTTTCCTTTCTCCTTGTATACAAAACCAAGAAACAGTAGCACTGCTACAACACTTTAATATAATACAATATACATCTGTCACGGTGTTACTGTCCCAGTACTCCGGAATTGTGGATTGACACCTCCCACTGTGGTAGGTGCCACAGAAAACACAGGTTGAAACTATTGTGGGTTTCTAACACTGCTGGATGCATAATGACCTAAATATTTACGCATGGAGAAATTGCATCAGGAGACAAGGTAACTTACTCCTATCCCCACAGGAAGTCTCTGCTACAGGACATTAAGTATAGAAAAGCTCTCATCACCCTGTTATTTAACAACCTAATCACAAATTCAGACCGTATGCTTCCAATAATTTTAAGGCATTGTTTGCTGTCTACAAACCTCTTGCATTTTCAAAGATTTCAGTAAAAAAGCATCTCAAAGGAGACATGTGGAACCCGGGGTCTCAGACACCTGAAGTGCAGCCCACGCAGCTATCAGTTCTTAATTTGCAATTTAAAGGTATGGTTCAGTGATGTTTTAGTGCATGCTGAGTATAGGGTGAAAACAGAGCACAATGAATTTGAGAGAAAACAGCCTACTTTTCCACTGTGCTGGTCTTCTGAACTTTAGCTGAACTGTAGGAAAGGAAAGGTGGTTGCAAACAAAGCGCATACGAACAAGCCACTATTCTTTTCAGAAGCTGGGAGGGAAGGCATCCTGGCCATGGCGTGTTTAATTGGAATCATTCAGATAGTAAGTGTCATCTTCTTTCAAAATACACAGGAGAGTCTTTTGCAAGTCTGCGGTCTGGAAACTCCCAGGCCTCCAGAAATTACGCCTTGGTAGCAGAAGGGGTGAGAGAGGTGCCTGAAATGAAACGCATTCCCAGCTGAGCACCAGGCAGCTGTAACCTCATCCATTTTATGCTTCCAAGTTTGCCTCCAGTGTTTCCTAGTGAAGGCAGATTTGGCAAGGTGGCCACCTTTGCCAGCAGCACAGCAACACCCCACACAGCTACAAACCCCTGACCTCGTGCAGCCTTGCACAAACTCTTCTTGGATGACCTCTAAGGTATTCTTAGGTCACATCCCAGAGGTGACAAGCCTCTAGGAAAAAATCTACTTATATAGTCACTTTTCCTTGTTCTTTTAAGTTCCTTCCTTCCTCCTTTTGTTATGGGTTTGACTCCGCTGAGAAGTATGCTTCTCAATATTTCTGAGAATGGTTTAAAATGTGGTTAAACCTACTTTCCTACTGACAAGCAGGCTTCAGAGGAAAAGAACTGCAAAAATCCAGGTAGTAAATACAGCCCTGAGACAGGATAACCACCCATCCACTCTCAGCCAGAAGCTGCAGGCTCCAGCTTCTCTCTGACACTTCTCTACCCACCCCAACCACACTTTTCTCTCCCCATCCTCTTCTTGCACTGGTTCTGGTCCACGCGGTACCTGTTAAACCTTTCACTGATCCCTTTGAACACATTAATGCAGCAGAAAGCTGACTGGGGTGGGTGGGGAGCACTGGCTGCTCTTAATCAGCTCAGAAAGGCTGTGATGAGCGTGGCCAGCAAAGGACGTAGGACCTACCACTGTGGGTGATAATGAACTTCTAGGCTGGCCCAGCATAAAGGTACATTGTCACTAAGACTTACATTGTGCAATAACTGGGGAAAAAAGAAAAGCTGGAGGCATGTTACCTGGGGGATGCTGCAGGCAGAGAGAAGGGACAAAAATGCAGCTTAACCCATGGCTCTCAGACCTGTCCTAGCTCTTTTTCACCCTCCCTCCACATCCTATTTACCTATTTGTTTTGTAAAATACACTAAAAGTCATTTAACAGCCTACAAATGCACCCACCTGTAGGTACAACAAAAGTCACACTTGTAAAGCCAGAGCCCTGAGGCAGTCACACAAAGAAATTGAAATAAGGACCAGGCACATTTATAGCCAACACTACTTTTCTCAGCAAGCTTTAGACCTCCCAAAAATCACAAATCAGAATGACAAGCATTTGCAGATTGTGGTTTAATTCTATCAAGTACAACGTTATCTGGCTTTCTCAGGCGACAGAGAGGAGAAATACTAGTGCCTCACCTAATGTTACCACCAACCACGTTCAGACAAGCAGTTAAGGTTCCTGCACCCTGAAACCCAACTCACTTATAAATTCCTGCTTCCCGGTCCTTCATTCAGGATCACTAAACTGATCCAAAAAGGCCAACATCCCTTAGGTCTTTAAACATCATCTCCAGACCCTGCTTCAGCACAGCTCCTACAACACATAAGGCAACTTAAAGGCAGACTGGAAAGTAAACGGGCAGAGAATTGTATTTTATACCAACAAATGGGTACCTCTGGGTTATTTTTTTTTTCCATTTAGAAGAGCTTACTGCTTGAAAAGATAGCAACAGTCTCTGAAACAGGGTAGAGGACAGTGTAATTCTACTTAATGCTCGAGTATAGCTATGCACTGTAACAGTAATACTATTTTCTGGACAGAACACATCACTACCACGTATTTGCAACAAAGCAAGCCAAAATGACCTCATTTTTGTATGGTAATAATTACTGGATACCCTTAAAACCAGCGAGGGCATAGCAACACAATGTTTTTATCCCAAATTCTCACATACATATATGTATCAGCCCTGAAAAATATTTAAAAATATACTTTAACATTATACAAGGCTATCCCGTTCTGACTGCAGTCAGATTACACTAGATCCACAGCTCTCCAAAGGAAATTATCACCTGGGTGTACAGACGAGCATTAGGTCATCTATTTCTATGGATTTGCACTCCAAACAAAGCTTTTAAGCAAATATGGGTGCCTGGCTATTGTGGAAGGCAGACACATAGGTGAGGGGATTCTAGGCATGAAGTGGAATTAATAAGGAGTGTTAAAATTTAAAAAAACTCCAAACACATACTTAGGAAAGAAAAGGTTAGATTTTTCCAAGAATAAGAAACAATCTTTCCAGAAAGAAAGTCAATGTTGATTTTTGAAGTAGATCAGTGCTGGATATCATCCCACAAAGTAAGCTTCAGATGCCCCACCATTATACTCTTTCAGAGCTGTGTTGCATTTATGGGATGGTTGTTTGCTCTGGAGTCCTCGCACGGATAATTTTTAAGACCATAAAGTCAGTCTAAAACTATTAGACTATTACTGTTACTATGCCAGTAACAGTAAACTTAGCCTTTGCTCCTTCTAACAAGAAAAAAAAAAAAGCCCTCAAAACCACCAGAACTATTTGTAAACATGTTATTCTTTGGGTTTTGTTTGTTTTTCATGCCAGAATGGCATCCCTGATATAAGACTGAAAAAAAAAATAATAATATTGGGCAAATGAATGAATAAAAATATATACCAAATGAAACTGTGTTGCAAACGCACACAGAAATAACATAAAAGCAAGGACTGGAGGGGTTTTAGATAGTCAGCGGTTTCTTAACTGGGAGGCTTGTAGCCCACTGAGGAACCCTAATTAAAGAGCTATAACTGTATTTTTCCTCTTCTCATTCTGTGAGTCACTCATTACATTTTTGGATGTTGCAACACATTAATGAATAATAAACACATACTGGGAAGAGGGGAAAAAAAAAAAACATAACAAAAAGCACAACAAAACACCAGTGTTCACACTGGATATTTTTTTAATGTCTGTATTTATCGGGATAAAAATTAAACCAAGAATGAAGCCGAGATTTGTAAAAGCTTCTATGCAAGGAATGCTATTAATCACAGGCGAAGTATTCAGAGAAGCATATAGATGTGCACAGAAGTTACAGCACAGCAATATTATTATTACTATTATTGTTTGGCCTTTATACAGAGCAAGAGGATAAGGGGAGGGATCATAATGTTCCCCATCAAACCCTCTCCTAAGGGAGAACCGCCAGGCACCGCCCTTAACTAAACAATTCTGGACCCAAAGCTGTACTTCTGCAGCTGTTTTGGTTTTTTTCTTTTTAATTATTTTTTTTTTTAAAGGCTAGGGAATTAGGTTGCGGAAATTGCGCAGCCCCAGAAAGTCAGCGGTGCTACAGGGAACTATTGTCGACATCTTGAAGAAATACAAAGGAATTATTTATTCACATTTATGTTTTAGACAACGACCGAGAGCATCTCGTGTACGCACATGCCGAGGTGGCGGCAGCAAGGTTTTCCACTGCTCCAGTCAGATGAAAATAACTCTTGCTTCTCCATCCAGTTTTTGTGGTCCTCTCAATCCCGCCACCCCAGACGGGCCATACTGGCTGCCTTGCACACTTGTGCCGACTCCCTGGACAGATGCAAGCCAAATTTAGGGAATTAAAGGAAATCCAGACAAACTTTTTTTTTTTTTTTGAAAAATGTTGAGCTAGAGTTCCACAGATATTTTACATGCTTATGAGAACGCAACAGAGTATTTCTGCACTGCTCAGGATGTGAACACAAAGGAAAGGAAAGTGTGTTTATTACTGTTCTTCCAGATGCTCTAATTAAAGGAAAAAGATAAAAGTGCTAACTTGGAGAGGAGGCAGGAGAAAAACACACACCAAAAAAAAGTAAATTCTGCAAAAGAACTAAACTCGTGTGAATCCATCTATTTTCCATCACAACACGTTCAGACAGAGAAGTGGCTCTTAAAGAATAGTTAGCTAGAAACATGACCTGATTACTTACTTGTTCAGGAGACAATCAGTACTGGTAGTGGCAGACTTACCTATCCAAATACATGCTACACTAACCAGTTGGTGAACACATAAATCATGGAATAAAAAGAAAACAAATAAAGACTGTAGGACACACCAAGGAGGGGTGTCAGGAAACTTAGGGCTGCAGGGCAGATGCACAGGCTGCTGTAGGGCCAACATTTTGATTTCTCAGCTACACTTCAAGGTGCAAAAAACAGCAGTCTTGCATCTCCATGCTGATCTCTGTCCAGGTGAACGGTCTGACCAGCAAATCCAGTGGCATTACAATCCTGTGGATCACTCCAAGAAACCGAACCATCACCTCTACTATTGTCACTCACGCGTCAAAATGGGGTACGGCAGTCAGACATATCCTAGAAGATAATCGCACGCAGAGAGGCTAGGTGCCAGAGAGAAGTGCTGCTACTACAGTCTGTTTTCTAAAAGCCTCCCAAGAATCACCTTGTTTTACTTTGTGGTTTAAGAGCCCTGAAAACAAAATCCAGAGCCAAAGGCTAAGAGAATGAGAGGATGTTATAAGCAGGCATGATTCCACAGATGTGACTTTTCTCCTGCTTTCCAGGCATGCTTAGTTTGGAGAACAGGAGAATGAGGGGAAACCTCATCGCCCTCTACAACTACCTGAAATAAAGTTATAGACAGGTGGGTGCTGGTGTCTTCTCCCAAGTGAATAATGACAAGACCAGAGAAAATAGTATGAAGTTGCAGCAGAGGAGGTTTAGAATGGGTATGAGGAAGAATTACTTAACTGAAAGAGTGGTCAGGCACTGGAACAGCCTGCCCAGGGAGGTGGTTGAGTCCCCATCCCCGAAGGTATTTAAGAAACATGTAGATGTGACACTTCAGGGCATGCTCTAGTGGCCAAGACTGTAGAGAGTGGGTTGTGTTTCTGTGTATGGTTGGACTCGGTGATCCCAGAGATCCTTTCCAACTGTGACAGTTCTATGATTCTACTAACAGAGATCATTTATTAAGTGGAGTGAGCTCAATATTATCTTCAAGTAACCTGTCATAATGGTTCAGTATTCTCAATACTTTATTAAAAGTACAATGAACATTTCTGTGTATTATTTTAGTCTAATATATACTGAAATGCTAAATTGACAATATGTTTAACCCTATAACCCATTTTGTCGTGCATTTACTGATGGTCCATCAGCTTTAAAGATGTCTGTGCTCTGAAAAACATCCCACTAGCCAGAATTAAATTATTTCAACTCCCTCACACAGACCAAAATTTGAAGGTAAAGTGAGCACATTCTAGGATGGTAGCCTAATGCAGAACATTTCATCCACAGCTTCTCTGCAACCAATTTTATTTCTTGAACTTGTAGTGCTCTTCCTTTTTAGCAAGACACTTTAGAGATGTTTTCCAGCTTTTCACATCAGACAAAAGTACACTATTTGTGACTGTGGTCACAGAAATCTGCCTTTATTTCAAGCACAACATAAGAGTAACATCAAACTAATTTAATTTTAATATTCAGAATAAGCATAATTAAAACAGCCTTTCTTAAGATCTCACTCAGGAAGGAGAAAGAGTAAAGAAAACGACCATTTTTATTTTTCCATTAACTGCCCACATCCTCAAGCCTGTTGGTTTTATGATATGAGCCCTTGCTGCTTGCCCAAGCTCAGAGCAGCTTTCTCCCTGCTACTCTGTTCCATGAGAAAACTAATTCCCCTAACCTAAACAACCATCCATTCGTTCCTTTATTGCTAATCCCCAACTGCATGCAGCAGGCTGCTGCTTCAGCAGAAGATCCCAAATACCTTATGTGAAGGTTTTGCTTCCAGGTGACTCTAACGGGTTCGTTATTTCTACTTACTTTCTGAAAATATACCATCTGTCTTATTTAATTAAATTACATTATCCAGAGAGCATTTCCAAAGCCACACAGGTGTATGGTATGTGTACCATTCTGGCAGAAGTCAGATCTGGAGGTGCAGGAATTACACAATAAAATTATACAGCACGTTGGAAAATTCACTTGTACCATTAAGCACCAGCTAGCAACACCAGGCAGGAAACAGGAAAGCTACCACCTGCATCACCAGGAGATGCACATTTGCATTTTTGAGTTGACATGGCAGTGGGATACCGTATAGGGAGAGAAACAGGGAGGAGGGAGCAACACATTTTGGATACAAATCCACAGGAAAAGAGTGGACTGAAGATCTGCAGGCCAAAGTTAGCGCAGCAAAGACCTTTTAATCCAAATAGACAAAACAAAACAGAAGAATGTGGAAAACAGCATATAATCACTGAACAGTTGTGTTGGCTCAAGGATTGTTTTCTTCTACACTTCTGTATTCCTCAAAATGGGAGGGGATAAGAGTGTGGGGCTCTAATATAAGGTGTAAATAGGCCTCCTCCTTCCTAGTTTTACTTAACTGAAGAAAATGACAATCAGGCCCATCGGCCTTCCACATTGCAGAACATCATTACTGGCATAACCATGTCTTAAAGAACAGAGAATGACATTTATTAACATGAGGTCATTCCCCCTGGATCCATAAAGGGTCAGTTTTATGTAAATATTGTCAAATGTCAGTCCAAGAGACACTTGAAAAAATAAAGACAAAACAAGACAATAACTGAAGAACACTACCCTCAAGATAATTTAAATGTGCTACTACAAAGCAAACAGAGAAATAAGCAAACACAGTTAAGGCAGACACAAATATGCCATTATAAGTTAATGAACATTTTGACTCCCAAGTATCAAGACTTTTCCCAAAAACATTATATTTATAGATAACATACTTTTATATATGGTGCATATATAGATACATTATATGACTGTATACACAACATTGTACACGGTGATATATATATATATACTATACAGCTTACAGCGTGTTGGGAAGCATCCTCAGAAAAACATTGCGAAGGAATTATGAGGAGGTCTGAATGACATTTCCCAGTTAATCTGAACCCCCACCACTGGACACTTCCCACATCTGTTTTCCACCCCCTACACACTTGGGCCCATTCAGGTTCCATTCTTTTTACAAAGCTCTTCTTTGACACACCATTCAACATCGCAGAAAGGCTTGGGTTGGAAGGGACCTTCAGAGATCAGCTAGTTCACCCTCCCTGCCATAGGCAAAGACCCCTTGCACTATATCAGGTTGCTCACAGCCCCACCCAATCTGACTCTGAACACTCATTCATCCATACCATCTCTCTGACCTGGAGCAGAGCAAAAAAACAATTCTGCTAGCTGTGCTTGTACAACCCCCCAGAAGGTGCCTCCCCATCATCCATTTATTTTCATTCAACACCAAAGTATAAAGACTTGAAATCCTCCAAAAAAACCCACCTCAAATATCACTAGTGAGATAAAACATTGCTTGTGGCAAGCAACTCATCCATGTACTCTTTCCACCTACATCCCTGATGGGATCTTGTCGCCAGTTTCCCCACCACTCTCCCCTTGATTGGTGCCAGTGATCAAACACAACCTCAAGCCGAAACCAGCACTGGATTCCCCACCGAGTTGCTTGGGACTTTCTGTACCTTCCTCCCTGTTTGTAAAGCACAGCAAAGTAAGCCCAGACCGTCTATAACATTCTGGGATATCTTGAGCTCTTGGTCATACCTAACCCAGAGAGCTCTGGCACTTCACTGATGGTTACGGCTCACTTCAAAAAATCTGATCATTAATTAGGTGAAAAAATTGGCCGTCCATGCTTCATCCTCATAATCTCCTCACAACTACATCATACCAACAATGTTCGGGAGAGGAGGGGAAAGATATCTAAGCTGTAACTACAGATGACTGCTCTTCAATGTTATTCAATAGCAGCATTCAGATTTGAGTCCATTTTCCTCATGGTTAGTGAAAGCTAAAATCTTTTCTTAAAAGAAACTTTTCTTTAAAAAACATAATTCTTCAGTAAACAACTGTCCACACATTAAGTTCGATGTGAAAAATTTCAATTTCTTGCTATGAGTAGTGAATTCAACTCAACGTTCTTCTATATGCACTGATCTAGCTGTTCCAATTCTTCAGCAGTTCAAATTATGTCAATTTTAGCAGCAGGAGTATTCACAGTTTCTTCTGCATCTCGCTTCCCTGGCTCATATCCTGACAGTTAAAAGGAAAAAACTAATTTGGACCTACCTTCTTCTATTTCATTCTCCTTCTAATTCGTTTTACTTAGTTTTCTTTCATCCCCAGCTCTTTTCCCTACTCCTCAAGCATACGAATGAACACTCAAGGTACATTTTGGAATAAAAATAGAAGAGTTTCATTGCAGTGGCTCCACACAGAACAAGCACAGGGACGTCTGGTTTTAAGGCACCCAAACTGTGACTCCATTCCAGCCAGAACTCAGGTATGGTACTCATCTTAATATTCAATACTTAAATTGAAAGAGGGGAGATTTAGATTAGATACTATAAAGAAAATTTTTGCTGTAAGAGTGATGAGGCACTGGAACAGGTTGCCCAGAGAAGTTGTGGATGCCCCATCCCTGGCAGTGTTCAAGGCCAGGCTGGACAGGGCTTTGAGCAACCTGGTCTAGTGGGAGGTGTCCCTGCCCATGGCAGGGGGGTTGGAACTCGATGATCTTGAAGGTCCCTTCCAACCCCAACCATACTATGATTCTATGATCTCCTCACCTGCATATCTAGTATATAAAACAGGTAATCTCAAGAAAGAGTTTTACCCAGAATACTGAAAAAAAAAACCACCTTTAGGATTTTTATTTCTGCTTGTCTTCAGTTTACTAAAATACTGAAGAACATGACTTAGAAACCTGACTAAATAATAAAGAGGAAGCACACATACAAAAAAAAACCACCCGGTGACAGTGTTCATAAAGCCAGCTTTTCACATCAGTCTTCCAGTTTCTTTAACATAACATCCAAATGCAGTGGTTTACCCAATACTTCCCATTTAGAATAGCTCTCTCTGTTAAAATGCAGTCATTCTGCAGAAGTGAATGTGGTGGTATACAAAAGAACCAGAAATATGCATTTTCTCCCTTAAACTACACCTGCACAAATACTTGTGCCTGTTGAAACACCTGTAATAAGATTACTTCTCAGTCTGCTAATAATATATACAGAATGGGATACAGATTTGGGAAAAGACAAACCCCCCACACCTAGTTGGTAAAGATGACAAGGGGGCCTTGTACAGTAACAGCCCCATGAATGACTTAACCTTCCAGCTGCTCATCACTCAGCAACGGTAAAACAGAGACTACAACCCACCATTTCTGATGCAACTTTTACTTCAGAAGGACAGAACACGAAACCTACAAAAGTTAAACGTATTAGTTTTCTCACAGAAAAAGCATGGAGACTTTTTAATCAACAACATCCTGAAAAAGTGCTATGACTGCTCAGCTGCCTGACCTCTGTTTTAGACTGACTGCCCCAGAAACCACATTCAGAAGTAAAGCAAGCAGCTAGATCAGGCTTTACGTAATATATTTGCAGTAATTCACCTTGAATGAGGTACATAATGATGCAATCACCCCCTTCCCCTCCTGAAAGAGTACAAAAATACACCTGCAAATTTGAACACAAGGAAATGAAAAATACTTAAGATCAGTAGATGTATTGTGCAAAATTTTCACAAATGGTCCTTTGCCAAGAATACGAAAGTATACTTCTGGCTCTCACCATCTTTCCTGCAATATTTATGGTCAGAAGCCAGTTCATCCATTCATTAAAATATTACACCAGTAATGGCTGAAAGGTTTTACCATGCTATAACATTAACATTTGAAAAAGCCTTAGTAAAGTTTTTACAAACCCTAAATACTAAATCTATTCACGCATAGAATTTGTTCAACCAGGAAAACCTAAAAAAAAACCTAAAGGTTTTTTTTGGGTGGCTCAAGATGAAGGTCTCAGTTGAAAAGGCATCTAGTGAAAGACAGCTCCATAGAGCAGACAGATACCCAAATGCTTAAGAAAAAAGCTCAGCACTACTTCAGTGCAGGCTGGAGAAAAGAGGTTGCCATCACAGCCACAGCAAGTCATGGGCACGGAGACCCAGAGCACCCTGTACTTCTTAAATATGTCATGACCCTTTTCCTCCATGTTCAAAATGCCACTTTTTCAGCATGGAAAAGAAAGTGCCTTTGCCTGAGCAACTGTTCCTCAGNACACACCCCTAACTTCCTCAACCCACCCCCCAGCAGCTTCCCAGTACACTTACCAGAACCTGCCTCTGTTCCCCAGTCCACTTTGACTGAAATAAATCTACTGTTTAAACTGTGTTAAGCAAAATAATTTCAGCAGAAACAGGAGGGTTCCCATGTTCAGCTGGCAGGTCGGGGTGTGGCAGTAAAGACTGGCAGATGAGTGACAAGCTGCTGGGGGGTGACTGATGGAGAAAANCAGTGCAGGCTGGAGAAAAGAGGTTGCCATCACAGCCACAGCAAGTCATGGGCACGGAGACCCAGAGCACCCTGTACTTCTTAAATATGTCATGACCCTTTTCCTCCATGTTCAAAATGCCACTTTTTCAGCATGGAAAAGAAAGTGCCTTTGCCTGAGCAACTGTTCCTCAGGCCCCACATCTTACTTAGAAGATAACTGTCTACAGTTGGGATCTGTATCAATTAAACTTCAGTCATTTCATTAGAAGGTGCTGTTTAGCATGTGCAAGAGCTGCCCAAAGGCGTACCAGAAATTACTGCCAGAAATAATCAAGCACAGGACTTTCTTCAGGAACTTGGTAGCAGCTTCATTTCTGTTGGGTTCATCTGCAGCCCTGGAAACTGAAAGGGAGGGAGGAGGCCCAGGGTCCCTAATAAGAAGGTTTTGGGGTTCTCGGTCTTCCACTGTCATTTCACTCAGTACAAACAAGGAACAGTCTTCCTTAGGTTCAAGGGGAAACTTATTTTGATGCATGAATGAATTTGGTCATCTGTACTTAAGTCACTCAATCTACACATTGTTGATGTTTAAATTGATCTCCCCCAAAATACTGAAATTTCCGAACTCCATCAGACTATGCTGTTCTCCTAAAGATTTATTGTCTATAAACACTACGTACCGTCACAGTCTTTTTCTGACTAGCCTTGCTGTCCTTTAACCTGCAATACCACTTCCTCCGTCATTTATCTTAAAAAAAATAGCAAATCCTACATCACAGGGTAGCACAACCTCCTCTCTTTGGTTGTTTAAAGGGGTGACCAAGTGGGCTCTTTCAGTTTCCCTCAAAACAAATGTGTCTGCTGTCATTCTCTTGACCCAAACTCAGAAACTTTACTATTTCTCATTGAATTTCCCCTCCTAACAAAATTAAAGAGCACAGAATTAAAGACCAGGATGCTGTTCAACTCCCTCTTGCCCAAAAAATGGTCTCTGAAGGTCTGCAGCACGTTGCAGATCCAAGAACTTTCCCAACAGCAGTTTCACTTCTCAACCACCAGCTCCTGTCCCGTCCCCCCATAAAAGAGCCCAAGCACACCCCAAAAGCATCTGATACATGCTTAACCCATGAGTTGCTGGAAATGAAAAAGTGGTACTGTCTGTCTGGGCAGCAGATGTCAAAACAGAAGCTGCTGCAGGAGACGGCACGTGAGTGACCTTCTGCGAGGGCTCCGAGCAGACTGGGTTTCCTACCTGAACACATGACACGTAAACAAGTCGCAGAACAAGGTCAAGCAAGCTGGAACACCTCATTAGATTTCCTCGACGCCTGTATGACCAGGTACTCCAGACACTGTAACTGCTTAACATCACTACTGTATTAAAGGAGGAAAGAGACCGGAATATCACGCTGCCTAGAACGCGTGGCTGAATCTCAAACAGTAGGTCTTGACAAGAGAAAAGATACTTCTGCATACTTAAGTACACACATAAATAAAGGAAGGAAATTAAACTGATTCTGGGGAGCAGACAAGATTGCATCTTCACCGGCAAGTCTGCAGATACAGCATAATACATTCAATAAAAACACCTAACCAGACCATCTCAATTATAGTTACCTTTGGCACCAGCGAGAGGAAAAAAGCGAACCTGGCAGGGAACTCAGTCCTACTGATATTTCTAGCCTTTGTTAATTCAGTTGTCAGGGTGCATAATTATCCCCCACACACACTGTTTGTGCTGTTAGGCGTACAAACAGTCAGATATATAGCTCAGCCTTTTAATATTATTATATTCAAATCTGATATGCCCCTCAGTTGGCCACAAGTCACTTGACCATTCTGTAAATTTTAATGTCAGCTTAAAACACCGTTTTACTTCGCTAACAGCAAGGAGATAAAACTCACTAAATATCGCAAACACAATTAGAGGTCATGAGGTGGGAAACCACAACCCATGACTGAACTGTCAAAACAGATATCACATGGTGACACTCATCACCTCCATATTAATCCAAGTTTTATCCAACCACTAGAATACTAAAATAGGATTCAAAATTCTCTGTTGCTTCCCTGATTTTGCCATTTTCTGAGAAGAAATTGATTAAATAACCTGACTAGAGCTCTTAAAAAACAAAATCATCCAGCCCAATGTGTACTTTATTAGTAAGCAGGATCCTGTATCTCTCAGAAATCAACAGAGCATTAAAATTAACACACACGAACGCAGCGATAGGCATACGGGCCAAACCCTGGAAGGCTGTACTTGCATTATTTTCTCAAACACGCACTTCTCAAAGCAGCTGAGGAAAGTGTCTTTAGAAATCATGTTTGAGAGGAGTACATTAGCATTTCAGTTTTTTCACATAAGTGGAAATACTCATATGCACGTTTTCAAGAAGTCTAGAGATACTTTTCGAGAAGTCTAGAGATACTGATTTACAAGAATTCAAGCTCCTCAAGTTTCAGTTCTTTCTCTATGGGAAAATTTCAAGTAATGTCATCCTGTATAGAAAATGCAATTTATTACCTTAAAACATTCACTGGCCATTTTAAAGTGCAAATGAAAAAGCCCAAATCCAGACTACTACGTGAAATATCGAACATCAGATCCCAGCATGCTTTTCAGCACCAGGAATGCTGGAGTAGGTACAACAAAATAAGTTTTTTACAAAAAGAAATATCTTAATGCTTCAAGTATATTTAGCCTAGTCCAGATGGCAGAGTAAAATGCGTATTAAAAAAACCCATGAACTATGGAACATTAAAACCCCACGAGCCAGCAGGTTGCCCAGGTGGCCAAGAAGGCCAACAGCATCCTGGCCTCTACCAGGAACAGTATGGCAAGTAGAACCTGGGAGGTNTTTACACTGAAAGAGTTATTAAGAATTGGAACAAACAGGCTGCCCAGGGAGGTTGTTGAGGCACCATCCCTGGAGATAGTTAAAAATATTACTTATTAACATAGCGCTTAGTGAGATGGTTTAGCGATGAGTTGTTTTTCATCAGTTAGGTTGATGGTTGGAGTAGACGACCTTAAAGGTCCCTTCCAACCTAGACAATTTTATGATTCTATGATCTCATAACTACCTAGGCTTAAGCGCAATTCCCAGGCTAAATTACACCTTCAGCTTTATAGCGAAGCTGCCTGAAAAGGAACACTGAAGGTGATGCTGCAACTGGATTCGAGCAGTCAGTCACCTGTTTCAGGTTATGAAACCATTTCACTGGCCTAAATTCTGTTGTTATAGCATCTGCCAGAGGTGCTACACTGCCAAGCCATACACACATGTGCCCCCAGCCCCTTCTCTGGTGCCCTCCTTGCAGCAGGAGGCCTGGTGGCAGGAGGGGAATGACGAAAGGACAGGGTGGTGGTTAAGGGGAGAGTGGACCTGCAAATACCAGGAGCCCTCAGCAGCTGACTTCTGAACAGTGAGCAATGTCCTTGACTACCTAAAGGCAGAGAAAATTTCTTCATCCCTGGATATAGCCGTCAGTATCCAGAGCCAAAAAAAAGATGGATGGTGCACCAACCTAGGAATACGAGGGGACTCCTTACTGAGAGAAGAATGTCAGTGAGGAAGGTGAGTACCCAATATCCTGTCACCAGCTGCAACCAGATGTTGATGGTCTGGAGGTAAGTGAATAGTGTACGATAATTAATCGTAACGCCAGAAGTCAAATCAAGGACCAAGAAAAAACAGTCTTCCTGACCCAAGGGAAAACCAGCCAAGTTCTGGAGCATGACATTTATTATAATCTTGTCCAAGGCAGCAATGTATGTTACAATACATGGAAAGCACTACAAATAATCCTGCTTTCTCCATGCAGGGAAGGACACAGGTGAACAGAACACAGTCCTTCCCCCTTCTACATGTGCTGGATGTGTCCACTGAACCAAGCCACATCTTTGAGAAGGAAACCCAACCTCACTTTAAAGCACTGTAATGGATTTGCTGCCACTAGGAGTATTTCTTTCCCCCATCACTACTTATAATTTCAAGGTAAAATACACCTAGCCAACTCCTGGACACTGGATGTGTCAGTAGGGTCAAATAAGTATCATGTATTCTCCTAAAACATATGAACAATACATACAGGCATCATTTCCCCTCTCGGTATCTTCTGATAAATTCCTTACAGCCTTTATTGTGAACCTTGGTTCTCAAATCCTGGACCATTTTTGTCATCGAACTCTTACTAGTACTTCACTACCTTCCTCACATGAGAGCAGCAAAACCAGACACGGAATTCCTGTGATCTTACTAATGCCACACTTTCCTATTTCTGTGCAATATTTATATTGCAATACAGCCAAAGACCACACTTCAGTCACAGCATTACAATGAAAACTCCTGTTGAGATGATTCCCTGCACAAATTCTTAAGCTTTCTTTCAAATAACCAGTTTGAAGACAGTCTCCTACCCTGCTGGTGTAACTGCATTCCTGGTTCCTGCGTATCTGGCTGCATAAAAAATGCCTTCTGTTGGATACAAACCATTCTAAAAAATTATTTTAATTTTTTTTTTTTAAGAGTATGCCATACTAGTAACTCATTTCACACACAAAAAGAATTGCATGTAATCTACTGGTAACCATGAGATATCATCACAAAAACTGCAAATATAATGGTATTAAACCAAGATCCAGCCCCCAGGGAACCCCGCAAGAAACAGCTGCACTCCCATAGAAGAAAGGCACGCCTAAGTTCCCCTCTGAACTGAGAAAGATTTATGAAGCAACTTTGCCAATGTTTGTGGTATTTATTCCACAGTGACTCCATGGCACAATTGTTTTAAACTCACACTTCACTGCAAAGCTAATAGATATATTGGGGACACAATATAGGGTGAGTCTGCTACAATAGAACGGTTGATGAATAGCTTAGGAATTTGGGAGATGTGGTTTTCTACAATTCAGAACACTGGGAAGCAATTTGCTCTAGAGTTTTACTGTAAATTGGTCTTTAACAATTGTTAAGTCATTCTGAAAGATTCAAAACGAGTAAGTCCGGGCTTGTCATTTATGTCAGAGGCTCCATTTTAAAGTTTTCAATTTTTCAAGCCAGGAAAACAACAATGAATAATGTGATTAAAGAAAAGCATTCATACAATTAACCAAGGAGTTTTAGGTTTGATTGCCTATTGAAGAAAAAAAATCAGAAACAACTGGGTGTCCTTAGTCAACTGGGTAACCTATTAATTAATAATTCCGTAGCATATTTCCATGCACATAATCACATACACATTATAGATGAAGCTTGCAGCACTGCCTATTAGGCAATTGCTGAACACTTCCAATGCAAGATGCTGCTTCCAGCTGCTTGCAACTTGGCCAGACTTTGACTGTTTGGGTTGAAATTTTCCAAGTTGAATGTCTGCCTCAGGCTAAATTTTGTTCCATGTGTTGTAGACATTGCCTGAGAGAGGGGTGCAGAAAGAGGTAGACTGCAATTAGAAGAACTCAGCCAGAATATTTCAGCTGTTTTCAGAACAAGACCAGGGAAAATGCTGTTTTTCAACGTTAATAGAAATCTCTGGCAAACTCGGAAGGCTACAGCCCCCTTCCAGCTCTTGGTGACAGATTTGAAATCTGACATGTGGGCTGGGGCTGCCATACTGGAGGTGCCCCTTTTGCTGCCCTCAGGAGAAATACACTTGTATTTGGTCAAACGTCCAAAAATGAACTGAACTTTGCGTGTTTTCAATAGGTATTTACTAGACCTTGTCCACGTTCTTCTCAACTCCTCAGGTGACATAGGCCATCTGCACAGCAATAAGCAACTTCTCCCCCAGCGCCGTGCAGGACAGGGCTGCAGCTCAAATAACCGTGCTCCAAGCCAGCGAACAGTATCAGGCTTTCCACCTAGGGGCTGGTGGAAGCCGTGATGGTACCAGGTACCTGGGACACGAGCAGAAGTCCTGCTTCTCTTGCTTCTTCTTCCTTGGCCTTTCCCTGCCCTGTGCAACAATACAGAACATGGCCACGAGCTACCACCAGGAGTTACCCTCTGCAGAGAGCTCCAAAAGCCAAGTCTCAGGTGCTACATTAGGAATCCAGCTGATGAAGGATCACAGAAACACAGAATTGTCAGAGTTGGAAGGGACCTCTAGAGATCATTTAGTCCAATGCCCCTGCTAAAGCATGGATGGCAACACAAGTACGCTACCCTAGGCTGTCTATCTGCTTTTCAGCTCTTTTTCCCCGAGAGAAAGAAACCCTAGGAAATTACACACAAAAAGCAATATTGAAGATGTGATTAACGTGGCAGAATTTAGGAATTATTAGAACTAAGTGGCCTGCAGTAAACAAAATCATCTCCTAGTACTTATACGCATGAAGATCGACCTCTAATTTGCAAATGACCTGACCACATTTTTTTCCCCAGAAGCTTTGCTGTAACTAACATACAAATTCCTCTTTTTGCCCTGGTTCTTTAGACCATCACTACACACTTTCAGACCACAGAGGGAATTATTTCTTTTCTCCCTGGTTCTTTTTACGGTTCTCACAACTACAGTAATCTGCAAGATATAGGATACTGTTACCCATATTTTTTTAAAGATGGGAAAATAAGATATGAAAAGATTAGAGCAAAAAGATCTGTCTGCCTGCGAGCGAGCAATTCTGACACTCAAGACCTGTATTTCTAACATGCTTAGACCTACAAAACGTCTTCTGTACGTCAACAGTGAACAGCTGTTGACTTTTTGTTCCAGATGGCCAAGGTCAGCATAACTGCACAGCAGATCCCAGGGACTCACGCCAGGCACCCAGAAAAATTAACAGTCCATGTACAAAAACCTTTATATTTGCACGGAAATCCTACGGGAAAGGCAGGGGCTGCAAGATGCAATCCTCCAGCCACCTCAGGCATGAAGCCACCTCTACCTCTCTGTAGAACCATCTGCCTTGCTTATGTCACCTCTTCTGACTGCTGTACTTTGGTGGACGCACCTCTCGTTCATCAGCCAAGCTGGCAGGGAAAGACAGTGACGGATCACGTCATGACAGACAGCATCATCACACGTAGGTTCAGCCCGGGCACATGAGCCAGTCGCTTTTACAACACCTGAGCGCTCTGCCTTGCAATCTTACCGCCTCTTACAACAGGGTAGGGCTGCGAGCAGCAAAGAGGTAGTAAGTATATAAAATATTGAGTATATAGAGATCAGCTACATCCACTGGGTGGCAGGCATGTTTCACGGGATCCAGATACGTGTACATACAGAGGTGTACAAACGAAACTACTTAAATACTCTGCTTGTTCCCCTTCTCAGAAGCAGCAATTGAACAGATGAGGTTAAATAAATAAATCCCACAGAGCAAAGTTAAAATACTCTGCCTTCGTTTTAACACCGGCTTCTTGTCTGCGTTGCCGACGTGTTCAAACTGTCCTAGCATTCGACGGTCCCAGCAGTGTGGACACGCAGTGGCCCCATGTCACTTCTGTGGGTGGGTGCCCCGACACGAGGCAGCGGGGACCCCGCAAGAGCCTTCAGAGCCTCTGCTGCACTAATTAACATGTAAAGAGCAATGCCTCCAGAGGCCAAGCCTTTAAACTCTTCCCTAATGAAGAAACAAACAAACTTTGAACAAACTTTGTGGTGGGAAAAGTTCTTTTTCTTTTTTGGATTAACAGCTGTAAATGCATCCACGTGCGTAAGCAGCGAAGTTTTAAAGTTTGGAAAAAAAACCAAAAAGCCAGTATTTTCCATGGATTTCCACTTAGCCTCTAAGCAGAGCAAGTTCAAAATTCGCTTCAAAAGATGTTTCTGGAGAAGAGGCCGCCGACCAAGTTTCAACCCAGCGCATATTTTTATAACCAAGTTGTAAACTACAGAAAAACTAGACTTAGAATGGAAACGCTGACAAACGCGTAAGGCCTGCGGTTCGCTATGACAGCCCGACCGCAAAAGCCCTCCTTCAGGAAAAAAGCAACGTTTGCTTCCCC